>NW_019379468.1:1574187-1595415 GCF_000648655.2 Copidosoma floridanum | reverse complement strand
ACATTGTTTAGTCTCGTGTAGTTCATATCCTTATATAATGTCTGGGCTAAACCAAAGTCACAAATTTTGACGACATTGTTATCTGCCAGCAAAATGTTTCTGGCAGCCAGATCACAGTGCAAAACCTATATTCAAAAATACACTATTATAGGCAAAGTACTTGTAAGTGAGTAGTTTTGTATGCATATTCTTACATTTCTCCTTGATAGATATTCCATGCCATGAGTCACCTGATAACTCCAAGAAAGAAGGTCATGGGAGCAGATGCATTTAGGCTTCCAGTTTTCGTAATTAGCTTCGTAGTTAGAACGCCAGCCTGGCTGTAAATCATTATTGTAATGGACACTACAAAACTCAATTGAATTGCTTGAGTTCTGAGCCGTAGTGCACGAAAAGTTTGTATTATTGTTGTTAAATACCGTATTTGAATGATTGGACGATGCTGAACCCATATATTCTGCTCTGTAAGTAAATAAAAAAGCAAATTTACACGTTAATCAATTAGTTGTTGTCATAATAAAGTCGTTTAGTACCAAAAATTTTTACTTTAATTTATCGTTTGATTTTTTAGTGTTGTCTCAGTTAAGCTAAGCACTTGCTAAAAGCAGGATATTTTTTTTTATTTTATTCAAACCCAAAGTAAAAAGATGACTAATACATAAAAAAAAAAAAAATTCACAATTTTAATAGTTATAAATTGCGTTTACGAAAAGTTTAAATTGAAATGGCAACTATTAATGATAGCTCGAAGTAAAATGGTTTTTACTCTTTGGAAGTGGAGACGTGTTAGACTCTTGATAATGTCAGTAAAGTGAAGAAACAATTTTTTTTGTACTTTCTTGCACGAAAAAAATTTCCATGTACTTACTAATAACATTGACTACTTACTCTTTACATATGAAAAAAGATAACAAATGTTACAGCAATAACAAGAAATAAGAATTCTACATGTAACTCATAGTTCAAAATCAAATTAAATGTAAATAGAAAAGTACACTATAATTTTATCCACTATTATTTTAAGTAAAAAACTATAAATAATTTTTGATTATCATACTACTCCCCGAAAAAGAATAAACAAAGAATATTTTGAATCACAGATATTTTACACTGTGGGAATGACCGCGGGTGAAAAAAATATGATCTGAGGCTTTCTTATTTCCCTCCGTAAACTGAATACGATTTTTATCAATCCTGCGCCAGAAAACGAAACTTTTATCTAGCGAGTAAAATAAAAATCTTTTGTCTTTTACTACAGTATAAGGTTAATAACAAATGTGAAATAACACAAAATATCACAAAAAAATGTTAAAACTTTTTGTAAAGTACAAATAACTATTATAACATGTCAACCATACGTAAAAACAATAAAACTAACAACCCTTTTCTTCAATTCTGTTCGGAAATTTCAATAGTTAGATGTCTACTTAGATCTAATAATAAAAAGAAGTTGCAGTAAAAAAGAAGAACACTATATACCACTTGGAAAGAAATTAAACTACGGTAAATAAAAACATATTTGCTAATCGTCAAAACAAATTACAGCTACATAGCCATTCACATAAGTGATTTTTTATATCAGACAAATTCTAAATCTTATTTTAATATTGCCAAGTACATTAGCTCGTTTCCTGTGAGTAGTGTGGCACTAAATAAAAATTTTCCCATTCTTAAGCTTCTACGTTCTCGTACAGTATTTTCAAGTATGCAAAAAATCCATTAGATTATGTACAAACAATACTAAAATTTTGTAAAATTTTGAATGTTCAATTTTTGTACACCCTCTGGTAAATTTTAAGTACCTATTTAAATCTACTCTTAATGTATAAACAGCACTTCCTTGACGAAACAATTACCGGTTTGACTATTTGTACGTATAATTTTCAAGATCATCCATCATAATTTAAAAATCATCAACAAAAAACTTACACACGTCTCATGAGACGAAATTGTGCACATTAGCCTACGGTCTGAAGCATAAGTTAGATTTTCAAACAAACAAATACATAAAATTAGCACCTTTTAAATTTTTTTTTAATACACCAATTAAAATCACCAGTAGATGGATCAATTTGATTTATGAAATTTTGTCGATGATATATCAAATAATCTTGTAGGTTTCCATAAGCACAGGCTTCAAGAATCACTAAAAATTCACCTATGAAATAAATTGGTTTTTAGTTGAAAGGTAGCAATTATTACTTTAAAAATGAAAAAAAAATTCTAACGTTTAACAATATTTTTTGTACAGGCACCCAGAAGATTTACAACGTTCAAGTGTTGCCCCAGATGCATCATAATTTTAAATTCTTTCACAAGAGCGCGAACATAAACTGACTCAGCATTTTCGTGAACCATTTTCACAGCTACGGTTGTGACAGCCTCCGTAGCACAAATCCCAGAAGCTTCTGCTTTTACTACAACCCCAAAAGCTCCACTTCCCAACTGTTGACCTTTAATTTCAAATATCACAATATGTCCATTAATACTAATTATCATAGCCACTACTTTACAGTTAGCTCAGATTTCATACCTAACTGTAGTTTTTCTCTAGGAAATTCCCACTTTTCATCATATGGAAGATACTCAGCTTGATCATTAACTGTAAGATCAGGATTTATTAAATCAACGGCTCCGTTATTAAAATTAGTCAAGCCAGCTTTTAACAACTGCTTTTTTGTTATCTGTGTACAATAAAAAAATTCATGAAATTTTTATTATTTTCATTGATTTTTTGAATTTTAGTTATAAATCTTCATCTCACCTTTTTATGTAGTACTTTAAAAGAAAAGTGAATAAGAAGTAAAATAAGAATTACGATGAACCAAACTATCAATGTAAGTTGAAGAAAACGATTTTCAACCTCTAAAATCATGATTAATTGTATAGATAATATTATCATTACTAAAAGCTTTTATAATTTATTCAGAAAAACACTTTATCTTGCCACAACATCATGCTACTACACTCAAGTTTCAAGTTTTCAAACCATGCATTATTAATAATGTAATCAAATTACAACCAAGAACTTCATTATAATTATCAACACATATCATTGTAAAATTCTTCGTGAAAAAGCTAATAAACATATGGATTACAACTCTAATTTAAGTTACAGTGCAACATATACAATGATTTTTTAACGACTTTGAACTATTGAACAAAATTCTTAAGACACTGATTTTTTATTATCATTTTTTACTTACGTTTAACCACATATAATTAAAAATCTGTTTGTAGTCTATGGTAATTGGTAAAATTATTTTATTAAAATTTATTGAATGAAAATAACATTCTCGAGTTTTAGTTAGAATTAGTAAGAAACGATTTTTACAATTTGCTAACGAGTCTCGTAGGGATTTTTCTTTTATTTATTGTTGCTACAAATATTAGTGTAACGAAGTTAATCCGTTACCCAAAACCAGTAGAAACGTTGTAACAACAATCAACAAAATTTTTTACTCCATTTTTTATCTCGTTAACAAAAAGTTGTTCGTTATAAATAGCTGTATGGTTGAAATATCCCAGCAGTAACAAAACACTATTGTATCTGTACTAATCTGCATCCTACCCAGGGCAATAAATGGGCCAACGAAGGTTTATGATTTTTGATTATTTTGAACTGAGCTGTTACTGATCAAAGCCAGCTCATTTTTTTTATTTAAAATTGATAAACCAAAGTATTATAAATATACCACAATATTAATCGAAAAAAATTTTACCATGCCTTTAGAATATCCATATACCTAGTGATAAAATTGTTCTCAATTTATAGCATTTTGTTAAATGTATCCCTCTTTTTTTCGGTTTTAAGATGTTGAGTTTTTTGGGTTACTGAAATGTCCACAAAGTTCATTTGCTAAATTTAAATGCTTTTTTGCCCCACTAAATAGAATAAAAGCTATTGGAGGTGCTCAACTGCCTCAATAATTATAAGATTAGCAAAGAGCAATCAACGTATTTCTCATTCATCAAATTAAGAATTTTTTTCTAATACAGAGATAATCCAAAAAAGTCTTTGGGGTATTAAAAACAGATATAAAAAAAAATTGTTTTCAAGGTTAAAAACTATTAAAAAATTATTTATAAGCTACAATAACATCAATAGGTTTAAATAGTTAAAGAATAATGATCAGAGAATATTGCGAGAGATAAATAAAAAAGATATATTAGCTACAGTTATAAGGGATTTTGATATAAATCCAAAATTGATTTATTCAATATTATTAAATTGTCAAAACATCCAATTAAACCTCACAATTTCAATTATCTAATAAACAAGCCTTGCACTTACATGCATGTTACCGTAAATTTCAATATTCTTAAAACTTTAATCTCCTTGCATAAAGGTCCAAGCAGATTTTATGCTTATTAGCCCTAAACTAGATTATCTGAACTAATGTGTGAAGCGACATAGATAAATATTAACAATTAATTTTGATCCGACACATTCATGACACAATCATTTAGCATAAGGGAATTCTCTAGCCTTATTTACAAAATTATCAAACACATGTACTCTTTTTTTTACCTGTAACATTAACCATTTGAAATTTTTCTGTTTTTCCAAATCGATTTTCAGCACGACAAGAATAATTGCCACTATCATCTTTCACCAGATATCTTAATATTAATTTTTGACTATTAGATAACAGGCTCAATCGATCTTCCGGGAGATCCAAAGGTTCATCATCCTTGTACCATGTTATATTCGGTGTTGGCGTTCCTCCAACGTAACACAACAAATGAATAACGTTTCGAGCATCTGTTGATAATTCAGTTATGTTGGTAGAATTCATATTGTCTTTAATGAAATAAGGTTTTCTCGGCACTAAAAATATAAACATAATTTTAATGTAAATAAAACTTGTAATACAATACAGACGAAAAGAAACAACGTTTGATTACGTTTAGAAACAAGGGAGTATCTTATTTTTTTGATAGTCCCATAATCGGACTTTACTTTACAGTAGTAGTCTTTCTCATCTAATTGACTTATGTTATAGATTAATAGTTCCTCACGAACAGTAAAATTAGTGACTTTTGATGTTAGATGAATTTTTGCTGGAATATAATTTAAAAAGCATTAGTTTTAAGTTTTAACAAAATATTCTATAAAATTTCTTCATTTTCGTACGTAAGGTAATTTTAGAATTTACCTGTATTAATTATTTTTTCGAAGCAGTCGTCCAACCAAATTAAAAATAAATATTTACTTTTAACAGCAGCACAGGTTATAGTAACGTTGTCACCATAATACGTCTCTTCTGGCCCTATTAGTCCATAAGGTGCATCATCGACTAAGTCTGGGGAAGAAGATTAAAGTTTCAAAACATAGCGAACTGAAAATATTTATTGAAAACAAAATATAGTAAAAATCATAAGCTCAAATCAGCACACCAGTAATTTGAATTCCATGTCTTTTCGAGTCACAAGCATATAAATGGCAGGCCTTGCAAATGATTTCGCCAAATGCTACCAAATTTACTTTTAATTTTGAATAAAAGCTATTTCTACTCTGCTCAGCCTTAAATAGTTAGATAATTTTTAGATCACCATTGCATTTTGTGTTTGTAAATATAAATGTAACTGAAAAAGTTATAATTGTTTCTAAAAGCAAAAAATACCTTCAACTCCACTATTTTGCAATCATGCGTAGAATAATAATCTGGACACATTTTGTAGAACCAAGTTATATTTGGCTTAGGATTGCCAGTAGCTTGGCAAGCGAATGTTGCGCTTTGGTTTAGAGTGTAAAAAGACTTGAGTTCTTCTTCGATTAATATAACATGTGGCTCCTCTGCAAATGTACAATAATTTGCGTTTTGTATAAAGAAAAGGGCTTAGGGTTTCCGCATAAAATGATTTGACATTATGTTCTATATCAAAATTACCATAAACTGTAAGAGAAAAATTCAAAAGCTTTACTACATTGCTGTTATTTGCTCGAAGAGTATAAATTCCCTGGTCTTCTAACTGAACTAATGGGTTTATTAAGTTGCTTTCTGGATACTTTGGATATTGTTTTTTGTAATTAGGCATTCTGAACTTTCTACCCAAAACAATCTCAGTACCGTTGGGTGTGAACCTGAAAAATTTTATACTTTATACTACGGATCATCGTGAATTATAGGTTTTTGGCATGAATGTATAGTTTTATGCAAATGCAATCATTACCACGTAAGAGTTGGCGGTGGATAAGCATCAATGAAAGCTGTAAATATCACTAAATCATCAACTCTATGAGTCTTGTTTCCATTCCTAGCTTTTAAGTTTATGAAAGAGATATTCGGATCTGTCAAAATACACAAGTCTTAACATGCAAGTTTTTGTCTGTACATTAACGTTGTTTTATAATTTTAAAAACTGACCGTATATTTTTATAAATATGTTTGTACTACGATACTCATTAAAGGAAGATCTCACTTGACAAGTGTAATTACCCTCGTCGTTATCAGTAATATTATTTATGACAAGTTTAGATGTTATTAAATCAAAGTATATGTTTTCTGTCTCTTGAATCTGTTTCAAAGTTGATCTGGAAATCTATTCATGTACTCATTAAATACTGTTTGAAAATATTCTAGTATTGCATAATATTTGTTACATCAGTCACTGTATATTAGTCATTTTACCAAAAACGAAATTTTTCACCACCAAATCAATTGAAGCGCCAACAATAAAAAATTAGTTGTTCAAAACACTTCACGAATAATAAAGCAAAGTTCCCTACTAAAAAAAAATTTATCCTAAAAAGCATTCATTATTATTTAAAATGAAAAAGAGTTAAAATTAGCTGTATAGTCTTGTGTCCCCCTCTAAAATGTTTACTTTTGACGACACCTAAAAGTAAAATACAGCTTAAATAATTATTTCTACGTCATTTACAAAGTTTGTTAAATTTCATGTAAAAAAAATACCATGGTAAATGCACACAATTGTATCTCGCATTAAAAATCAAACATATTTAATTATGTGGAGACGAAATGTATTGCATCTAGATTTTTTTCAATCTTTTTTTTGCCTACAGATCAATTCTACGCACTTCCTAACTCGTTTAATTAGTCTCTCCAAAATACAAACTAAAATTCCATAACGAACTATCAACTTTGATGGTGATTGATAAAACTGTATCTCTTACGTACTTAATATAAGTATAAAAGTAAAAGCAATATTAATATTTTACACCGGAGTTTTTGTTGCACCTAACCCCACTCGTAATATTGATATTAAAAAACTTTTATTTAGCAGGGCTCAAACATTGATGTTTTATTTTGATAAGCAGCATAACAAAAAAAATATTCGAAAAATACTGCTTTTTAGTCTTTCTCCATTTTCACTTATAAGATACGCTCGTTTTCGTTAAATGACCCATACACAACAATAGGAATTGTGCATAAGAAAATTAAAATTCTCTTACTATATTTTGAGGAGTCTTCCAGGTAACAATGTTAGAACTTTCTACGTAGATTTTAACTGTACATGTAAGGGTCAATGTAGAGCCTACGAAAACTTTCTTCTGTCCTTCTATTCTCACAACTGGTTCACTTATGCAATCGTGAAGATAGTTATTAGGAAATATCATCGTCTTGTCCGTAAAATCACCATCATTGGCTTCACAGAAAAATTCTTTTTTAGGGCTATAGAAACTTAAATTTTTGAGGACAAAACCAACTTTGGGATCGAAAAATGCATCTCTGTTGATGATTCTCTGTAAGTTCTAACGTAATATGTATAACATTAATTTCAAACTACTTAAAATGTATAAAATTGTACAGTAAATTCATGTTACATTATCCCTTGTTGTTAACGTCACGTTGATTCTAGGTGAGGTTGTACGGCACGGAAATACAGCATAGTGAGATCTACATCCTTGAGATGCAAATACACTCCAATAGGATTGGATAAATGCACTTTTATTGGCTGCGTAATATGTATAAAAAATTTTTCTTGTAGATGCAGTATTACTGGCACAAATCAATAAAAAAAGTTAAGTGAAGAATTCTCACAATTAATATAAACGTACATCCAACTGATACTTAGATCATTTAAATCTTTACTTGATTTAAGTGAAATTTGCTTGTTTATATCAGCACAGCCATACCAGCCAGCATCTCCAATGACTGTCGATTTTTTCAAAAATGTTTTATTGCTGCTCATTTCTTTTGGAAATATTTCATAATCAGAAGTTATTATCTATTCATTTGAAAAAAAAAATCAATTTTATTTAAGAGAAAATAAAAAAAATAAATTTATACGAGCATTCAATACTAAATCTGTTTAACTCACACCCCGAACGAAATATGAGTTTGGATAATAAAACTGTACATGGCCATTGCTTGTGCAACTAATTTCCAAAACTCCTCCTTCATGTATCTCCAACTCGGTCACATTTGGATGAAGCTGGGGCTTATGTCCATTACAACCTTTGCAAATGAATACAATTTCTTTTGAAATTCGATATAATCAGTTTCTATTAAGATATCATAGAATATTGATGATGTCAGGAAAATATAATTACAAATACAGTAAATTGTGAAGAAATGTTAGTTATTTTGAGTGAAAATAGCAATGCACTTTCAGGCATAGTTTTTGTAGCTTCTATTTAAAGTTACAATTATTTATTCTCTGCATTCTTCACAACATTGTAAACTGTTTGAAAATGATACACAGCTTTTCAAGCTCAAAAGGAATGTAATTAAAAAAAGTGATGTTGATATTTTCAGCCTTACAATGATAAAAAAAATTAACTCTAAGAATTTAAATCTTTTGTTATTTACTAGGGAAATCACCTTGTGCCTAGTAAAACGTGTTAACTGCAAAATTTTTGAATTTTCTGAATAAGAATATTAGTTTAAGATGTAACAAAAAGATTTCAAAGGGTACATAATGAATGAATCGAAATTAAGCAATAACGGACGTCCTAATAAGTATAAAAATCTTCAAGATTTTTGATCACAACAGTATTACATTTAGCTAAGGAATCATTTTTCGAACTTCCTCAAGTGATATTCTCAACAAGTATGATAGCTAACAATTACAATGTACAGCTAAATATACATACAAGTAATTGTACTTACATGATAACAAAAAAACGCTAAGGAACAGTAGTGTCCAGTACTGTATTAAGACCAAGCCCTGCCATCCTGGAGATCTTCGTATTAGTCCCTGCGAGCGTCCCTTCATTTGCTTACAACAGTGACTCATAATTTTCATGATTGAAAAGTAGCCAAACCATATAGACACAAAAAGGTGAGAATACTTGATCAACCACTAGCTACGAATGTTCACGCGTTAAGAATTCAATGTAGACATCAAACGTCCAGTCTGTAGTGAGCTGAAGTAATAATACAAGTAAACTGTCATCACTTAATTTTAGAGTTCTCTATTCTTGTCCCGCTTTAACAGGAGCTATATGTTAAACGCTTAGCAACACGTTTTAATTACTTACAGTTTGATAAGCTACGCATTTAATGGATGTACTTAAAACTTTGGTCATCAAATCAAACTTTGAATTCCTCTGCAAGTATCAAAGTGTAATGAATATTGACTAACCCTCGGCAAGACTGAATTGTTTTTTTAAAGCTGTTTTTAAATTCTGCTTAAACATGTCGGCAAAATAAGATTTTTAAAAAAGCATATGAGTCTCTTTTATTAAAAAATTTTATTTACACTACTGTAACTTCAATTAATTAAAAAATACAAACTATTATATTCAACACGAACATATTTCTCAAGTACTGCAGCGTAAATTTACATAAAATATTATGGAAAGTTTCAAAGCGCGTTTACTATTTATTTGAGAGACAAATGGTAACAATCAAAGGCAAAGTTTTTGAGTGAAACCATTAAGGTCATTTTTAATTTTAGTTGTCACATAAGCAGTTTTTAAAGCAGCTAAACATAATCTTTCTTCCTGGTAATATTACTACCTGATGTTTGTTGTAGCCATAGCTCGAATAAAATGATTTGTTGTGAAGTAAATATTTTTATCACATCAAAAGTTTGCAGGACTAAGATAATTGTGAAAATATACCAAATTATTTTTGACATTCCCCAAAGATTACTTTAATATAAATATCCTTTATATCCTTTATTAGTCTATTCACGAAGCCAAACTCAAAGAAAGCATTATAGTACTTCTTTTAGAAATTCTAAAGCACTAATTATGAAATTTAGTTTGGTTCACAGAGTCACCACGCACATTCATACACTATAATCGATAATTTAAAAAATCACCGAAATTTGGAGCATTTCAAAAGTAATTCCAAACGTTGAAAAAATTATTGTCATTGTTAGCTCTTTACTTACTTCTTCCAAATTAATACGATCACCTAATTACATAGTTCAAGGAGTATACTCCTTCGAGTATTATAAGGTCTAAACCTCAGGTAGAGAAATCATTATTTATATGAAAATAATTTAGAAGCACAGATGACTGATATTTAAGAGTATGACAAAATACGAAGATAACAGATGAATTCCCATTTGAATTTTTTTAACCAAAATGATGATTATGTAGTAAATTCAGCTGACTTTTTCCGAATGTTACTTGATTTTGCATTCTCTTCTTTTTATGTAATCTTCAACAAATAAATTACATCAAAGATATGTTTAAAAATCAAATGACAATTCTATTTTGTAAATAATTTAAATTTTATTAGTAATTTTCGATTCTTAGAACAAAAGGTGAATCGGTCTTCCAGCAGATTCAAAGGGGCATTATCATTGTACCATACAATATTCGGTATATAATACTGTAATTTGGAAATGGCATAAGTATTCGTATAATTGATTACTGACTATTTTAATGATTTCTATGGAATAAATAAATTACATCAAAGATATGTTTAAAAATCAAATGACAATTCAATTTTGTAAATAATTTAAATTTCATTAGTAATTTTCGATTCTTAGATTAAAGGGTGAATCGGTCTTTCAGCAGATTCAAAGGGGCATTATCATTGTACCATACAATAATCGGTATATAATACTGTAATTTGGAAATGGCATAAGTATTCGTATAATTAATTACCGACTATTTTAATGATGTCTATGGAATAAATAATGAAATTTTCTGCTTGTTGCGAAATAAATTTATTTAAAGCGACATTTTGGCAAGTTCAAATTTTATTGAACAAAATCAACTTGTTAACTAACATGTGTAACATAATAATGTTAACAGACACAAAACTAATAAATTCAGACTAAGGTAAAATAAATTTTAGACAAACAATTTACCTTGGAGTTATTACATGAATGATACCATCATTGAGCATATAAGTGATGTTTTGTGTGACGTAAAAAATTTATAAATAATCACATGTACTAAGATGTTGACTTATTACATAAACTATTTGAAATTTTTCCATTTTACCAAACCTATTTTCAGCTTGACAAAAATAGTTGCCAGTATCATCTTTCATCAGATATCTAATAATTAATTTTTGATTATTAGAATAAAGGTCAAATCTATCTTCCGGCAGATCCAAAGGTTCATCATCCTTGTACCATGTTATATTCGGTGTTGGCGTTCCTCCAACGTAACACAACAAATGAATAACGTTTCGAGCATCTGTTGATAATTCAGTTATGTTGGTAGAATTCATATTGTCTTTAATGAAATAAGGTTTTCTCGGCACTAAAAATATAAACATAATTTTAATGTAAATAAAACTTGTAATACAATACAGACGAAAAGAAACAACGTTTGATTACGTTTAGAAACAAGGGAGTATCTTATTTTTTTGATACTCCTATAATTAGACTTTACGTCACAGTAATAGTCTTTCTTATCTAATTGACTTATGTTATAGATTAATAGTTCCTTACGAACAGTAAAATTAGAGGCTTTTGATGTTACATGAATTTTCGCTGGAATATAATTAAAAAAGTATTAGTTCTAAGTTTTAACAAAATATTCTATAAAATTTCTTTATTTTCGTATGTAAAGTAATTTTAGAATTTACCTGAATTACTTATTTTTTCAAAGCGGTCGTCCAACCATGTTAATGATATGTGTTGACTTTTAACAGCAGCACATATCAAAGTAACGTTTTCACCATCAAATGTTTCTTCTGGTCCTATTAGCCCATACGGCGCATCGTCAACTAAGTCTGAAAAGAAGGTCAAGAATTAATAAAAATTAATTTTGAAATAACTAGACAAAACAAAACATAAGTTCAAATATGCAAACCGGTAATTTGGATTCGATGTCCCTTTGAGCCGCAGGCATACGAATTGCAAGCTTTGCAAATGATTTCGCCAAATGCTATTAGATTTACTTTCAATTCTGAATAAAGTCTACTTGTACTCTGTTGACCCTGTAACAGTTAGATCATTATTAGAACATAAGTGCATTTTCTGTTTATAAATGGCTTAAAGTATGAATATGAATGAAAAAGTTATACTTGCTTATAAAAGCAAAAAATACCTTCAACTCCACTGTTTTACAATCATGCGTAGAATTATAATCTGGACACATTCTGTAGAACCACGTTATATTTGGTTCAGGATTGGCAGTAGCTTGGCAAGCAAATGTTGCGGTTTTGTTAAAACCGTATGAAGACTTAAGTTTTGCTTTGATTAACGTAACACGTGGCTTTCCTGTAAACGCGTATTAAAGTCGTGTTATGTATAACAAAAAGCTTTGCGAATTAAAATATATTTCAGCAAAAAATGATTTTAAATTATCTACTGTATTGAAATTACCGTAAACTGTAAGAATAAAATTCAAGATCTTTACTTCATTGCTGTTATTTGCTCGAAGAGTATAAATTCCTTGATCTTTCAACTGAACAGAATAGATCATCAAATTACTTTCTGGATATTCTGGATACTGTCGTTTGTTATGAGGCATCCTAAACTTTCTACCCAAAACAATCTCATTACCAGTGGGTGCCAACCTGAAAAGGTTTACATTTCATCCTATAACTCATTGTAAACAATATAATTTTCTTGCGAATGTATAACTTTATGGAGGTAAAATTATTACCACGTGAGAGTTGGCGGTGGATAAGCATCAATGTAAGCTGCAAGTGTCACTAAATTAGCAATGCTATAAACTTTGTCTCTGTTACTAGCATTTAAATTTATGTATGAATTATTTGTATCTGTAAATATACATATAAATTTAATACTGCTGCTGTTTGTCTCTTCGTACAAGAACATTAATTTGTTTTTTAATTTTTAAAACTCACCGTATACTTTTATGAATACATTTGAAGTACGATACTCATTGAACGAAGATCTTACTTGACAAGTGTAATCACCCTCGTCCTCGTGAGTAACATTATTTATCATTAATTTAGATGTTATTAAATCAACTTTTCCAGTAAACGGTTCTTGTAACTGTTCAAAAGTTAATTTGGAGGCCTAATCCACATATTAAATATGTTAGAAAGTATATTCAAATATTATACTTATGGGTGATTCTACGAAAACTGCCATATTTCTAGTGATAGAATGGATAAACACTTAAAATAGATTTTTAATTTTTTAAGTATATTTTAATATTATCCGTGACCAAAAGAATAAACCGCTTTACAAGCCCTGCTATATCTGCTCGGGAACAATGTTTATGATGAATTTATAATTGCATTTAAGAAAAACAGAAGCGTTTTGGACTCTTATAAAATCTTATTATGACAGAGGAGAATGTCATTACCATTAACATTTGTACAACTCAATGTCCGCGTCTATAATCCAACACTAAATGCAGATATAAAGTGTTTTAAACCGTTACGGAATAGCGTTACTAGCTCTCGTAATCGCATCAAAAATTGATATAATAACGCACCAAATGAAAATTAAACATCGACACACCAGCCAAAACATGTAAAAACCAGTTGTCAAAGAATAGAAAATATCCAAATTAGAACGTCTAAAATATAATTGCATTGAAATGTTAAACTTGTCAGATTTCGGTCCAGTAACTTGAACACCATTGAAGTTGTCGATACAATTTTTTTTCTCTGTAATATGTGAAAATAAACTGTGTACATTAATACTAACAGTTGAGTCAGTGTATGAGTATTCGATCAGTTAAACGCTAGTGTAGGAGCAAGAATGAAAACTCCAAAATGCTCGATGGTATCTTGAGTCAACGGTTCGTTGATCTTAACGCTAACCTCATCAGGCTTAGTCTGTATAGTTACGACAAATCATTACAGTCTGTGACGTTGACTTATGATACCATCCAGAATTTGTGAGTTTTCATTTTTTCTTCTACATTAGCTCTTAACTAATCGAGTGCTTATGCACTGACTAAACTGTTGTCATGGAAAAAAGTGAGAGTAGAACTGTATGTTCAACAACCGGCTTGTAGTTTACATTAATGAATTTGAGATTACATGCCATAGAAAAATTAAAAAATCCGTATTTTGCTTCAGGCATTGCAAATTGGTAATTTTCGAGCGAGACGCTAACCCGCAACGGTAATTTTGTCCCTATTTTTCATCTTAAACTAAAGTAATACTTTTTTATGAATTGTATTCTTTAAAGTCAGCACAAATTATTTCTTGATTATTTGAAAAAAATTTCAGATCGGTATCTTCTTACACAACGTTGTAATCAACTGAGACATGAAATACACGATTTTTAGTGGAAAGACCCATTTATGCACACTCTTGGTCACTATAAAACAGCTATAAAAACTATGCATAAATAAATTAAAACACGCTTACTGAATTTTGTGGAGTTTTCCAAGAAATAATGTTATAACTTTCTACGTAGACTTTAACTGAGCATATGACGTTTAATGTGGTGCCCACCACAACTTCGCTACGTCTTTCTATTTCCACGACTGGTTCACTCATGCAATCTTGTAAATTACTTATACGAAACATCATTCTCTTAGCCAGAAAATTACCATTTACTGTACAAAATAATCTGGGTAGTTTATTTTCAAAACTATAAGAACTTAAATTCTGAAGGATAAATCCAACTTTAGGATCAAAGATTGCTTATCTGTTTATGATTTCCTGTAAGTTCTGGTGCAAAATATACCATTAATTTAAAATTTATATACAAATTCAAAAATATTTTTAAAAAATTAGTATTACAGAATCACTGGTCGTTAGCATAACTTCAATTCTGGGTGAGGTTGGTCTGCACGGAATAATAGCATAGTATGGACTGCATCCTACAGCATGGGGTGAAAACCAAACTGGTTCTATAAAAGCATTTTCTGTAGCTGTGTAAAAAAAATACCGAGTTCTATTTTATGTACTTGAAATCGTGTTAATATTAAAAAGTAAATTATTAAGAAATTTTGTTACAAATTCATTCATATATTTAATTCTTACAATTAACGTAAACGTAAATCCAACTTATGTTTGGATCATTAAAGCTTTTAAATGTTTTTGATGTGAAGATCTTGTTTACATCTGCACAACCATACCAACCAGCGTCTCCAAGAACAACTGATTTTCTTAAAAAAGTTTTATTGCTGCTCATCTTTTTTGGATAAATTTTATAGTCAGACGTTATTACCTATTCATTTTAAAAAAAAGTTATTGTACTTATTCCGGAAAAAGATATCTTAAAGAAACCTTCTGTAATAAAAGTATTTAACTTACACCTTGAAGCCAAAATCGACCTGGATAAAAAAAGTGTACATGGCTATTGCTCGTGCACTTAATTTCTAGGGCTGCTCCCTCCTTTATCTCCAACTCAGTTACATTTGGTTGAAGCTGTGGCTTATATCCATGGCACCCTATGTATACAAGCATAATCAATTTTGATGTATAGAGATAATATATATCTCTAAAAAATGAAGTTAGTAAATATTGAACATGTCAGAAAACTGTAACTACATATCATAGTATGCTTTGTAAGCTCAGGTGTGCAAGCTCAAGTAGACATATCTGTCAAACAGATGTTTTGTGTTTTACACGAAATAGTAATGCACAGTAAGCGTACTACATTGCTGCAGATCTTTCTAATCAAGTTATCGTTGAATTTTGTGTACGAAAACAATGAAGTTATTTTAGATTAAAATAACACAATTTGACATGAGCACTTTAAAAATTTTAAACAATTATGACTGCATTCATTGCATTTACAAGCAGTAGTAACTTACAAATATTCATGCCTCATCGCTTTTTGTCTGACATTAAATACGAGCTAAAATAAAGTATCCAGTCTCTACGTTACTTTCAGTTCCCTTCAATCTCTGTACATCTGACTTTTTGTCTTGATTATCTTGATGATTTTTGTTTTACGCTTAGCTAAGTATAGAAGTGCTTGAGATTTTTTATAGTACAAAATAACATTTAACTTAATAGTCACTATTCTACTTTCTTAAAGTAATATCCTCAACAAGTGTGATAGTTTACAACTATAGAGCACAGATAATAGCGAATTTCTGTAATTTTACGTACCTGAAAGCAGAAAGACACTAAGGAGCAATGGTGTCCAGAGCTGCATAAAGACCAAGCCCTGCCATACTGGAGGTCTTCGTATCAATCCTTTCGAGTTTTCTCCAACTCGCATACAAGAATTACTTATAATTCCCATGGTTAAAAGTCACAACCACGGAATACAAGCAATACTTTATGACAAAACTATGTAAATTGACAAAAAAGGTGAAAATGCGTAATAAATCACCAGCTAATAATGTTCATGCGTTAAAAATTCAGTGTAGACAGCAAATGAACAGTCTGTAGTAGACTGACGTGAGAATAACGGCAAGATTTTACTACGTTGGAGCTGCCCATATTCTTGTGCTGCTTTAACAGTCGCTATCACTGATATCCGCTTAGCAACACATTTTAATTAATAAGAATTTATTAAGCTACGCTTTGTTAGCAGTACTCAAGTTTTTTTTAACGATTGAGTCACACTTTAAATAGTTTTGCAAGAACCTGAGTTTAGTCAAATTTAAATTAAATAACATTTCATCTTTAAACTGGTGGCATTTAGGATTCGTAAGGGATCAAAGAGATTTATTTGTAAAAATACGTTTTTACTTTTCTACCATGAAATAATTAACAATGTCAAACTATAACAGCAAAAATAAAGAAGGCACTGAAAATTGTGAAGTAAATCAATATAAAAATATAACTAAAAACTAGGAAGCACATGTACCATAAACAAGACATAGAAAGGGCAATGATCCATCGTGAAATTATTTACAAAATTTTTTTTAATATAATTTACCTTGATGTTTTCTGTCAGCGTACTAGCTCTTATAAAAATGATGTCGTAAAATACACGTTTTTGATAACATTATAATATAACTGAATTCAGATATTACGAAATTCTAAATTTCAACCGGATCGTACTTAATTTCTACTACAATCATTGGATATCACTCTTGAAACTCCTCAGTAAAAGTAGCTTTCACTTAACTTTATCCACGAAAGTAATTACCATAAAACTCTAAACTTTAACCTACATGTATCAAGTTCATATGACTATATTGACGTCTTAATTAACAGTTTGATCAACTTTATGAAAAATAGTTAGAGTTCCTCGGATTAGTAACAAAAAATAGGACTATAATGGTATTCTTCCCATATAACACGTCATGTATAACATGTCTAAATGTTTAATTATTTAACTAATTACTCCATAAACATGAAAACTCAATTTCAAGAAATTGTATTTCCGTCCGTACATTTCTTACACAAAATAGCATATTTTAACCAAAAAAGTAGGTTCGATATAGCACTTAAACTTTATTTAAATTTTTGTTGAGCATATTATTAAATATATACCAGTTTTTAAACAGCATAATTGCAATAGAATTTTCTGTTATAATGAAATATTGAAGTTAACACCACCAACTATATAAAACTATGTACTTACTGTGAGCACGAAAAATCATATGTTTTTATTTTAAACAATTTAATTATGCGATCTAAGCCAAGTGGCATTCGCTTTGTTTGATGAAATATTTAGTTAGTTGATCTGGATAATATTTTCTCTGTACTACTGATGAAGTAATTCATAGCTGATAATGCTTTTCTTGAAATTTTAAAACTTATTTTAAATTTAACCTACCTAGTAATTATTATATCATCTTATCTCGATTGTCCACGTTGCAATAAAGAACTTAAAGTTAGAAAAATTATACGTTAATTAATTTTTTTTATTTCAATTGAAATGTATGATATTTTATACTTTAATGAGTTGGCTAAGGATGTTTTTTGGATCGTGCATTATTTTTTCTCCAGTTTTTATAAATTATAATATTTATGTCTCAATACACAAAAAAAATTTTTTGAAGTCTCTCTCGTCTCAAAGTTGTATTTTATTTGACACCTACAAAATTATAAAGTATGAAAGAAAAGCTAAAATACTTACCCTAGTAGTATTTTAAAACGCGATACTATCAGTCAAATGAAGGCGAGGTAACTTTACAGAGGATTTCTTAATAATAGCACTTGCAAGCGTTTGGTTACAATGAGATTTTATTTGCTATATTTATATTATAACCTTAATAATAAAAATTGTTATTAAAAACTACGTTCAAGAGTGTAGGTATAATATTCATAAAAAGTCTTAAAGTAATAACGCTATCGTGATCTTTCTGGAAGTAAACTCACTCTTAAAAAATAAATAAAACCATCTTAAAAGTAGCATACATTGTTAAAAATAAGTACAGCAATAGTTATTGCAATCAGAGACTTTCAACGTGAAAAACGTTCTTCTAAAAATAAAGCAAGATCTAAACGAAGACAAAATATTTGTTGAAATTTTGATGTTTTTGATAAAAAATTTAAAATTAACCCGGGTTAACTATCTTTATAAAACGATTGTCCTAACATGTAACAGATAAATATATTCAGTGCGCTGGGCCTTTTATTTCTTTATTTATAAATTACCCATACAACTTTAGAAATAACTATCACGAGATATATTTTTTTTGTACATTAAAGAACCTTAGTGCACTTCACAAGTTAAAATGAGAAATGATTTTTAAAGACAAAAAATACTTTTTTTTAAATAAAATCAACGTGAGAATTAAAAAATAATTCCCTTTGTTATAATGCACTCCATGATCTAATGTGAAATATAACGAAATATATAATTTTTCATCAAATACTTGTTTTCAAAGTTAAAAACTGAAAAAAAATAATTTATAAGCTACGATGACATCAATAGGCTTAGATAGTTAAAGAATAATAAGCAGAGAATATTGCAAGAAATAAATGAAAAAGATATATCAGCTACAGTTATAAGGGATTTTGATAAAAATCCAAAATTGGTTTTATTTAATATTATTAAACTGTCAAAACATCCAATTAAACCTCACAATTTCAATTATCAAATAAACAAGCCTTGCACTTACATGCATGTTACCGTAAATTGCAATGTTCTTAAAATTTTAATCTCCTTGCATAAAGGTCCAAGCAGATTTTATGCTTATTAGCCCCAAACTAGATTATCGGAACTAATGTGTGAAGTTACATAGATAAATATTAACAATTAACTTTGATCCATCACATTCATGACACAATCATTTAGCATAAGAAAATTCTTTAGCCTTATTTACAAAATTAACAAACACATGTACTCTTTTTTTTACCTGTAACATTAACTATTTGAAATTTTTCTGTTTTTCCAAATCGATTTTGAGCACGACAAGAATAATTGCCACTCTCATCTTACACAACATATATTAATATTAATTTTTGACTATTAGATAACAGGCTGAATCGATCTTCCGGGAGATCCAAAGGTTCATCATCTTTGTACCATGTAATATTCGGTGTTGGCGTTCCTCCAACGTAACACAACAAATGAATAACGTTTCGAGCATCTGTTGATAATTTAGTTACGTTGGTAGAATTTATATTGTCTTTAATGAAATAAGGTTTTCTCGGCACTAAAAATATAAACATTATTTTAATGTACATAAACGTTGTAATACAATACAGACGAAAAGAAACAACTTTTGATTACGTTTAGAAACAAGGGAGTATCTGATTATTTTGATACTCCCATAATTAGAATTTACTTTACAGTAATAGTCTAATAATGTTCATGCGTTAAAAATTCAGTGTAGACAGCAAATGAACAGTCTGTAGTAGACTGACGTGAGAATAACGGCAAGATTTTACTACGTTGGAGCTGCCCATATTCTTGTGCTGCTTTAACAGTCGCTATCACTGATATCCGCTTAGCAACACATTTTAATTAATAAGAATTTATTAAGCTACGCTTTGTTAGCAGTACTCAAGTTTTTTTTAACGATTGAGTCACACTTTAAATAGTTTTGCAAGAACCTGAGTTTAGTCAAATTTAAATTAAATAACATTTCATCTTTAAACTGGTGGCATTTAGGATTCGTAAGGGATCAAAGAGATTTATTTGTAAAAATACGTTTTTACTTTTCTAGCATGAAATAATTTACAATGTCAAACTATAACAGCAAAAATAAAGAAGGCACTGAAAATTGTGAAGTAAATCAATATAAAAATATAACTAAAAACTAGGAAGCACATGTACCATAAACAAGACATAGAAAGGGCAATGATCCATCGTGAAATTATTTACAAAATTTTTTTTAATATAATTTACCTTGATGTTTTCTGTCAGCGTACTAGCTCTTATAAAAATGATGTCGTAAAATACACGTTTTTGATAACATTATAATATAACTGAATTCAGATATTACGAAATTCTAAATTTCAACCGGATCGTACTTAATTTCTACTACAATCATTGGATATCACTCTTGAAACTCCTCAGTAAAAGTAGCTTTCACTTAACTTTATCCACGAAAGTAATTACCATAAAACTCTAAACTTTAACCTACATGTATCAAGTTCATATGACTATATTGACGTCTTAATTAACAGTTTGATCAACTTTATGAAAAATAGTTAGAGTTCCTCGGATTAGTAACAAAAAATAGGACTATAATGGTATTCTTCCCATATAACACGTCATGTATAACATGTCTAAATGTTTAATTATTTAACTAATTACTCCATAAACATGAAAACTCAATTTCAAGAAATTGTATTTCCGTCCGTACATTTCTTACACAAAATAGCATATTTTAACCAAAAAAGTAGGTTCGATATAGCACTTAAACTTTATTTAAATTTTTGTTGAGCATATTATTAAATATATACCAGTTTTTAAACAGCATAATTGCAATAGAATTTTCTGTTATAATGAAATATTGAAGTTAACACCACCAACTATATAAAACTATGTACTTACTGTGAGCACGAAAAATCATATGTTTTTATTTTAAACAATTTAATTATG
>NW_019379468.1:1530045-1573218 GCF_000648655.2 Copidosoma floridanum | reverse complement strand
CCGACGCCCGAAATTCGAAATTAACTACCACCTGCGGCAGCTCAGTAGTGATGTTATGTGAGTGGCGTATTCGGGTGAGGACCCTGAATCCGGAACGAGAAACGGGATTGAACGGATGAGACGTGGCGGGATGACAGCGGGATGACGATATGCACTGAGTGTGGTGTAACAGACGTATGATTGGTGTAATAGACGTATGATTGATGCAGGTAATGGCGTGATTGAATGCGGATGCGTGGATAGAAGTTAACCTAAAATGATGGTGGATATATGTAGACAGAGATACTGAGCGGATGATGATAGAGGTTGTAGGGTGACGTGACGTATGGGTAAGCTGTTCGTTGACGTGAGGTGAAATAATTAGCGAGATATGTATTGAGCAGGGCGCAGATGATGCAGATGGGATAAGCGTAGGCGTGCAGACGGGTGAAAAAAGATAAGCCGAGAGCGATTGTGAAGGTGATTTCGGGTAGAGAAGGGTTGGATAGAGAACAGAAGAGTAGCACAAACGAGAGGAGAGGAGAAAAGGTTGTGATGACGGTTCGTGTGATGTGAGGACGATCAAGGGACCGATGGATGAACGATGAGCAAATGAGAATGGAGGCTGCAGAGGCAGAGACCTAGCACGACGCGTGCTTAATGAGATGTGATAAAGAAGCAAGTCATGAAAGAATGAAAAGTCGAGTTAATAAACGAAAGATGAAAATGAACTACAAACTAAATAAATTGTGATAAAAAGACTTAGCGTCTCGATGTCGATGTCCTGAGTCCTGGGGCTCGATGGCAGCGGCGAAATCTCCTGCTGACGGTGCAGACTGCAAGCGATAAAAAACACTAAGCGTGAAGATGCTTCCACTTCGGCAGGCCAAGCAAGAGAGAGAGTGCAGGCTAAAAAATAATTGCCAAGTCCTGAAGTCCCGCCCCTCCTACCACCGCGCCGACGGGACATGAGCCAATCAGCGACGGGGGCGGGCGCGCGCAAGGCTCCAGGGGAAAATGAGGTGCGTGCGATTCTGGAATTCGGACCAAAAACAGAATTCGCTCAATCCCGTCTCTCGACGGAACAGGTTTCCCCCGTTGCGAGAGTATGCGAGCAAAATGATTTGAAGT
Organism: Copidosoma floridanum; assembly: GCF_000648655.2. Next base: position 1,572,108 of record NW_019379468.1, on the reverse strand, counting down.
GTGGTTGTGTCTGTGTAACATGTTAGTGGCGCTACATATTGAGTCCAAATACAATTAAATTTGACTACAGTCTAACAGCGGGCATAACTGAGTGATATTCCTCTTGTAGATTCCTGTCTTGGTTTTTACAGACACCACTCGGACGACGCCATCGCTCCCAGGATAAACCTCCATGACTACTCCCAACTGCCATTGGTTATAATCTCTATTCTTATCGCTGATTACTACGACTGCGCCCACCTTGACTTCTCCCTTGCTCCCTAGCCATTTCTGTCGTTTTTGCAATTACTGAGGTACTCTGTGTGCCAACGTTTCCAAAAGTCCTGCCGTGCCTTGACGATGAATTTCCATACTGGAAGACGATTATCTGGAATAGAAGTCATGTCATGATCAGGCAACATAGTTAGTGGTCGGCCAATAAGAAAATGCGCAGGAGTCAGTGCGGCAGGATCGTTTGGATCTGCTGACATACAACTAATGGGGCGAGAATTTAAAATCGACTCTACTTCCACGCATAAAGTATTAAGTTGTTCGAAGATTAGTAACTGCTGTCCTATAACTCGTTTAAGATGGTGTTAAAAGGATTTGACGGCTGCTTTCCAAATACCCCCAAAGTGAGGAGAAAGAGGTGGGTTAAAATGCCAGACAATGTTACGCTGTTGGGTGTATCCGCTAAGTGCATCGCGGAAGGGTTCTGACTGAATTAAGGCGTAAATCTTACTTAACTGATTATTCGCACCTACAAAGTTTGTCCAGTTATCCGAATATACGTGAGATGGAATTCCCCGGCGGCTTACGAATCTTTTGAACGCACCTAGAAATCCTTCGGTAGTCTGGTCGCTCGCTATCTCAATGTGGACTGCCTTTGTGTTCATGCAAATAAAAACGCAACCATAAGCTTGAAGAATAACACGATTCCTAAACTGTTTTTCCTTGATGTTGATAGGGCCAAAATAATCTATTCCTACGTGTTCGAAGACCGAAGCTTGTTGCACGCGCGCCTGGGGTAAATCGTTAATTTTTCCCTGAAAGGCTACTGGACGATGTTTTACGCATGTGACGCAATGCCGCACAATTCTCCTAACTTGATTCTTTCCATCTAACAGCCAAAATTTCTGACGAATTCTATACAACGTGCTCTGGATTCCTGCATGCAATAACGACTGGTGAGTTTGGCGAATAATGAGATCCGTTACATGGTGATAAGAGGGTAGCAATATTGGATATTTTTGTTCATCAGAAATCTGCGCGTTGCGAAGCCGGCCACCTACACGAAGTAAACCGTTGGGATCGATAAAGGGGTTGAACGCTGCTATTTTCGTATTTTTTGTAGAACCAGTTTTCTCGATCTGCCGAATTTCCCTTTCAAACTGTTCAGATTGGATCGATTTCAATAATCTCCATTCTGCTCTGGATCTCTCGGCCACCCTGAGTGAATCATGGTTTCGATCAGCTGAAAAACGCCAACGCAAACAATACGCAAGTGAATTAAGTAGCGACTGATAGGATGAAAAGCGCCTGTAACCTAATGGGTCCTGTGATAAGGGGTTGGGCCTAGGGACCTTTGAAGGCAGAACTTCATTAGCAGTGAGGGCAAGACAGGTTGGAGTCCTTAATCCTGGAAGTTCGACGTTGGGGTCTCTCGCAGATTTGGGCCAATCTTCCTCTGATTGGTACAGCCATTTCATCCCGGAACTCCATGTATCATTCTGAATGAACTCGGCTGGAACTTGACCCCTAGAAAGAACATCAGCGAAATTGTTTTTGCTGGAGACATGACGCCATTCAACGATACTCGACAACTCTTGGATTTCTGCGACACGATTCCCTTCAAAAACCTTCAGGGCTTGTGGAGGTTTTTTAATCCACTGCAAAACAATCTCTGAATCGGACCAAAACACGACCTTGTGGAACGAAACTTCAAATGATTCCCGAAACTCCCTAAACAATCTCACTAGCGTTAGAGCGCCACACAATTCAAGCCGGGGAATGGTGGTTTGCTTGACTGGAGCTACCCGAGACTTGGCGCACGCTAAGCGAACGAGGACCTGGTTGGTTCTGTCAACTGATCTTAAGTATATGCAAGCCCCATATCCTCGCTTGCTTGCGTCGCAAAATCCGTGCACCTCAATCGCTAATGCGCCGGGTAAAATAAGATGTCTAGGAAACGATACTTCTTCTAATCGATCTAGTTGCTCTACAAATAAACGCCACCTGGTGTGTAGTTCTTGTGGCACTGATTCATCCCACCCTACCTTTGCCTTCCAACAATCCTGCATGATGACCTTAGCTGCGAATACGACTGGCCCTAAAAGCCCTAGGGGATCGAAAATCTTTGCGATTTCGGATAGAATGACTCGTTTCGTGACTGTTTGGGGCGTTTCTATTCGTTTAACTACATATGCAAAACAATCTAATTGGGAGTCCCAAGATATACCTAAGGTTTTAACTATCGGATCCCCCTCTGTTAAGCTATCCATTTTAAAGACCCTCCCCTCTGAGTCGTCAAGTGCATGAGCGTGATTTGAAGCCCATTTTCTAATCGGAAACCCCCCGCTAGCTAACAATTGAATTAACTCATCCCGAATCTGTAAAACCTCCTGTAAAGAGTTTGCCCCAGTAAGTAGATCATCTACATAAAAATCCCGCTTTAAGATAACACTAGCCCTAGGGAAATTTGCCCTTTCATCCTCTGCTAACTGATGAATCGTCCTAATAGCTAGAAAGGGAGCGGATGATACTCCAAAGGTAACCGTGTTCAGCTCGTAAGTCCTAATTCTACCCTGATGTACCCATAGAATTCGTTGGTAGGGCCGGTCCCGGGGATCTACTAAAATCTGTCTATACATCTTTTCTATGTCTGCAGTAACGACGTAAGTATGAGTGCGAAACCTGAGGAGGTGGTTGAAGAGTTTTGGTTGAATTGTAGGCCCCACCATAAGCATGTCATTCAGCGAAAGATTTTTATCGGTCTTGGAAGATGCATTGAAAACTACTCGGGTCTTCGTTGTGGTACTAGACGGTTTGACAACGGCGTGATGGGGCATACAATATCCCCCGGCACCCTTATCCTCTATCAGTGTCATGTGATTTGAGTCTACATATTCCTGCATAACCTTTGTATATTCTACTTCGAGGTTAGGATTACCCTTAAATCGATGTCTTATAGCTTGCAGTAGCCGGAAGGCTTTAGAACAAGAATCTCCTAATTCTGAACTTGGTGATTTAAAAGGCAGCCTAACGATATACCTACCACTATCATCACGTCTGGTATTCTGTACATAATGATTTTCGCATGCGCTCTCCTCCTCGGTAAAAACTGACTGATTACTAACCTCCTCCAATTCCCAAAATTTCGTGAGCTGTTCGTTCAATTCTACCAAATTACATGTAGCAACGCCCTCTGGATTTGACTTAATGCCTCCTATTATTACCCACCCTAGCTGAGTTTTTTGTAAATACAAACCGCAATTATTTCTTGACAGATGAAGTTGCCCAATGGATAGGAATGAGAGTGTTTCACCTGAGCCTATGAGGATGTCAACGGAACGTGGAACGTGGAACTGTGGGTCAGTTAATCGAATCCCATTAGGTATGTCGATTGCTTCTCGAGGAAAGGGTTCATTAGGAATAGCACTAGTTATATTTGGGACGATAAGGCAGTTTAACGTTTTTTGGAACTTATTGATGCGAGACTGGATGACAATTTCAACGCTCCCCATAGATGTGGACCCAATTTCCCCAAATCCCTTAATCGAGGTTTCGCATGTTTGTGTCTGCAACTGGAGCTTTTGAGCAAACCTTTCTGTTATAAAATGATTTGTAGAGCATGTGTCTAATAGGGCGCGCCCTCTTAAAAACTGCCCTCTGTCAGTCCTAACCAATACAACTGCGCTCATCAATAGCTGGGAAGTAAGAGACCTAGAAACTGCACTAAATACTTCGAAATCTAGTCACGTTGTGGATTGAGGATTTTTGGTACCTTGGTCAGATTTCTGAGAGTTTGTACCCTTTGAATCTGAGTGCAAAAGAGTATTATGATATCGATCGCAACGCTTGCAATGGCCAAGTACGCATTTACCGGGGTGAGACCGCAAACAGTTAAAGCACAGTCGATGAGCTCTGACAAAGTCCCATCGTCTTTGACTGGACAAGTTATTGAATCCCGGACAACGGTATAAGGAATGAGCTTGGCTACATTGGGGACAACTAGTTTGCTCAGCAGAAGTAACAAAAACGCGTGTCCCATCTTGGACCTTTCTAGCCTTTCTAGGTTCGACGTTGGGCTTAACGACTGCACTTTCTCTTGCGGCCTCACTTCCTCTGGGAACATCAGTTTCCATGGTGTATAACCTAGACACTACTCCGTCGATGAATTTATAGAACTGATCGAGGGTGGGCAGTTCATCTAGGGTCAAAGAATCCTCCCATTTCTGTCTAATAGAGGGCGGTAAGGCCCTTTCAAGCAAACGTACTACCATACGAGAGGGTTCTTCAACACCTAGAGATTGGAGGGTGTTCAGGTGTTGTTTCACTTCATCAACCATCTTAGAGATGTCTCTAGATGTTGGGGACTCAAGTGGGACGATGTCTAAAATGGCATCAAGGTGTTTTGAGACTAGAATGCGCTTTCTTTCGTAGGACTCCGTCAAAGTCTTCCAAGCCTTGCTGTAATTTCCCGCGCTTATGTCATAAATCGCCACCTTACTTAACGCATCCCCCTGCAACGTGTTACGTAGGTACATGAACTTAACTAGGTTATCGATGTCAGTCTGATAGTCGACCATGCTTAAAAAGGAATTTTTATATGATAGCCACTCTTCGTGCCCCCCACTAAACTTAGGAAGATCTGCTACTGGGAGTTTCAAAAGTCGCTGCTGTTCGACGAGCCCATTCCTTCTCCCTGTCCTGCCAAAGAAGCGTTATTCCTCCCATCGCAAGCGTTTAACCTTGCAATGTCGCTGGCTACCTGGTAATACCGTGTGCTGAGTTCTGACCAAACCTGCACTTCAATCACTTTTTCGCTCTCAACACTAAGCTCTTCTATAAGGTCCTCACATACTTGAAATTTCCTACTTAGATCCCCCAAACGCAAGGTCGCACTGGTTTTGTCGACGTCTGCGCCCTCTACAAAATTTTCTTATCCTTCTAATTTATCAGCAAATAATCTTACCTTTACCGATAAACTTTTGGGAAGTGTAGTTGCTATGTTGATGGTGTCGACCTAAGGATCCCTCTTACTGTATATACTTGAAACCCCCTAATCTTAACCCCTATGGCCCCGTTAGATCAACAAGTAAATTAAGCTATCCCTAATTAGAAAAAAGTGAAAGGAAAAAACAAAAGAGAAAAAATCAAATCTTATCTGTTTAAAGACGTTGCCTCGACTCCTGGCAGCTGGGAGCAGGTTGATGATCCTTGGGAGCGATGGCGATGGAAGCGACGATGGTTGACGTGTACGTGATAAGGCAGTGAACTTCAAACCTCACAGGAGGCACCAAAATGTTGCGTGTGAACACAGCCGATCCCACATGGATTGCCTGGTTCGAATTTAAAGGAATGAGATATAGATACAGGGAGGGGGGGTTGTACTGTATAGAGGGTTGGTTTGAGTTAAATTAAAAAAAATAATACAAAAAAAACAAATAGTGATTAAAAATTAAATAGAATTAAAGGGAGAGGAAGGTTAACACAATTAAGAACAACTAATTAATGGGAAAAAGCCTATGGCATAAAAAACCCAGATTTATTAAAAAACGAATCAGAATTAATACAATTGAAGAAAAACAGTTAAACTAATTTTACCATTAACAATGGGACCAATAATAACCTATGTTGGGTTAGTATGGGTATGTGTGAGGATGTGTGGAAGGACCTGGTGGTGACGACTCCCAGTGTGTGTGTGAGTTCAAGGCGAATAAAGGAGGAGCGATCTCCTCTGCGAACCGGCGGGCCCTGCACGGTCGCATGAGTCAGCGCAAGGCTGGTGAAAGCGGGCCGACGCCCGAAAGTCGAAATTAACTACCACCTGCGGCAGCTCAGTAGTGATGTTATGTGAGTGGCGTACTCGGGTGAGGACCCTGAATCCAGAACGAGAAACGGCATTGAATGGATGAGACGTGGCGTGATGACAGCGGGATGACGATATGCACTGAGTATGGTATAACAGACGTGTGATTGGTGTAATAGACGTATGATTGATGCAGGTAATGGTGTGATTGAATGCGGATGCGTGGATAGAAGTTAACCTAAAATGAGGGTGGATATATGTAGACAGAGATACTGAGCGGATGATGATGGAGGTTGTAGGGTAACGTGACGTATGGGTTAGCTGTTCGTTGACGTGAGGTGAAATAATTAGCAAGATATGTATTGAGCAGGGCGCAGATGAGTCAGATGGGATAAGCGTAGGCGTGCAGACGGGTGAAAAAAGATAAGCCGAGAGCGATTGTGAAGGTGATTTCGGGTAGAGAAGGGTTGGATAGAGAACAGAAGAGTAGCACAAACGAGAGGAGAGGAGAAAAGGTTGTGATGACGGTTCGTGTGATGTGAGGACGATCAAGGGACCGATGGATGAACGATGAGCAAATGAGAATGGAGGCTGCAGAGGCAGAGACCTAGCACGACGCGTGCTTAATGAGATGTGATAAAGAAGCAAGTCATGAAAGAATGAAAAGTCGAGTTAATAAACGAAAGATGAAAATGAACTACAAACTAAATAAATTGTGATAAAAATACTTAGCGTCTCGATGTCGATGTCCTGAGTCCTGGGGCTCGATGGCAGCGGCGAAATCTCCTGCTGACGGTGCAGACTGCAAGCGATAAAAAACACTAAGCGTGAAGATGCTTCCAATTCGGCAGGCCAAGCAAGAGAGAGAGTGCAGGCTAAAAAATAATTGCCAAGTCCTAAAGTCCCGCCCCTCCCACCACTGCGCCGACGGGACATGAGCCAATCAGCGACGGGGGCGGGCGCGCGCAAGGCTCCAGGGGAAAATGAGGTGCGTGCGATTCTGGAATTCGGACCAAAAACGGAATTCGCTCAATTCCGTCTCTCGACGGAACAATTACCCATCGCAACCAAGAAAATGTTTAAGGAACAAAACTATAAAAAATGTAGTCGTAGCTTTCTTGATGGACACGACTGGCAATCGGTTAATGTAAAGCTTTATCGAGGACAATAAGAGGGTAACAAAAGACAGATTTAGTAGAAATATTAAATCAAATATTTTTACAGCATAAAATTGTTCAAAATGTGGTAGTCTTGGGCTATTATTTTTAGTTTTAAATCCTATAGCTATCCAATATCCTCTTAAATCAAAGATGGAAGTACGTAGGGTTAATTCCTAAATTTAGGAAGTGATTCCTCAAGCACTAGTAGTGAAAAAAGAAGATACTTTCACTGGGATAAATAAAACGATATCTTACAGTTAAATGTTTATAAACGAACTGAATAAGTAGCAACACTAGAGACAAAGAATTGTTTTTAACATGTTTTTATATTTTCATAAAACAAATGAAAATTTACATTTCAATAAAGTAGGTGATAAAGTGAGATTTAACTTCATACGTATATTGATGAATTAACAATGCATAAACGTAGAAAAATTAGAAACTCTGTTAGATTTCAATTTTTAGAAAGTATTCTTACTGCTTTATCCTAAAATGTAAAAGCAAAAACAATTACTTTCTACGTTGTTTTTTATAAAAATATTAACATTAATTAAAATTCAATAAACAAGTCAGTTAATTAAAAACAAATAAAATTCACCGAAAAACTGTATAAAAATATAAATGTATACTGGACGTACAGGAAATGTATTTTTATAACTCAACTACAGTACCATACATATGCATGCGAATTAATTCACTTTCACAGTGCATATAATGTACACCGTAATACCCGGACAAAGTTTGTAAAATCCTTTTCCAACACCCGGCAAACTCTCATTCACGCACATATTATTTGAAATCCAACTCGTTGACGTGCCAACCTGCGCATACACGAGAGTCTCATCACGTATGCATTTGCCGCGTGCAATGCATGCACTGTGCCAGAAAGGGTTGTCAAGACAGATGCTGCTAACAAGCTTACGTTTTAAAGCGTCTACTCGACAGGACCGCAACGATTTGCATTTTTTTTTTTTTTTTTTTTTTGTTACTATTTATTTTGGAACTGCACATATTAATAAGACATTGCATGAGGATCATTGTTTTACAAAGGACGAAAAGCTTTTGACCATGTGATTTACTTTGCAATTTAAGTAGTACCATTATTATACAGATTTATTAATAAATTTTCTGTTCCGAATAACTGTAAATCAAAAATTCTTCAAACTTTACCACTTGTTGCGTTACTTCAATCAATAATAAATTTAACTATGCAACATGATATTCTGATTTACGTTGGCATAAAAATTTTCCTACTACCAATAATAATAAAATTTCATCATTACTTAATTAATGTTGCGTTGACGCAAAACAGCACCCAATAAAATATAAAACTTGCGTGATTCAAGATTCCCATATCGCAAATATCTGATGCACTATTTGACTTACTTTGTCTCAATGTGGCCCCAATTTCCAATGATAAAATCACGTCAAATCGTCTGGCTTCGAAGTTAAATATAAACTCGACATAGACGATGAGATGTAGCAGGTTTATCCATTAATTATAATGATTTATTAAACACCTTGAGCATCTAGTCTGAATTATAATGAAACGAAAATTGGTATTTTGTAAGATTTAATGACAGTACTGTAAGTTTTTGGTTTAACTATCGGGTGCATAATATATTTCTATCTTCCATAAGCTTCATTATTTAGGTTTGACATATTATCGGAAGAAGTTTAAAACATAAAATAATCAGTACTTTGAATTATCCTAAAGATTTTAGTAATTCATATTTATAAACAAACACTAGCCAACGTGTATTTATAGAACAACAGAAGAGAAAAAAAGAAGTGTCGAGTGTAAGTTCGCCCCAAATATCTCTATTAACGTGATGCAACAGCCATGTTCCGGCGACAGAATGACAGATCCACTGCAGGCTACGCTTTGGTAATAGACAACACCCTTCGCACGAACGGCGACCTATTTCTTATACTTGCCGCGCTTGTTTCTTTCTTCCTACTTGTTTATTTTTATCTCCTGATTTCCAGTTCTCTTTGTTTTAAGTTTGTTCTTTTTAAGTCACATACATTTTTATTCTCTCCAAGGAACAACCTGTAGTTTTTCTTAATTGGTAATTAAAATGCAGATGTAATTTTAAGCATAAATAAAATGTTTAAACAGATTTTATATATAGAAGCTCATACTACTCTTCAATTTATAAATTCTAAGAACTTATTTTTAATACGGTATGATTGGCATCAACTTATATGAAATCTTGATTTATTAACTTCTGATGCGTTAGATGCGGTGGTTCATATTAGGAGTTACATGCAGTATCAAAACCATATATCCCTACTTCTACTGTAAAATAAAATCTTCAAACTCGATGTCAAATTAAATTTAAAATTTTTAAATACCTTAAATTTGTTTCCGTGGCACTATTATTTCCTCTGCTAACAAAATATTCCATATAAAATATTAAGTCACAATAGTAATAGATAAATATTTATTAATGATTAAAGTGAATCTTTTCCTGCCCGTTTTAGTTTCTAAGTTCTGAGTAGAAAGTCCTAAAATTTTACGGAAACTTTAGGGCCCCTNTAAATATTTATTAATGATTAAAGTGAATCTTTTCCTGCCCGTTTTAGTTCCTAAGTTCTGAGTAGAAAGTCCTCAAATTTTACGGAAACTTTAGGGCCCCTAAATACTAATTTTTGAAAATGGCATAAGTATTCGTGTAATTACATAATTAAGTTATTCACTTTATTATAATGATGTATTAAAAATAAAAGATGAAAAAATTTTCTGCTTCTTGCAAAATAAGTTTATTGAAAATGAAATTTTTGAAAGTTTGAATTTCATTGACCAAAATCAACTTGGTAGCCAAAATCTATAAATATAATAATGCTAACAGGCCCAATATCATTGGATCGAGACTAAGGTGAAGTTAATTGTAAACAGACAATTTACCTTACAGTCGTTAAAGAGCGATACCATCATTAAGCATAGAAGTGTTGTCTAGTGTGACATAAAAAAACAATGTTTAAGCTGAAAAGAAATTTTGATACCTTTAAGTGAGACTATGTCACATCAAATTTTTTATTTAAAGCTTTATTTTTTTATACCATTTATAATTAGTCATTGTAAAGTACAATATTCTGGTTCTACAATTGTATTCTCTTTACAATCTATAAATTCTTACATAATTAGTTGTTGATGATAGTTTGTCTCATTTTAATGAGTCATTGTAAAGTACAATATTCTGGTTCTACATGTGTATTCTCTTTACAATCTATAAATTCTTACATAATTAGTTGTTAATGATAATTTGTCTTATTTTAATGAAGTACAAGAAACAAAATATGAAAAGAAACTACTGATTAGCCAATTTTTTTATCAGAAGGAACATTTAAATTAATTAATAATGAGATTCTGATATTTTATAGTATCTTTATCAAGTTTATGAAGTAAGTTATTAGGAATCTAGCAACTTTGTCATGAAAAACATCAGACATTCCCGGAGTTGGCTATACGGCTGTTATTGCTGCTTACATGAAAGTATAGTGGGTTTTCCACTTGCACTGAGCTATTTTGATAGTCCTGTTGAGGTAGGGCAAGCGCTACTTGGTCCGTTGAAGACATATTTGCCAAATAATCATTTTCTTTTATTAAGTTAGCATTCATGTTGATAACCTCATACTCATGGTACAGTTTTTCGAAGTGCTTTCTCGTACCTTCATCTAACAGCACACCAATACTTTTCGATAATTCTGTGAATGATGGCCTTAGAGCTGAATCATCCTCCCAGCATTTAAGCATTATATTGTAACTGACAAGTGAATAAATGAGATGAATAAATAATATTGAAGACAAAAGTCAAAAAAAAGCTTTTATCGTTTCTTCACTTACAGATGTTTCGTGGCATATCTAGGTATTCCCATCCTGTATCCATCCATGAGTTTCTGATATACTTCGAAAGCATGCATGCCTGGATACGGTGGTTCTGCAAGTGTAAATAACTCCCAAAGCACTATACCATATGACCAAACATCAGACTTTGTCGAAAAAACTCCGTCCCTGAGAGATTCAGTGGCCATCCACTTAAATGGCAACTTAACATTGTTTAGTCTCGTGTAGTTCATATCCTTATATAATGTCTGGGCCAAACCAAAGTCACAAATTTTGACGACATTGTTATCTGCCAGCAAAATGTTTCTGGCAGCCAGATCACAGTGCAAAACCTATATACAAAGATACACTATTATAGGCAAAGTACTTGTAAGTGAGTAGTTTTGTATGCATATTCTTACATTTCTCCTTGATAGATATTCCATGCCATGAGCCACCTGATAGCTCCAAGAAAGAAGGTCATGGGAGCAGATGCATTTAGGCTTCCAGTTTTCGTAATTAGCTTCGTAGTTAGAACGCCAGCCTGGCTGTAATTCATTATTGTAATGGACACTACAAAACTCAATTGAATTGCTTGAGTTCTGAGCCGTAGTGCACGAAAAGTTTGTATCATTGTTGTTAAATACCGTATTTAAATAATTGGACGATGCTGAACCCATATATTTTGCTCTGTAAGTAAATAAAAAAGCAAATTAACACGTTAATCAATCAGTTGTTGTTATAATGAAGTCGTTTAATACCAGAAATTGTTACTTTAATTATTCGTTTGATTTTTTAGTGTTGTCTCAGTTAAGCTAAGCACTTGCTACAAGCAGGATATTTTTTTTTGTTTTATTAAAACCAAAAGTAAAAAGATGACTAATAAATAAAATAAAAAATTCATGAAGATTTCAATAGAATTGAATTGCGTTTACAAAGAGTATAAATTAAAATAGCAACTATTAGTGATGGCTCGAAGTAAAATGGTTTTTACTCTTTGAAAGTGGAGACGTGTTAGACTCTTGATAATATCAGTAAAGTGAAGAAACAAATTTATTGTACTTTTTTGCACAAAAAAAATTTCCATGTACTTATTTATATCATTGACTACTTACTCTTTACATTTGAAAAAAGATAACAAATGTTACAGCAATAACAAGAAATAAGAATTCTACGTGTAACTCATAGTTCAACATCAAATTAAACATAAATAAAAAAGTACACTATAATTTTATCCACTATTATTTTAAGTAGAAAAACAAAAATAATTTTTGATAATCATACTTCTCCCCTAAGAAGAATAAACGAAGAATATTTTGAATCACAGATATTTTACACGTTGGGCATGACCGCGGGTGACAAAAATATGATCTGAGGCTTTCTTCATTTCCTTCCGTAGACTGTATACAATTTTTATCAATCCTGCGCCAGAAAACGAAACTTTTATCTAGCGAGTTAAAGAAAAATCTTTTGTCTTTCACTGCAGTATAAGGTTAATAATAATTGTGAAATGACACAGAATATCACAAAAAAATGTTAAAACTTTTTGTAAAGTACAAATAACTATTATAACATGTCAACCACACGTAAAAACAGTAAAACTAACAACCCTTTTCTTCAATTCTGTTCGTAAATTCTAATTGTTAGATGTCTACTTAGATCTAATAATAAAAAGAAGTTGCAGTAAGAAAGAAGAACACTATATACCACTTGGAAAGAAATTAAACTGCGGTAAATAAAAACATATTTGCTAATCGTCAAAACAAATTTTTTTTAATATTGAGCTATTTGGTATTTTTAATAGCAACTCACTGCATTTTATCTTTTAATCAATACCAGATATTACTGTTGTCAGAATTTTTAGTAATGGCTTACACAACATTATACAATTTTTCATATTTTTGGGCATTTTTATTAGGAATAACTGTACCTAATTTAATGTTTATGTCTCATAGTCAAAATACTACTATCTTTTCATTATCTGAGATTAACACATAATAATAGTACATAGCCAGTCACATAAGTAAGTTTTTAAATCAGACAAATTCTAAATCTTATTTTAATATTGCCAAGTACATTAGCTCGTTTCCTGTGAGTAGTGTGGCACTAAATTAAAAATTTTCCCATTCTAAAGTTTCTACGTTCTCGAACAGTATTTTCAAGTATACAAAAAATCCATCAGATTATGTACAAACAATACTAAAATTTTGTGAAATTTTGAATGTTCAATTTTTGTACACCCTCGGGTAAATTTTAAGTACCTATTTAAATCTACTCTAAATTTATAAACAGCACTTCCTTGACGAAACAATTACCGGTTTGACTTTTTGTACGTATAATTTTCAAGATCATCTATCATAATTTAAAAATCATTAACAAAAAACTTACACACGTCTCATGAGACAAAATTGTGCCATTAGCGTACGGTCTGAAGCATAATTTAGATTTTCAAACAAACAAATACATCAAATTAGCACCTTTTAAATTTATTTTTAATACACCAATTAAAATCACCAGTAGATGGATCAATTTGATTTATGAAATTTTGTCCATGATATATCAAATAATCTTGTAGGTTTCCATAAGCACAGGCTTCAAGAATCACTAAAAATTCACCTATGAAATAAATTGGTTTTTAGTTGAAAGGTAGCAATTATTACTTTAAAAATGAAAAAAAAATTCTAACGTTTAACAATATTTTTTGTACAGGCACCCAGAAGATTTACAACGTTCAAGTGTTGCCCCAGATGCATCATAATTTTAAATTCTTTCACAAGAGCGCGAACATAAACTGACTCAGCATTTTCGTGAACCATTTTCACAGCTACGGTTGTGACAGCCTCCGTAGCACAAATCCCAGAAGCTTCTGCTTTTACTACAACCCCAAAAGCTCCACTTCCCAACTGTTGACCTTTAATTTCAAATATCACAATATGTCCATTAATACTAATTATCATAGCCACTACTTTACAGTTAGCTCAGATTTCATACCTAACTGTAGTTTTTCTCTAGGAAATTCCCACTTTTCATCATATGGAAGATACTCAGCTTGATCATTAACTGTAAGATCAGGATTTATTAAATCAACGGCTCCGTTATTAAAATTAGTCAAGCCAGCTTTTAACAACTGCTTTTTTGTTATCTGTGTACAATAAAAAAATTCATGAAATTTTTATTATTTTCATTGATTTTTTGAATTTTAGTTATAAATCTTCATCTCACCTTTTTATGTAGTACTTTAAAAGAAAAGTGAATAAGAAGTAAAATAAGAATTACGATGAACCAAACTATCAATGTAAGTTGAAGAAAACGATTTTCAACCTCTAAAATCATGATTAATTGTATAGATAATATTATCATTACTAAAAGCTTTTATAATTTATTCAGAAAAACACTTTATCTTGCCACAACATCATGCTACTACACTCAAGTTTCAAGTTTTCAAACCATGCATTATTAATAATGTAATCAAATTACAACCAAGAACTTCATTATAATTATCAACACATATCATTGTAAAATTCTTCGTGAAAAAGCTAATAAACATATGGATTACAACTCTAATTTAAGTTACAGTGCAACATATACAATGATTTTTTAACGACTTTGAACTATTGAACAAAATTCTTAAGACACTGATTTTTTATTATCATTTTTTACTTACGTTTAACCACATATAATTAAAAATCTGTTTGTAGTTCTATGGTAATTGGTGAAATTATTTTATTAAAATTTATTGAATGAAAATAACATTCTCGAGTTTTAGTTAGAATTAGTAAGAAACGATTTTTACAATTTGCTAACGAGTCTCGTAGGGATTTTTCTTTTATTTATTGTTGCTACAAATATTAGTGTAACGAAGTTAATCCATTACCTAAAACCAGTAGAAAGGTTGTAACAACAATCAACAAAATTTTTTACTCCATTTTGTATCTTGTTAACAAAAAGTTGTTTGCTATAAACAGCTTTATTATTTAAATATCCCAGCAGTAACAAAACACTATTGTATCTGCACTAATTTGCATCCTCCCCAGGGCAATAAATGGGCCCGAGAAGGTTTATGACTCTTGATTATTCTAAACAGAGTAATTTCAATGAAATCTTTGCTGACGTTAACTGGAGAGTTACTTACATTGTCAATATATTAACAGTTGTTTAAAGTTTTGAACTACCTGGGAAATCTCACTAATGCAAAAAATTGTCGAAAATTAATTGTTTAGACAATATTAAAAAATTAAATAAAACATTTTTTAACATTTATCAACTAATGAATTAATTGCATATTTCGTAACCCTAGTTAATAGATTTGCTTTTATACTTATTTGAAAGAACATTGTCTGCTTATTATTGTTTAACTATTCCAACCTCCTTTTAAACAGCAACATTCAAATCAAGTTTTTTTTATTAATAAGTTTTGAAATTCTTGTATCGTTGATTCATTAATAAATTTTCAATTGAAAAGTAATAAGCACTCCAGTTATCGAGATATGAAGTCTTCTTATTCAAAATTATAGTAATAAACATTCGAAACTAGTGTATGATAATCGTTTATGCCGAACTGAGTTACACAACATTCGTATACTTATAACAGGATCTTTGTCTTAAATGTAACTTACACAAAATGTGTGAAGTCTGTTTAATTTAAAACATAAAATTTTGTTTGAAATTTAAAAGATTTTCAACAATTGTTTGCTGTTGCGCAACTGAGCTGTTACTGATCAACGCCAGCTCATTTTTATAACTGCTACTTGTCCTAAATAAGGTTATAAACATTGGATACACATACATTGACCATTTAAAAAAAAAACTAGAATATTTTGAAGCATAAAATCGTAACATTTTCAAAATTCAGTTATTAAAACTTTTTAAAACACTTTTTCTATATTGCGTAATGTCTAAATCCATTACAAAATTTTGGGCCTGGATTTATAAGTTCTTGTAAACCAATGTCAATTTTATAATGTTTTTAATAAACTGAAAAAAAACATTATGGTACTTTTTTTGAAAATCCTACAGCCCTAAGTAAAAAATTTAGTTTGATTCACACAGTCACCAAGCACTTGAAAATTTTGTAAATAATTTGAAGATACTCAAGTATACAAACTATAGAAAATGCGTAGGGAGTATGAAATATCAATATTGTAAGATAACCTGAATATGTTGTATCTAAAAACGATTTTTTTACTAAAACCTTGAAATTTAAAATAAAAACTGTCAACATTGTTATACATAACAAGTAAAAGTTTTGTAAATATTAGGCGTGCTGATTTCGAGATACATTTTTTAATTTGCATCTTTTACACAGAATCTTATAAACGAAAAACTTCGAAATTTCTGGTTTCATAAATAACTGAAATTGAGCAACCAAAGTATTATGAATATACCACATGCTGTTTTAATATATATTAATCGAAAAAAAACTTCTTATGCCTTTAGAATATCTATATACCTAGTGATCAAATTGTTCTCAACTTATATCATTTCGTTAAATGTATCCCTCTTTTTTTTCGGTTTTGTGATGTTGAGTTTTTTAGGTTACTGAAATGTCCACAAAGTCCATTTGCTAAATTTTAATAATTTTCTGCTTCACTAAATAAAATAAAAGCTATTGGAGGTGCTCAACTGCCTCAATAATTATAAGATTAGCAAAGAGCAATCAACATATTTCTCATTCATCAAATAAGGCTTTCAAGAATTTTCTTTAAACACCGAGATAATCTAAAAAAAGTCTTTGGGGTATTAAAAACAGATATAAAAAAAAAAATGTTTTTAAGGTTGAAAACTATTAAAAAATTATTTATAAGCTACGATAACATCAATAGGTTTAAATAGTTAAAGAATAATGATCAAATAATATATCAGCTACAGTTACAAGGGATTTTGATAGAAATCCAGAGTTGATTTATTCAATATTATTAAATTGTAAAAACATCCAATTAAACCTCAAAATTTCAATTATCAAATAAACAGGCCTTGCACTTACATGCATGTTACCGTAAATTGCAATATTCTTAAAATTTTAATCTCCTTGCATAAAGGTCCAAGCAGATTTTATGCTTATTAGCCCCAAACTAGATTATCTGAACTAATGTGTGAAGCGACATAGATAAATATTAACAATTAACTTTGATCCATCACATTTATGACACAATCATTTAGCATAAGGAAATTCGTTAGCCTTATTTACAAAATTAACAAACACTTGTACTCTTCTTTTTACCTGTAACATTAACTATTTGAAATTTTTTTGTTTTTCCAAATCGATTTTCAGCTTGACAAGAATAGTTGCCAGTATCATCTTTCATTAGATATCTAATAATTAATTTTTGATTATTAGAATAAAGGTCAAATCTATCTTCCGGCAGATCCAAAGATTCATCATCCTTGTACCATGTTATATTCGGTGTTGGCGTTCCTCCAACGTAACACAACAAATGAATAACGTTTCGAGCATCTGTTGATAATTCAGTTATGTTGGTAGAATTCATATTGTCTTTAATGAAATAAGGTTTTCTCGGCACTAAAAATATAAACATAATTTTAATGTAAATAAAACTTGTAATACAATACAGACGAAAAGAAACAACGTTTGATTACGTTTAGAAACAAGGGAGTATCTTATTTTTTTGATACTCCTATAATTAGACTTTACGTCACAGTAATAGTCTTTCTTATCTAATTGACTTATGTTATAGATTAATAGTTCCTTACGAACAGTAAAATTAGAGGCTTTTGATGTTACATGAATTTTCGCTGGAATATAATTAAAAAAGTATTAGTTCTAAGTTTTAACAAAATATTCTATAAAATTTCTTTATTTTCGTATGTAAAGTAATTTTAGAATTTACCTGAATTACTTATTTTTTCGAAGCGGTCGTCCAACCAAATTGAATATAAATATTTACTTTTAACAGCAGCACAGGTTATAGTAACGTTGTCACCATAATACGTCTCTTCTGGCCCTATTAGTCCATAAGGTGCATCATTGACTAAGTCTGGGGAAAAAGATAAAAGTTTCAAAACATAGCGAACTGAAAATGTTTCTTGAAAACAAAATATAGTACAAAACATAAGCTTAAATCAGCACACCAGTAATTTGAATTCCATGTCTTTTTGAGTCACAAGCATATAAATGGCAGGCCTTGCAAATGATGTCGCCAAATGCGACTAAATTTACTTTTAATTTTGAATAAAAGCTATTTCTACTCTGCTCAGCCTTAAATAGTTAGATAATTTTTAGATCACCATTGCATTTTGTGTTTATAAATATAAATGTAACTAAAAAAGTTATACTTGTTTATAAAAGCAAAAAATACCTTCAACTTAACTGTTTTACAATCATGCGTAGAATTATAATCTGGACACATTTTGTAGAACCACGTTATATTTGGTTCAGGATTGCCAGTAGCTTGGCAAGCGAACGTTGCGCTTTGGTTTAGGGTGTAAAAAGTTTTGAGTTCTTCTTCGATTAATATAACATGTGGCTCCTCTGCAAATATACAATAATTTGTGTTTTGTATAAAGAAAAGGGCTTAGGGTTTCCGCATAAAATGATTTGACATTATGTTCTATTTCAAAATTACCGTAAACTGTGAGAGAAAAATTCAAAAGCTTTACTACATTGCTGTTATTTGCTCGAAGAGTATAAATTCCCTGGTCTTCTAACTGAACAAAATGGATCATTAAGTTGCTTTCTGGATACTCCGGATATTGTTTTTTGTAATAAGGCATTCTAAACTTAGTACCCAAAACAATCTCAGTACCGTTGGGTGCGAACCTGAAAAATTTTATACTTCATACTACGGATCATCGTAAATTATAGGTTTTTGGCATGAATGTATAGTTTTATGCAAATGCAATCATTACCACGTAAGAGTTGGCGGTGGATAAGCATCAATGAAAGCTGTAAGCATCACTAAATAACCGACTCTATGAGTCTTGTTTCCATTCCTAGCTTTTAAGTTTATGAAAGAGATATTTGGATCTGTAAAAATATACAAGTCTTGAAATGCAAGTTTTTGTCTGTACATTAACGTTGTTTTACAATTTTAAAAACTGACCGTATACTTTTATAAATATGTTCGTACTACGATCCTCATTAAAGGAAGATCTCACTTGACAAGTGTAATTACCCTCGTCGTTATAAGTAATATTATTTATGACAAGTTTAGACGTTATTAAATCAAAGTATATGTTTTCTGTCTCTTGAATCTGTTTCAAAGTTGATCTGGAAATCTATTCATGTACTCATTAAATACTGTTTGAAAATATTCTAGTATTCCATAATATTTGTTACATCAGTCAATGTATATTAGTCATTTTACCAAAAATGAGATTTTTCACGACCAAATCAATTGAAGCGCCAACAATAAAAAAATAGTTGTTCAAAAAACTTCACGAATAATAAAGCAAAGTTCCCTACTAAACAAAAATTTATCCTAAAGAGCATTCATTATTATTTCAAATGAAGAAGAGTTAAAATTAGCTATATAGTCTTGTGTCCCCCTCCAAAATGTTTACTTTTGACGATGCCTCAAAGTAAAACACGGCTTAAATAATTATTTCTACGTCATTTACAAAGTTTGTTAGATTTCATGTAAGAAAAATACCATGGTAGATGCACACAATTGTATTTCGCATTAAAAATCAAACATATTTAATTATGTGGAGACGAAATGTATTGCATCTAGATTTTTTCAATCTTTTTTTTGACTACGGATCAATTCTACATATTTCCTACGTACTTAATATGAGTATTAAAGTAAAAGCAATATTAATATTGTACAACGGAGTTTCTGTTGCACCTAACCCCACTCGTCATATTGATATTAAAAAACTTTTATTTAGCAGGGCTCAAACATTGATGATTTATTTCGATAACCAGCATAACGAGAAAAATATTCGAAAAATACTGCTTTTTAGTCTTTCTCCATTTTCACTTATAAGATACGCTCGTTTTCGTTAAATGACCCATACACAATAATAGGAATTGTGCATAAGAAAATTAAAATTCTCTTACTATATTTTGAGGAGTCTTCCAGGTAACAATGTTAGAACTTTCTACGTAGATTTTAACTGTACACGTAAGGGTCAATGTAGAGCCTTCAAAAACTTTCTTCTGTTCTTCTATTTTCACAACTGGTTCACTTATGCAATCGCGAAAATAGTTATAAGGAAATATCATCGTCTTGTCCGTAAAATCACCATCATTGGCTTCACAGAAAAATTCTTTTTTAGGGCTATAGAAACTTAAATTTTTCAGGACAAAACCAACTTTAGGATCGAAAAATGCATCCCTGTTGATGATTCTCTGTAAGTTCTAACGTAATATGTATAACATTAATTTCAAACTACTTAAAAAGTATAAAATTGTACAGTAAATTCATGTTACGTTATCCCTTGTTGTTAACGTCACGTTGATTCTAGGTGAGGTTGTTCGGCACGGAAATACAGCATAGTAAGATCTACATCCTTGAGATAGTAATGCATAAAAATATGATTGGATAAATGCACTTTTATTGGCTGCGTAAAAAATATAAAAAATTTTTCTTGTAGATGCAGTATAACTGGCACAAATCAATAAAAAAAGTTAAGTAAAGAATTCTTACAATTAATATAAACGTACATCCAACTGATACTTAGATCATTAAAATCTTTACTTGATTTAAGTGAAATTTGCTTGTTTATATCAGCACAGCCATACCAGCCAGCATCTCCAATGACTGTCGATTTTCGCAAAAATGTTTTATTGCTGCTCATCTCTTTTGGGAATATTTTATAATCAGAAGTTATTATCTATTCATTTGAAAAAAAAAATCAATTTTATTTAAGAGAAAATAAAAAAAATAAATTTATACGAGCATTCAATACTAAATCTGTTTAACTCACACCCCGAACGTAATATGAGTTTGGATAATAAAACTGTACATGTCCATTGCTTGTGCAACTAATTTCCAAAACTTCTCCTTCATTTATCTCCAACTCGGTCACATTCGGATGGAGCTGGGGCTTATGTCCATTACAACCTTTGCAAATGAATACAATTTCTTTTGAAATTCGATATGATCAGTTTCTATTAAGATATCATAGAATATTGATGATGTCAGGAAAATATAATTACAAATACAGTAAATTGTAAAAAAATGTGGATTATTTTGAGTGAAAATAGCAATGCACTTTCAGGCATAGTTTTTATAGCTTCTATCTTAAGTTACAATTATTTTTTCTCTGTATTCTTTACAATATTGTAAACTGTTTGAAATGATACACAGCTTTTTGAGCTCAAAAAAAATATATTTAAAAAAAGTGATGTTGATATTTTCAGCCTTACAATGATAAAAAAAATTAACTCTAAGAATTTTCATCTTTTGTTATTTAAAAGGGAAATCACCTTGTGCCTAGTAAAACGTGTTAACTACAAACTTTTTAAATTTTCTGAATAAGAATATTAGTTTAAGATATAACAAAAAGATTTTAAAGGGTACATGATGGATGAATCGAAATTAAGCAATAACGGACGTCCTAATAAGTATAAAAATCTTCAAGATTTTTGATAACAACAGTATTACATTTAGCTAAGGAATCATTTTTCGAACTTCCTCAAGTGATATTCTCAACAAGTATGATAGCTAACAATTACAATGTACAGCTAAATATACATACAAGTAATTGTACTTACATGATAACAAAAAAACGCTAAGGAACAGTAGTGTCCAGTACTGTATTAAGACCAAGCCCTGCCATCCTGGAGATCTTCCTATTAGTCCCTGCGAGCGTCCCTTCATTTGCTTACAACAGTGACTCATGATTTTCATGATTGAAAAGTAGCCAAACTATATAGACAGAAAAAGGTGAGAATACTTGATAAACCACTAGCTATGAATGTTCACGCGTCAAGAATTCAATGTAGATATCAAACGTCCAGTCTGTAGTGAGCTGAAGTAAGAATACAAGTAAACTGTCACCTTTTAATTTTAGAGTTCTCTATTCTTGTCCCGCTTTAACAGCAGCTATATGTTAAACGCTTAGCAACACGTTTTAATTACTTACAGTTTGATAAGCAACGCATTTAATGGATGTACTTAAAACTTTGGTCATCAAATTAAACTTTGAATTCCTCTGCAAGTATCAAAGTGAAATGAATATTGACTAACCCTCGGCAAGACTGAATTGTTTTTTTTAAGCTGTTTTTAAATTCTGCTTAAAATTGTCGGCATAATAAGATTTTTAAAGAAGCATATGGGTCTCTTTTATTAAAAAATTTTATTTACACTACTGTAACTTCAATCAATTAAAAAATACAAACTATTATATTCAACACGAACTTATTTCTCAAGTACTGTAGCGTAAATTAACATAAAATATTATGGAAAGTTTCAAAGCGCGTTTACTATTTATTTGAGAGACAAATGGTATTAATCAAAGGCAAAGTTTTTGAGTGAAACCATTAAAGTCATTTTTAATTTTAGTTGTCACATAAGCAGTTTTTAAAGCAGCTAAACATAATATTTTTTCCTGGTAATATTACTACCTGATGTTTGTTGTAGCCATAGCTCGAATAAAATGATTTGTTGTAAAGTAAATATTTTTATCACATCAAAAGTTCACAGGACTAAGGTAATTGTCAAAATATACCAAATTATTTTTGACATTTCCCAAAGATTACTTTAATCTAAATATCCTTTTCGACGCTCTATTAGCGAAGCAAATTACCTATAAAACTTTGAGCTCTAACTTTTTAATTTTTTATTACTTTTTCTATACTATGTGAGGTCCTAATTTACTGCAAAATTCTGGACCTAGCTTTATTGTCATTTTTTGAGAACCTAGCTCTTTACTTACTTCTTCCAAATTAATACGATTACCTAATTACATAGTTCAAGGAGTATACTCCTTCGAGTATTATAAGGACTAAACCTCAGGTAGAGAAATCATGATTTGTATGAAAATAATTTAGAAGCACAGATGACTGATATTTAAGAGTATGACAAAATACAAAGATTACAGATAAATTCCCATTTGAATTTTTTTAACCAAAATGATGATTATGTAGTAAATTCTGCTGACTTTTTCCGAGTGTTACTAGATTTTGCATTCTATTCTTTTTAAGTAATCTTCAACAAATAAATTAGATCAAAGATATGTTTAAAAATCAAATGACAATTTAATTTTGTAAATAATTTAAATTTTATTAGTAATTTTCGATTCTAAGAACAAAAGGTGAATCAGTCTTCCAGCAGATTCAAATGGGCATTATCATTGTACCATACAATATTCGGTACATAATACTGTAATTCGGAAATGGCATGAGTATTCGTATAATTGATTACTGACTATTTTAATGATTTCTATGGAATAAATAATGAAATTTTCTGCTTATTGCGAAATAAATTTATTGAAATTGACATTTTGGCAAGTTCAAATTTTATTAAACAAAATCAACTTGTGAACTAACATGTGTAACATAATGATGTTAACAGACACAAAACTATTAAATTCAGACTAAGGTAAAATAGATTTTAGATAAACAATTTACCTTGGAGTTATTGCATGAATAATACCATCATTAAGCATATAAGTGATGTTTAGCGTGACGTTAAAAATTTACAAATAATCACATGTACTAATTTGTCGACTTGTTACATAAACTATTTGAAATTTTTCTATTTTACCAAACCTATTTTCAGCTTGACAAAAATAGTTGCCAGTATCATCTTTCATCAGATATCTAATAATTAATTTTTGATTATTAGAATATAATAGGAATTGTGCATAAGAAAATAAAAATTCTCTTACTAAATTTTGAGGAGTCTTCCAGGTAACAATGTTAGAACTTTCTACGTAGATTTTAACTGTACACGTAAGGGTCAATGTAGAGCCTACAAAAACTTTCTTCTGTCCTTCCATTTTCACAACTGGTTCACTTATGCAATCGTGAAAATAGTTAATAGGAAATTTCATCGTCTTGTCCGTAAAATCACCATCATTGGCTTCACAGAAAAATTCTTTTTTAGGGCTATAAAAACTTAAATTTTTAAGGACAAAACCAACTTTAGGATCGAAAAATGCATCCCTGTTGATGATTCTCTGTAAGTTCTAACGTAATATGTATAACATTAATTTCAAACTACTTAAAAAGTATAAAATTGTACAGTAAATTCATGTTACGTTATCCCTTGTTGTNTAATACCATCATTTAGCATATAAGTGATGTTTAGCGTGACGTTAAAAATTTACAAATAATCACATGTACTAATTTGTCGACTTGTTACATAAACTATTTGAAATTTTTCTATTTTACCAAACCTATTTTCAGCTTGACAAAAATAGTTGCCAGTATCATCTTTCATCAGATATCTAATAATTAATTTTTGATTATTAGAATAAAGGTCAAATCTATCTTCCGGCAGATCTAAAGGTTCATCATCCTTGTACCATGTAATATTCGGTGTTGGCGTTCCTTTAACGTAACACAAAAAATGAATAACGTTTCGAGCATCTGTTGATAATTCAGTTACGTTGGTAGAATTCATATTGTCTTTAATGAAATAAGGTTTCCTCGGCTCTAAAAATGTAAACATAGTTTTAGTGTAAATAAACGTTGTAATACAATACAGACGAAAAGAATCATATTTTTATTACGTTTAGAAACAAGGGAGTATCTTATTTTTTTGATACTCCTATAATTAGACTTTACGTCACAGTAATAGTCTTTCTCATCTAATTAACTTATGTTATAGATTAATAGTTCCTTACGAACAGTAAAATTAGTGGCTTTTGGTGTTAAATGAATTTTTGCTGGAATATAATTTAAAAAGCATTAGTTCTAAGTTTTAACAAAATATTTTATAAAATTTCTTTATTTTCGTATGTAAAAAAATTTTAGAATTTACCTGAATTAATTATTTTTTCGAAGCGATCGTCCAACCATGTTAATGATATGTGTTGACATTTAACAGCAGCGCATATCAAAGTAACGTTTTCACCATCATATGTTTCTTTTGGTCCTATTAGCCCATATGGCGCATCGTCAACTAAGTCTGAAAAGAAGGTCAAGAATTAATGAAAATTAATTTTGAAATAACAAGACAAAACTAAATATAAGTTCGAATATGCAAACCGGTAATTTGGATTCGATGTCTCTTTGAGCCGCAGGCATATGAATTGCAAGCTTTGCAAATGATTTCGCCAAATGCTATTAGATTTACTTTCAATTCTGAATAAAGTCTACTTGTACTCTGTTGACCCTGTAACAGTTAGATCATTATTAGAACATAAGTGCATCTTCTGTTTATAAATGGCTTAAAGTATGAATGTGAATGAAAAAGTTATACTTGTTTATAAAAGCAAAAAATACCTTCAACTCCACTGTTTTACAATCATGCTTAGAATTATAATCTGGACACATTTTGTAGAACCACGTCATATTTGGTTCAGGATTGCCAGTAGCTTGGCAAGCAAATGTTGCGCTTTGGTTTAGAGTGTAAAAAGTTTTTAGTTCTGCTTTGATTAATATAACATGTGGCTTCTCTGCAAATGAACAATAATTTGTGTTTTGTATAAAGAAAAGGGCTTGGGGTTTCCGCATAAAATGATTTGACATTATGTTCTATATCAAAATTACCGTGAACTGTAAGAGTAAAATTCAAGAGCTTTACTTCATTGCTGTTATTTGCTCGAAGAGTATAAATTCCCTGGTCTTCTAACTGAACAAAATCGATCATTAAGTTGGTTTCTGGATACTTCGGATATTGTCTTTTGTAATAAGGCATCCTAAACTTTCTACCTAAAACTATCTCGGTACCACTGGGTGTGAGCCTGAAAAATATTATCTTTGATACTAGAAGTCATCATAAATTATTGATTTTTCATACTTATGTATAGCTTTTTTTGAAGTGCAATAATTACCACGTGAGAGTTGGTGGTGGATAAGCATCAATGTAAGCCGTAAGCATCGCTATGTTGTCTACGCTACATGCGTTTTCTCTGTTACTAGCATTCAAATTTACGTAATTATTATTCGGATTTGTAAATGTATAGAATATTAAAATTACAGGTATTGGTCTCCACGTACAAAAACTTTAATTTGTTTTTAATTTTTAAAACTCACTGTATACTTTTATGAATACGTTTGAACTACGATCCTCATTGAACGAAGATCTCACTTGACAAATATAATTACCCTCGTCCTCGTGAGTAACATTATTAATCACTAATTTACTTGTTATTATATCAACTTTTTCAGTTAACGGTTCTTGTAACTGTTCAAAAGTTAATTTGGAGGCCTAATCCATGTGCACATAAAATATGTTAGAAAGTATTTAAGTGAAGTGTATGTGGGTCAGTCTACGAAAACCGGCACATCTCAAAGGCTGGAATGGGCAAATACTTAAAACAAGTTCTTAATTTTTTATGTATTTTTTTGTATTGTCCATGACCAAAATAAGCAATATTTTTCGGGCTTTGCTAGGTTATGCACGAGAAAAATTTTTACAACAAATTTCTTGTTCCATTTAAGAAAAATAGGAGCGTTACAGGCTCATACAAAATATTATTATAACTGAGATGACAACGCTGCCTATGAAGATTTGACTCCATTCTTACGCGTTTATCATTCAGTCAAATTAAAAACTCTATATTTTGCTTCTAGGTGGCGTGGACACAGCTATTTTACGTGTGAAACACGAGCCCGTAACGCTAATTTAGCCCTTTTTTTGCCTCGAAAACTAAAGGAATAATTTGTATAATCTAAATGACGTTAAAGCTTCAACAGAAAATATTTCTTGACTACTTGAAAAAGTTTTTTGATCGATATCTTCGGGGACATGAAATAAACCGTTTTTGGAAGACTGACCCACATGTGCACACTCTTCATTAGGGTAAAAATAACCAGAGAAATTGTGTGTAAATAAACTAATATATCCTTACCGATTTTTTAAGAGTTTTCCAAGACAAAATATTATAACTTTCTACGTGGACTTTAACTGAACATGAGACGTTTAGTGTGGAGCCCACCAAAATTTCGCTACGCCTTGCCTATTTATGACTGGTTTCCTGATGCATTCGCGAATAAAACTTCTCGAAAATATTATTGTCTTGTCAGTAAAATTACCATTATTTGCTCTGCAGGTTAATATGGGAAATTGTTTTTTTCGGTTTAAAAAACTCAAATTTTTAAAGACAAATCCAACTTTTGGATCAAAAATTACGTTTCTATTCATGATTTCCTACAAGTTCTGATGCAAAACACACGATTAATTTAAAATTTATATACAAATTCACAAACATTTAAAGAAAATTTAGTATTACAGAATCCCTGGTCGTTAGCATAACTTCAATTCTGGGTGAGGTTGTTCGGCACGGAATAATAGCATAATGAGGACTGCATCCTACTCCATGGGGTGAAAACCTAAAAGGTTCTATGAAGGCATTTTTTTTAGCTACATAAAAAAAATACTGAGTTCTTGTATATGCACTTAAGGTCGTGTTACATACATATGTTATATTAGAATTCATTTATATCTTAAAGTCTCACAATTGACGTAAACGTAAACCCAACTGATGCTTGAGTCATTCAAGTCTTTAAATGTTTTTGATGTGAAGGTCTTGTTTACATCAGCACAACCATACCAACTAGCGTCTCCAATGACAACTGATTTTCTAAAAAAAGTTTTATTGGTGCTCATTTCTTTTGGATAAATTTCATAATCAGACGTTATTACCTATTTTTTTTTTGTAAAAAAAATTACTGTACTTATTTAAAAAAGGATATACAAAAGAAAAAATGTGTACTACAACTTATTAACTTACACCTTGAAGCCAATAGCGGCCTGGATAATAAAACTGTACATAGCCATTGCTTGTGCACTTAATTTCTAGTGTTTTTCCTTCGCCTATCTCCAACTTGGTTACGTTTGGATACAACTGTGGCTTATATGCATAACAACCTATACACATAAGCAGAAATAAATTGATGTGAAATGATACGTCTTTGAAAAGTACAGAGATTAAATATTAAACACGTCAGAAAATAACAACTTCTGATTATTTTGTAAGTACTGTATGTACATAACCTAAAGCAGGTACATCCGTAAAATTAGAAGTTGTGTGTGTCACAAGAAATAGTATCGCATTTCAGTCTTGGATCTTTCCAATCAAGCTATCGAGAAATTTTGTGTAAAAAGGTAAAAAATTCGTTTTAGATTAACATTACACAATCTCACTTACAAACTTTATAACCTTTATAAGGCTACTCGATTAAAAATCTTTTTTGTATCTCCAATCATTACTGCATTCATTGATTTTAGAAGCAATAGTAACTTGAAATATTTATGCCTTTTCGTTATTTGTCTGACATTAAATAAAAGCTAAAATAAAGCTCTCTTGGCCCTAGGGCCCCTTGCAACGAGATTTAAGGAGAGGGAGCGTAGAGTCTCACCTATACTATCGTACGTTACAATCCAGTCCCATTTTTACAGGACATAATAACAATCAACTTAATAGTCACTATTCGACTTTCTTAGAGTAATATCCTCAACAAGTGTGATAGTTTACAACTACAGTGTAGCGATAAAAGTAAATTTCTGTAATTTTACTCACCTGAAAGTAGGAAGACACTAAGAAGCAATGGTGTCCAGAGCTGCATCAAGACCAAGCCCTGCCCTACTGGAGGTCTCCGTATCAATTCTTTCGAGTTTTCTACAACTTTCGTACAAGAGTGACTTATGATTTCCATAGTTGCAAATTATAACCCACGGATTACAAGCAATACAGTTGCCAAACTGTCCGCAGAGACAAGAAGGTAAAATATGTGGTAAATCGCTAGCTATTGACGTTCACTCGTTAAGAATTCGATGTATTCATCACATGAACAGTTTTTAGTGGACTGAAGTAGGAATAACGGCAATCTTTTACCACGTTCGTAGCTCCTATCATTATACTTTATCTGTAGCTACCGCTGCTATTTACTTAGCAACGCGTTTTAATTACTAAGAATTTGATAAGCTACGCTTTGTTAGCATCACTCAAGTTTTTTAAGTATTGAGTCACACTTCAAGTAGCTGTGAAAGTGTTTGAATTTAGAATTGAAAATTTGACTGGAATAAAATTTTAGCTTTAAACTATCAGTATTCTAGGGTTTGTAAAATGTCAAAGATTAATCTTGTATGTTACATTTTTACTTGTGTAGTATTAAATTATTAAAAATGACAAACTACAAAACAATTAAAATTAAAGCCCTAGAAGATAAAAAGTTCATCAATGTAAAAATATTACTAAAAATCAGAGCAGTATGACGCACAACAGCTTTTGTTCTAAATCTTCTTTTCCAATATGCTTAGATCGTGATGAAACGAAAGAATAGTACAACATTGGGGGTTCTCTAAAATTCAAATCTTTTCACAATGTCGTGAATTTTTACTTAAATTTTTTTTGATAAATTTTGTTAATCTTAGTTTAATATCGTCAAAGGAAGAAAATACTAAGTAAACATTTACTGTGGATCAGACAAAATTTTTATTAAACATTCACATTTTATCTAGTCAATAACGTGATATCAGCTTGTAAAGTTATCTTCATCCGGTTAGTCTAGTCACCTAGGAATTATGAATCATATTAGTTAGTAACAAATATTAAGTAGATTTTCCAGGACTTAACTAAAAAGCTGTTACTGTTGCTCACAAGAAAGTAGAAAGGGTTTTCAACCTGCAGTAACCNCCACTATTATTTAAAGTAAAAAAATAAAAATAATTTTTGATAATCATACTACTCCCCTAAGAAGAATAAACGAAGAATATTTTGAATCACAGATATTTTACACCTTGGGCATGACCGCGGGTGACAAAAATATGATCTAAGGCTTTCTTTATTTCCTTCCGTGAACTGTATACGATTTTTATCAATCCTGCGCCAGAAAACAAAATTTTTATCTAACGAGTTACTGTTAGTTTTACTAGGAATAACTGTACCGAATTTGATGTTTATGTCTCACAGTCAAAATACTACTATCTTTTCATTTTCTAAGATTAACTTATAATAATAGTACATAGCCAGTCACAGAAGTGATTTTTTAAATCAGACAAATTCTAAATCTTATTTTAATATTGCCAAGTACATTAGCTCGTTTCCTGTGAGTAGTGTGGCACTAAATAAAAATTTTCCCATTCTTAAGCTTCTACGTTCTCGTACAGTATTTTCAAGTATGCAAAAAATCCATCAGATTATGTACAAACAATACTAAAATTTTGTAAAATTTTGAATTATCTATTTTTGTACCCCTTCTGGTAAATTTTAAGAACCTATTTAAATCTACTCTAAATTTATTAACAGCTCTTCCTTGACGAAACAATTACCAGTTTGACTTTTTGTACGTATAATTTTCAAGATCCTCCATCATATTTTGAAAATCATCAACAAAAAAACTCACAAAAGTCTCATGAGACGAAATTGTGCCATTAGCCTACGGTCTGAAGCATGAGTTAGATTTTCAAACAAACAAATACATAAAATTAGCACCTTTTAAATTTTTTTTTAATGCACCAATTAAAATCACCAGTAGATGGATCAATTTGATTTATGAAATTTTGTCGATGATATATCAAATAATCTTGTAGGTTTCCATAAGCACAGGCTTCAAGAATCACTAAAAATTCACCTATGAAATAAATTGGTTTTTAGTTGAAAGGTAGCAATTATTACTTTAAAAATGAAAAAAAAATTCTAACGTTTAACAATATTTTTTGTACAGGCACCCAGAAGATTTACAACGTTCAAGTGTTGCCCCAGATGCATCATAATTTTGAATTCTTTCACAAGAGCGCGAACATAAACTGACTCAGCATTTTCGTGAACCATTTTCACAGCTACGGTTGTGACAGCCTCCGTAGCACAAATCCCAGAAGCTTCTGCTTTTACTACAACCCCAAAAGCTCCACTTCCCAACTGTTGACCTTTAATTTCAAATATCACGATATGTCCATTAATACTAATTATCATAGCCACTACTTTACAGTTATCTCAGATTTCATACCTAACTGTAGTTTTTCTCTAGGAAATTCCCACTTTTCATCATATGGAAGATACTCAGCTTGATCATTAACTGTAAGATCAGGATTTATTAAATCAACGGCTCCGTTATCAAAATTAGTCAAGCCAGCTTTTAACAACTGCTTTTTTTTGATCTGTGTACAATGGATAAATTAATAAAATTTTTATTACTTTTCATTGATTTTTGGACTTTTAATTATAAATCTTTATCTCACCTTTTTATGTAGTACTTTAAAAGAANTTTACATCAGCACAACCATACCGACCAGCGTCTCCAATGACAACTGATTTTCTTAAAAAAGTGTTATTGGTGCTCATTTCTTTTGGATAAATTTCATAATCAGACGTTATTACCTATTTTTTTTTTGTAAAAAAAATTACTGTACTTATTTAAAAAAG
Organism: Copidosoma floridanum; assembly: GCF_000648655.2. Next base: position 1,540,667 of record NW_019379468.1, on the reverse strand, counting down.
GATATACAAATTTTTATTACGTTTAGAAACAAGGGAGTATCTTATTTTTTTGATACTCCTATAATTAGACTTTACGTCACAGTAATAGTCTTTCTCATCTAATTAACTTATGTTATAGATTAATAGTTCCTTACGAACAGTAAAATTAGTGGCTTTTGGTGTTAAATGAATTTTTGCTGGAATATAATTTAAAAAGCATTAGTTCTAAGTTTTAACAAAATATTTTATAAAATTTCTTTATTTTCGTATGTAAAAAAATTTTAGAATTTACCTGAATTAATTATTTTTTCGAAGCGGTCGTCCAACCATGTTAATGATATGTGTTGACATTTAACAGCAGCGCATATCAAAGTAACGTTTTCACCATCATATGTTTCTTTTGGTCCTATTAGCCCATATGGCGCATCGTCAACTAAGTCTGAAAAGAAGGTCAAGAATTAATGAAAATTAATTTTGAAATAACAAGACAAAACTAAATATAAGTTCGAATATGCAAACCGGTAATTTGGATTCGATGTCTCTTTGAGCCGCAGGCATATGAATTGCAAGCTTTGCAAATGATTTCGCCAAATGCTATTAGATTTACTTTCAATTCTGAATAAAGTCTACTTGTACTCTGTTGACCCTGTAACAGTTAGATCATTATTAGAACATAAGTGCATTTTCTGTTTATAAATGGCTTAAAGTATGAATATGAATGAAAAAGTTATACTTGCTTATAAAAGCAAAAAATACCTTCAACTCCACTGTTTTACAATCATGCGTAGAATTATAATCTGGACACATTTTGTAGAACCACGTTATATTTGGTTCAGGATTGCCAGTAGCTTGGCAAGCAAATGTTGCGCTTTGGTTTAGAGTGTTTTAACATTTATCAACTAATGAATTGATTGCATATTTCGTAACTCTAGTAAATACATTTGCTTTCATAATTATTTAAAAGAATATTGTCTGCTTATTATTGTTTAACTATTCCAACCTTCTTTTAATTAGCAACCTTCGAATCAAGTTTTTTTCATTAATAAGTTTTGAAATTCTTTCATTGTTGATTAATAAATTAATCTTTAATTGAAAAGTAATAAGCACTCCAGTTATCGAGATAGAAAGTCTTCTTATTTGAAAGTATAGTAATAAACATTCGAAACTAGTGTATGATAATCGTTTATGCCGAACTGAGTTACACAACATCATTATACGTATAATAGAATCTTTGTCTTAAATGTAACTTACACAAAATGTATGAAGTCTGTTTAATTTAAAAAATAAAATTTTGTTTGAAATTTAAAAGATTTTCAACAATTGTTTGCTGTTGCGCAACTGAGCTGTTACTGATCAACGCAAGCTCATTTTTATTACTGCTATCTGTTCTGAATTGGGTTATAAACATTGGATACACGTACATTGACCATTTAAAAAAAAACTAAAATATTTTAAAGCATAAAATAACATTTTCAAAATTCAGTATATAGAACTTTTTAAAATACTTTTTCTATATAACGTAATGTCTAAATCAACTACAAAATTTTGGGCCTGGATTTATTGTAAGTTCTAGAAAACCAATGTCAATTTTAATGGTGTTTTTAATAAACTGAAAAAAGCATTATGGTACTATTTTAAGAAATCCTACAGCCCTAAGTAAAAAATTTAGTTTGATTCACACAGTCACCAAGCACTTGGAAATTTTGTAAATAATTTGGAAATACTCAAGTAAACAAACTATAGAAAATGCGTTGGGAGTATGAAATAAAAATATTTTAAGATAACCTAAATATGTTTTATGCAAAAACAATTTTTTTACTAAAACCTTGAATTTTAAAATAAAAACTGTCAACATTGTCATACATAACAAGTTAAAGTTTTATAAAGATTGGGCGCGCTGATTTCGAGATACATTTTTTAATTTGTATTTTTAACACAAAATTATTTGAACAAAAAACTTCGAAATTTTTGGTTTCGTAAATAACTAAAATTGATAAACCAAAGTATTATAAATATACCACATGCTATTTTAATATATATTAATCTAAAAAAATTTATTATGCCTTTAGAATATCTTTATACCTAGTGATCAAATTGTTCTCAATTTATAGCATTGTGTTAAATGTATCCCTCTTTTTTTTCGGTTTTGTGATGTTGAGATCTTTAGGTTACTGAAATGTCCACAAAGTCCATTTGCTAAATTTTAATGCTTTTCTGCTCCACTAAATAGAATAAAAGCTTTTAGAGGTGCTCAACTGCCTCAACAATTATAAGATTAGCAAAGAGCAATCAACGTATTTCTCATTCATCAAATAAGGCTTTTAAGAATTTTTTTCTAATACAGAGATAATCCAAAAAAGTCTTTGGGGTATTAAAAACAGATATAAAAAAAATTATTTCTAAGGTTAAAAACTATTAAAAAATTATTTATAAGCTACGATAACATCAATAGGTTTAAATAGTTAAAGAATAATGATCAGAGAATATTGCGAGAGATAAATGAAAAAGATATATCAGCTTCAGTTATAACGGACTTTGATAAAAATCCAAAATTGACTTATTCAATAATATTAAATTTTTAAAACATCCAATTAAACCTCACAATTTCAATTATCAAATTAACAAGCCTTGCAATTACATGCATGTTACCGTAAATTTCAATCTTCTTAAAATTGTAATCTTCTTGCATAAAGGTCCAAGCAGATTTTATGTTTATTAGCCCCAAAATAGATTATCTAAACTAATGTGTGAAGCGACATAGATAAACATTAACAATTAACTTTGATCCATCACATTAATGACACAATTATTCAGCATAAGGAAATTGTTTAGCCATATTTACAAAATTAACAAAATATGTACTCTTTTTTTACCTGTAACATTAACTATTTGAAATTTTTCTGTTTTTCCAAATCGATTTTCAGCACGACAAGAATAATTGCCACTATCATCTTTCACCAGATATCTTAATAATAATTTTTGACTATTAGATAACAGGCTCAATCTATCTTCCGGCGAATTTAAAGGTTCATCGTCCTTGTACCATGTAATGTTCGGTGTTGGGGCTCCTTTAACGAAACAAAATAAATGAATCACATTTCGAGCATCTGTTGTTAATTCAGTTATATTAGTAGCATTCATATTGTCTTTCATGAAATAAGGTTTCCTCGGCACTAAAAATACAAACAATATATTAATGCAAATAAACATTGTAATACAATACAGACGAAAAGAAACAACTTTTAATTACGTTTAGAAACAAGGGAGTATCTTATTTTTTTGATACTCCTATAATTAGACTTTACGTCACAGTAATAGTCTTTCTCATCTAATTGACTTATGTTATAGATTAATAGTTCCTTACGAACAGTAAAATTAGTGGCTTTTGGTGTTAAATGAATTTTTGCTGGAATATAATTTAAAAAGCATTAGTTCTAAGTTTTAACAAAATATTCTATAAAATTTCTTTATTTTCGTATGTAAAGTAATTTTAGAATTTACCTGAATTACTTATTTTTTCGAAGCGGTCGTCCAACCAAATTGAATATAAATATTTACTTTTAACAGCAGCACAGGTTATAGTAACGTTGTCACCATAATACGTCTCTTCTGGCCCTATTAGTCCATAAGGTGCATCATCGACTAAGTCTGGGGAAGAAGATTAAAGTTTCAAAACATAGCGAACTGAAAATATTTATTGAAAACAAAATATAGTAAAAATCATAAGCTCAAATCAGCACACCAGTAATTTGAATTCCATGTCTTTTCGAGTCACAAGCATATAAATGGCAGGCCTTGCAAATGATTTCGCCAAATGCTACCAAATTTACTTTTAATTTTGAATAAAAGCTATTTCTACTCTGCTCAGCCTTAAATAGTTAGATAATTTTTAGATCACCATTGCATTTTGTGTTTGTAAATATAAATGTAACTGAAAAAGTTATAATTGTTTCTAAAAGCAAAAAATACCTTCAACTCCACTATTTTGCAATCATGCGTAGAATAATAATCTGGACACATTTTGTAGAACCAAGTTATATTTGGCTTAGGATTGCCAGTAGCTTGGCAAGCGAATGTTGCGCTTTGGTTTAGAGTGTAAAAATTTTTTAGTTCTGCTTCGATTAATATAACATGTGGGTTTTCTGCAAATGCGTAATAATATTTGAATAAAGAAAATTTCTTCCCCAATAAAAATATATTTCAGTAAAAATGATTTTATATCATATACTGTATTAACATTACCGTAAACTGTAAGAGAAAAATTCAAAAGCTTTACTACATTGCTGTTATTTGCTCGAAGAGTATAAATTCCCTGGTCCTCTAGCTGGACATTATCGATCATTATATTACTTTCTGGGTGGTGTGTATACTGTTCTGTGTAATAAGACCTCCTGAACTTATAATCTGAAAAAATTTCTGTACCGTTGGGTGCAAACCTAAAAAATTTCATATTTCATTCTGAGTCATCGTTGATCATAGATTTTTGTAACAAATAAATAGCTTTATGGAGGTGTGATTATTACCACGTAAGAGTAGGCGGTGGATAAGCATCAATGTAAGCTGTAAGTGTCACTAAATTACCAATACTATAAACTTTGTCTATGTTACTAGCATTTAAATATATGTAAAATACGTTCGGATCTGTAATTACATATAAGATTAAAAATGCAAGTGTTGGTCACCAAGTACAGAAGCATTTAATTGCTTTTAGTTTTAAAAACTGACCGTATACTTTTATAAATATGTTTGTACTACGATATTCATTAAATGAAGATCTCACTTGACAAGTGTAATTGCCCTCGTCCTCAAAGGTCACATTATTTATGACAAGGACAGATATAATTAAATCATTGACTGCAGTTTCCGGTACTTGTATCTGGTTATAAGTTAATTTGGAGGCCTAATCCATGTACACATTAAATGTATCAGAAAGTTTTTATATAAAGTGTATTTTTATACAATAAGTACATAAGTAAATCTACAAATAATATTCCGAATTGATCCCCCAGTTTCAAATATGTATTCAAATACTCTTACTAAGTTTTGCGGTGTTTTCCAGGAAATAATGTTAGAACTTTCTACGTAGACTTTAACTGAGCACGTAACGTTTAATGTAGAAGCTGTAAAAATTTTCTTTCCTCCTTCTATTTGTAAAACTGGTTTACTCATGCATTCGCGAAAAGATCTTTTAGGAAATATCATTGTCTTGGTCGTAAAATCACTATTTTTGGCTTCACAGATTAATCTGGGAAATTTTTTTTTAGAGCTGTAAAAACTTAAATTTTTGAGGACAAATCCAACTTTAGGATTAAAAATTGCGTCTCTATTTATGATTTCCTGCAAGTTCTAATGCAAAATACACCATTAATTTAAAATTTACATACAAATTCACAAATATTACCAAAAAATTTAGTCTTACAGAATCACTGGTCGTTAGCATAACTTCAATTCTGGGTGAGGTTGTTCGGCATGGAATAATAGCATAATATGGACTGCATCCTACAGCCTGGGGTGAAAACCAAACTGGTTTTATAAAGGCACTTTTTGTAGCTAAGTAAAAAAGTATTAAATTTATTATACGTGCACTCATAGTCGTAATTCTATAAGATTATATTATCAAGGAATTTAGGCAAAAATTCATCCACGTATTGAATTCTTACAATTAACGTAAACGTAAATCCAACTTATGCTTTGGTCATTAAAGCCTTTAATTGTTTTTGATGTGAAGGTCTTGTTTACATCAGCACAACCATACCAACCAGCATCTCCAATGACAACTGATTTTCTTAAAAAAGTTTTATTGGTGCTCATTTCTTTTGGATAAATTTCATAATCAGACGATATTACCTATTTGTTTTTTGTAAAAAAAATTACTGTACTTATTTAAAAAAGGACATACAAAAGAAACAATGTGTACTACAACTTATTTACTTACACCTTGAAGCCAATAGCGACCTGGATAAAAAAACTGTACATGGCTATTGCTCGTGCACTTAATTTCTAGGGCTGCTCCCTCCTTTATCTCCAACTCAGTTACATTTGGATGAAGTTGTGGCTTATATCCGTGGCAACCTATGCACGTAAACAAAGTTAAGTTTGATGTAGAGATAATGCAGCTCTTAAACGAGAAATGTTAAAAATTGAAGATGTCAGATAATTATGACTACATATCATGGTGTGCTGCTTAAGGTGTGTGTAACCTTAAGGTAAGGATCATCAGAAAACAGATGTTTTATCCATCAAAAGAAACAGTAATGCATTGTAGGCGTACTGTATAGAGCTGCAGATCTCTCCAATCAAGATATTGTTAAACTTTGTGGAGACAGACGAAGAATTTATTTTAGATAACCAAACACAATTTCATGAAAAAACATATTAGTAACATAGAACATTTATGCCTTAATTCGTTTTGTCTGATATTAACTGCAACTGAAGTTAAGTATACACTTTTTTAACTTTTAGTTCTTCAACCTGTCAACATCAGATTTTTTGTTTTCATTATTGATTTCTGTAACTTCTTTTTTATTTCACAACCGACATATTTCATTTATGCTTTGCTTAAACTATCAATGTTTCTCTGACATTAAATATTCATCTCTTGCAATCTATCTTTAAGTCTCCCTATGCGCGTATCCTATTGTATTGTTATTACGTGACAGTTACGATTGCGTTTTATTATCTAATATGAACAAGGTATTCATCAAACTTTGAATTATTTATTTATTTTATGTAAAAATAGTTATTTACGTAACAAGTGCGGAAAAGACGATTTCCCGCACAAGTAGTGATTGTTCAGCTCGTTTCCCGCGATCAACGTCCGACAAGATGACGGCACGCACGCCCTCCTTCGTTCTGCGCGCGTACTGCTCCTGCGGAGCTGCCGAGCCGGGCGCGGGCTGACACAACTGACGATCGAGGACCCAAGGAAAAAAGAGCTGAGGGAGATCAGAACGACTGAAGTGATATAATTGTCTGCAACTCTGTAGTAGGCGCTAAGTCACATACAATAAAGATTTTCAAAACTGAACAGTGAATAACTCACACGAGTGGCTGGAGTTGACGGTAACGAGTACCAGTTGAGCACACGAGTGCGTAGCACTAGTGTGATCGCAAGGTACGAGTTACCGTCACAGGCCAGAGTGCGAGTCTGTCACACGAGTGCGGGAAATCGTCCCGCACGAGTTGCGTACAAGTTATTTCGCAATGTGTGAGGAAAATAGGTACAAAATAGGTATGAATTTTGCTTTCCAGTGTGTAGCAAAATTTTTTCCGGTGTGTGGCAAAACCTTTTCCACACACCTTTTCCGCACAATGTGCGGAAAAACCTATGCCGCACACTATATCGGAAAATCGATTTTCCACACTAATACCAGTGCGGAAAACAACCATTTTCCGCACACTATTGTGAAATAGTAGTTTTCCTACGAGTTTGAAGAGTCTCTGTTTGCGAACCGAGAGGTTTGCGGCCCGAGCCGAAGGCGAGGGACGTAACGAGGTTCGTAAAGGAGACTTTTCGAACGAGTTCCGGAAAACTGCTTTTTCGCCCGAGAAAGTACCAGCCTCCCAAAACCATCCGAGGGTGGAAAAATGTTTTTTCTTAGAAATTTTTAATGACACAATCGTAGTTTTTAATGTAAGAATAAAGGAAAACGTTGTACAAACGTTATACGTCTATAATTCAAAACTATTGACTATTTTATTTTACACACATTACAGGCTTAAAATAATGTTAAATATTATACAGAAGCTTGAGAAATGTATTGCTACATAATAAGCATATTGAACCCCACAAAAAGCATGAATCTACTTAAATTTTATTGTACAGCATACTTGAAAATAACATTTACTGAACAGAATTTTACATGACCTTATTCAAAATTACCTAATCACGTACAATTCATAAGCATTTAATAAAAATAAAGATATTTTCACTTATTGAACCTATGCACTTCATGAATCAAATAGCCGTTCAAAGATGTCTGATACTCATTTGCCAATTTATATATGTTAAGTCCAAATTTTTTTCACTTTATTAAAAACAACAATTTTTTATAAATATTGTAATAAAACCTAATTTAAATGACATATGAGACATTGTATTTTTTTTTTTTTTTCTTTAATTATGAGAAAAACTTATAACAATTTATGTTACACGAAATTCCATTTATAATTTCTTACACTCGTGTATACATAGTAACAAAATCCAATCAAACAATATTCCAATATTTATTGCAGGACAACATTGGATCTCAATTTTTAGGATTTATTAAATCCATGATGTTTGATCTTAGATTGAAAGAAAATTCGCCTTAAACAATCATAGATTTTTTTATTACTTTATTCAATAAGTGAAGCTAAACTAATTATAAATACAAAATGTTTAATAGCCTGCACTTTTTTTAGGTAGTAAAAAAAACATAATACCAAATGCGTCTCTGACTATATTTTAACAAAAAAAAATGTTTCGTTATAGTTAGTGTACACTACTATACAAATTTAGGCAGAATAAAAAAAGCCCGAAACTTTTCTACCATTTCCATAAAAATGTTAGTTATGCCCGAAGTGATTTCGTAAACAAGTGTAGAAGCTGACAATTAAAGTATTCGGACAAACTGACGTTTCTGTAAATGTACTTACCTGAAAGTAGAAAGATACTAAGGAGCTGCATCAAGACCAAGCCCTGCCATACTGGAAGTCTTTGAATCACTCCTTTTGAATTTTTTCCAACTAGCATACAAGAGTTACTTAAAATTCCCATGGTTAAATGTCACAACCACGTATTACAAGCAATACAAAACACGGATCACAAAACTATGTAAATTGACAAAAAAAGGTGGAAATGCGTAATAAATCACCAGCTAATAATGTTCATGCGTTAAAAATTCAGTGTAGACAGCAAATGAACAGTCTGTAGTAGACTGACGTGAGAATAACGGCAAGATTTTACTACGTTGGAGCTGCCCATATTCTTGTGCTGCTTTAACTGTCGCTATCACTGATATCCGCTTAGAAACACATTTTAATTACTAAGAATTTATTGAGCTACGCTTTGTTAGCAGTACTCAAGTTTTTTTTAACGATAAAGAAGGCACTGAAAGTAATGAAGTAAATCAATATAAAAATATAACTAAAAACTAGGAAGCACATGTACCATAAACAAGACATAGAAAGGGCAATGATCCATCGTGAAATTATTTACAAAATTTTTTTTAATATAATTTACCTTGATGTTTTCTGTCAGCGTACTAGCTCTTATAAAAATGATGTCGTAAAATACACGTTTTTGATAACATTATAATATAACTGAATTCAGATATTACGAAATTCTAAATTTCAACCGGATCGTACTTAATTTCTACTACAATCATTGGATATCACTCTTGAAACTCCTCAGTAAAAGTAGCTTTCACTTAACTTTATCCACAAAAGTAATTACCATAAAACTCTAAGCTTTAACCTACATGTATCAAGTTCATATGACTATATTGACGTTTTAATTAATAGTTTGATCAAATTTATAAAAAATAGTTAGAGTTCCTCAGATTATTAACAAAAAATGGGACTATAATGGTATTCTTCCCATATTACACGTCATGTATAACATGTCTAAATGTTTAATTATTTAACTAATTACTCCATACACATGAAAACTCAATTTCAAGAAATTATTTTTCCGTCCGTACATTTCTTACACAAGATAGCATATTTTAGCTAAAAAAGTGCATACGATATAGCACCTAAACTTTATTTAAATTTTTGTTGAGCATATTAATAAATATATACCGGTTTTTAAACGGCATAATTGATATAGAATTTTCTGTTATAATGAAATATTGAAGTTAACACCACTAACTATATAAAACTATGTACTTACTGTGAGCACGAAGAATCATATATTTTTATTTTAAACAATTTAATTATGTGATCTAAGCCAAGTGGCATTTGCTTTGTTTGATGAAATATTTAGTTAGTTGATCTGGATAATATTTTCTCTGTACTACTGATGAAGTAATTTATAGCTGATAATGCTTTTCTTGAAATTTTAAAACTTATTTAAAATTTAACCTACCTAGTAAATATTATATCATCTTATCTCGATTGTCCACGCTGCAATAAAGAACTTAAAGTTAGAAAAATTATACGTTAATTAATTTTTTTTATTTCAATTGAAATGTATGATATTTTATACTTTAATGAGTTGGCTAAGGATGTTTTTTGGATCGTGCATTATTTTTTCTCCAGTTTTTATAAATTATAATATTTATGTCTCAATACACAAAAAAAATTTTTTGAAGTCTCTCTCGTCTCAAAAATGTATTTTATTTAACACCTACATTATTATGAAGTGTGAAAGAAAAGCTAAAATACTTACCCTAGTAGTATTTTAAAACGCGATATTTTCAGTCAAATGAAGGCGAAGTAACTTTACAGAGGATTTCTTAATAATAGCACTTGCAAGCGTTTGGTTACAATGAGATTTTATTTGCTATATTTATATTATGACCTTAATAATAAAAATTGTTATTAAAAACTACGTTCAAGAGTGTAGGTATAATATTCATAAAAAGTCCTAAAGTAATAACGCTATCGTGATCTTTCTGGAAGTAAACTCACTCTTAAAAAATAAATAATACCATCTTAAA
>NW_019379468.1:1464103-1482660 GCF_000648655.2 Copidosoma floridanum | reverse complement strand
TATTCATTTTTATAATATCACGGATTCTAGTGATGAAGAATGAAATGTGATGTATAATGCAAGAAATCAATTAGTAAAACACAGTTATTGGAAACTTCTCGTCGTTATCCGATTTTTGATACTCTTTCTCAGAACTTCTTGGTTCAATGAACTGGCCTTGCCATATAAGGCAATTGTACTATTAGTAATTGATCTATGGTTTCAACACCTAAAATTGTTCTTACACATTTTAACGTAATTTTTTTCTAAAGTCATTTTTGAAAGATTCTATCAAAAGGTAAAAATTTAACCAATTATTTAATGTTTGAACTACGTAACATTTTTCCCTTAAATAGTAACTAACCACAAATATACAAATGTGACGAGAAGTAGAAGTCTACGCTGATTTTTGTTGGCTCTGAAAAGAGCCGGTTGTTTTATGGAATAATTTAAGCCCGTTCTCCACGGATGCGTCTGGCCAACTGGATGTCCTTCGGCATGATGGTCACTCGCTTGGCGTGGATTGCACACAGGTTGGTATCTTCAAAAAGTCCCACGAGATATGCTTCACTCGCTTCCTGCAGAGCCATGACGGCCGAGCTCTGGAAGCGCAAGTCGGTCTTGAAGTCCTGAGCGATTTCTCGCACGAGACGCTGGAACGGCAGCTTACGGATAAGGAGTTCAGTGCTCTTCTGGTACCGACGGATCTCACGAAGGGCCACTGTACCCGGCCTGTAACGATGTGGCTTCTTGACACCACCAGTAGCGGGCGCGCTCTTACGAGCCGCCTTCGTGGCCAGCTGCTTTCGTGGGGCCTTGCCTCCGGTGGATTTCCTCGCCGTTTGCTTCGTACGAGCCATATCTTCACAATAACAGCAAAGCGGGGAGACCGACGAATGTGTAGAGAATGGCTTGAGCCTAGGAAGCGCCTCCTTTTTATACGTTCGAAAACCGGTCGGAAAGAGAGACTGGAGTTTGGGGGGCCGTTGCCGATCGAACAGTCGTAGAGAGGGTAAAGTTTCGAAGAAGCCTATAAAATAGGGGCTTAAAGTCCCCTTGACGTCAGAGAACCTTCTCAGGTCTAGCAGTTCAGTGCCAATTTCTTCCAGCTGTATCAAGATGACTGGTCGTGGTAAGGGAGGAAAAGGATTGGGTAAAGGAGGAGCCAAGCGCCATCGCAAGGTCCTTCGTGATAACATCCAGGGTATAACCAAGCCGGCCATCCGCCGTCTGGCTCGTCGTGGAGGAGTGAAGCGAATCTCTGGTCTGATCTATGAAGAGACCCGCGGTGTCCTCAAGGTATTCCTTGAGAACGTCATCCGTGACGCCGTCACCTATACCGAACACGCCAAGAGGAAGACCGTCACTGCCATGGACGTTGTCTACGCACTGAAGAGGCAGGGACGTACTCTCTACGGTTTCGGCGGTTAATTAGGTTTATAAAGTCTCAAAATCGGCCTTTTTCAAGGCCACAAATTTATTTAACGTCAACTACTGTCATCTTAATTAGATGATAAATGTTAAATTTTCATTCAACAAAAGTCAAAAATAACACAAGTGCAAAATCTCCGAGGAAGAATATTCTTAAGTAACCGCCATTTTTTCCGACGAGTAAGCTTCGTCGACTTCGTTCACACGACTCTCTTCTACTTCCCCCTCTCCTAGAGAGGCAGCTGCTAATAACCGTTGGTCACGTTAGTGTCTGCCCGCTCTGCATGGGCTCACTGATGTACACGTACGTAAAGAGCCACTGCCCAAACACATTGTGTAGGTAAGGCATGTTTACATTAACATCTAAATGGGTCATTGTACAAAAAATGGAAGTTTTCATGGCCCCGTCGATTGAAACACTATTTATAGAGGTTTTTTGGTGGTACAAACTTTTGTAAATACTTACAAGTAACTTTCTGTTACAATTACAACGGAAATTATATTACTATAGGCTATTACTTTTATTTGAAGTTGGAAAAATAGACAATTCAGCGTGACGGACTCATACCCCCTCTGAAGTTTTCACTGTTGACTACCCTTAGAAGAAAAAAAAAAAAAAATGTAAATGGCACTTTTTTCCGTCTGAGAGTCTTCAAGTCGTCAATGCTAGCATTACTTTTACCAATATTGGAGAGCAAAAGAAAATTTTATTACAGATGTTCGTGACTCTTCGGTCCTCTTCGGCTTGGCTTGACTATTGTTATTTTCCTACACTTCATATACTTAGAGAGCGATTGGGTGTAACTATGTGTGCGTGCGACAGTGGAATTTGAAAGAGAACTGTACAAAGCAACGATGTTCATGACTGTGTACATCTGTCGGCTTGCTTTCACCTTGCGAGTAGACGATTACAACAGTAAATAGTTCCTTATGCACGATTTCTTATCCCCTTGGTAAAATAAGTAATTTTTTTTTTTTTAAATTAAAATTATTTAAAAACACTAGTTGGTTTGTTTTTCTTTTGCAAAGTAAGTTCCAATTTTTTAGAGGCATTTTGTGATGGCTTATAATACGTTATATATTACATTCTTATAATCTTAAAGTAATGAGTAGTTTTTCTTTTTTACTATTTATTACTACAAAAAATTTACATTTTTTGATTCCTGCTGAAACTGCTCTTAAAATATAACGTTACAACCCCTAATGAAATCGTAAAGTCGAAATTACGTCACCCTAAATGGAAATTTAATTTCAAACATCTTTTTTTTGTGGGGCTGTCAGTTCCAACATGGCACTTGAGCATAAGTACATTAGAATTAAAAAAAAAAAATTTAATTGTGCAGCTTCAACGTACATGATCTACACAAGCTTGTCTGTATTGTTTCATATGGAAGCCAGAACCTCGTTGGATTCACCAGACAAACCTGAAGTTTACCAACTGCAACAAACCTCGAACCTTTAAGTATCGGTCTCTTAGAAGCCTAGCAAAAGAAAAATAAAGGGGAGGGAAGAAAAAATCGGAAAATATGCAGATTGATGGATGACTTGCTTTTTCAGGGATGAAAGGAGGGGTACCCAGTCTTTAAGGCGCAACGAAAAAAATAGGGCCGTGACAAGGGCAACATTATTTGTTTACCTTTAGGGGTTGTTCAAAAAGGCATGGAGCATATAATGATAAATGGCAATAGTTGTTTACATTGGAATATTTTGGGGCCCTGAGAAGGGCCAGTTGTTTTTGTGACTAATCAATTTACTTGGAGCTGGTGTACTTCGTCACCGCCTTGGTGCCCTCAGAAACGGCGTGCTTAGCCAATTCACCAGGCAATAAGAGCCTCACGGCAGTCTGAATTTCCCGGGAGGTGATGGTGGACCTCTTGTTGTAATGGGCCAGACGAGAAGCCTCTGAGGCGATACGCTCGAAAATGTCGTTGACGAAGCTGTTCATGATGCTCATCGCCTTGGAAGAGACACCAGTGTCGGGGTGGACTTGCTTTAATACCTTGTAAATGTAGATAGCATAGCTCTCCTTCCTCTTCTTGTGCTTCTTCTTCTTGTCACCCTTGGTGATGTTCTTCACGGCTTTTCCTGCTTTCTTCACGGCTTTCCCAGATGCTTTGGGTGGCATGATGATGCGAAAATTGTATCGACGTCCTTCAAAGAAAGTCAAAGAAACAGTATGCTAGTGCACGGTTTCGACTCTCGTTTTATGAGCGTCGAAACGTTCTCTCCGAAATCCATCCCTACCTTTTCAGAGCCACGAGGCGGCAGCGGCGAGTCTCTCTCTACAATGGCTTTGTTTCGTGCAGCTGTTTTTCCGTTCTCGAAGAGTAGGGGCATGCTTCGGGAGAGCAACTGGAAGGCCTATATAAGGGGGCTCTCGGCTGCTCCGACGTTATACAGTAACTGTGCAGCACAGTTAGACTTCGATTTCAAGTTTACAACCTCACTAGAATCATGTCTGGACGTGGCAAAGGTGGTGGCAAGGTGAAGGGAAAGTCCAAGACCCGTTCGACTCGTGCTGGACTCCAGTTCCCCGTTGGACGTATCCATCGTCTATTGCGTAAAGGCAACTACGCCGAACGAGTGGGTGCCGGTGCGCCTGTGTACTTGGCCGCCGTCATGGAATATTTGGCCGCTGAGGTTCTTGAGTTGGCTGGCAACGCAGCTCGTGACAACAAGAAGACCAGAATCATCCCTCGTCATCTCCAACTAGCCATCCGCAATGACGAAGAATTAAACAAGCTGCTCTCTGGAGTTACCATCGCTCAAGGTGGTGTCTTGCCCAATATCCAGGCTGTTCTTCTACCCAAGAAGACCGAGAAAAGCTCGTAATCATCTAAATTTATTTATTAACAACAATCAGTCCTTTTTAGGACTACAAGTTTGTTCAAACGTAATTAAATTAATTGAATCATATAAAATCAGTACAAAAATTATCGTCATTCAGGCAGTCACGTTACGTTCAAAGAGCGGAATTTAAGCGCGCCAAACACCCTGTTAACCTATTATTCGTTCTTAGATAAGAAAGCAGAAACTCGTTGCGCCCGTGATATTAGTTTTACAAGACCAATGGAGAGAGCAGCCTTCAGCTCTAGCATCCCGCCAATATTCAGGGTGCATTCCATACATACTGCCTTTAAAAAGAGTTCGCAACTGCGCAGTAAGCTGAGAGTACGTTTTACATTGTGGACTACGTACTCCCTTAGTATACATATCACGGTGTATGCATCCCTTTTTATGGTAAGTATATACACCCCCATTGAACTTTGCATGTTAAATCTTATGGAATAAAAGTAATTCACGTGGACGCCGTTGGCAAAATTTCAGGATTTATCCTTAAGAATGCGTGTTAAAAGTAACAGCCAGCGCCAATACGCCCACTATCGACTTGCGCACAGCGAATACCTGATTTTGCCTCCAAAACGAGTGCGCAGCAAGCTGTGCGCGCTGAGGGAGAGCACAATGGAAATACACGCTAAGGTCCCCTTTGTTCGAGCCATAGCTATGGTTCGAGCACGTAGGTGATTTAAACAACAAGCAAATTTTACTTAATCAGAACTAAGTGGCTTTCAGTTCCAAAACGTTGATGTAGATTGTATTTGTATTTGATTACTGAATTAAAATTACTTTGTTTTTTTACTTTTTAAAATCTCTTTATTTATTACATTTGATTACAGAGTATATACATAATTTCACTTAGTGATTAGTATGCTGTACTGTAATTTTTGTGTTAGTTTTAGGTTCAGATGTTGGCGCTTTTACTCTAAGTTAATACTTTGTTTTTTAATTTTATAAATTATGAACGATATATGAATGTTACTTATTATGGTTTGTGGGTTTTCTGAAAAAGAATTCGGTAAAAAACACATTAATTTTGTTTGGCCTTACTTACTAAAACTTAAAACTAGGTAACAAGAGAACTTACTGACTAGCGTATTGCTGCTCTTGATGGTCACTGCGCAACATATGGTAGGGTAGTTTGTGTTGTAATTTTAAATGGTGCATTTTCTTTGTTATAAAATTTAAAATCTGCGAGGGCGTCTGCCTTGTGTAACTGATATTTGTAAAAATTATTGGTGTGATCAAGTACTATTTCTTTGATTGTCTTTATTCTAAGTTGATTCCTAATTTTTTTATTGCTAGTTCTGAGTTCGGCATTAATTATTTTCCTTAGTATTTTATTTTGGATTATTTCTAGTTTATAATAGTTGCTTTCACAAGTATTGCTCCACACCGGTGAAGCGTACAATAGCACAGGTCGTATAATCACTTTGTAAATTAATAACTTATTTTATATCACACTAAGCGTAAAGTTCGTACTGTTCTCCCTGTATACAGGGACAGAAACTGTGTAATAAGTGCGTGTACGCATGCGTATCTATATCTTACTGTATATTACTATATACACAAACCAATAAGTGCCTGGAGTAGTTCGGTGCTCGAACATAGCGAGGGCGGGAAATATCAACAAGATAAAAGAAGCCAATGTACTGTTTGCTGGTGTATTTTATACAAAAAAAAACATGAGATTCTGAACAAATGGAAATAATTAAAATTGTTATACAATTTTCTTTGTTCACACATTTTTAAATAATAACTGCATTTTTACAGTTCTTCATTTTTATCAATCTTGTATAATAAACTATTGAATTTATTACATTTCGAAACACATTCATTAAAAGAGTTAAATAATTAGGTCCTTGTTTTTATGCTTCCATTGTAAGAATCGAGCGTATGCATATTCATATAATGCTCTCGATTTTATGGGAAGTAAATTTTGAACAATGGCATTTCGTTGACAGTCAAAGTCTCTTCCTTCCCCTACTTTATCCTCGTTAAAGTTTTCTTCGTCAGAAGAATCCTCTTCGAACATGACTGTCGAAACTGTTGCCATATTTTATACAAAAATACAGGAATGTCCTAAATATCACAATCGGAAACAATTATAAAAACTCTTGTGATATAACCTATAACCACACAATGAATGGCTTGTTTTCCTTCTATCTCTCTCCCTCTCAATGCAACGAACTTTCCGCTGAGTGTGATATAAAAGTGTATACGCACCGCGAGACTAAAGCAAGCCCGCGAGTGGCTATTGCTTGTAGCGCCACTACACAGCCACGAACTGGCTTGCTTTAGTCCCTTGGTACGTAATATACTATTTAATTGACATTTTGCTTTTCCTATTAAATAGGTTGTGTAAGAGCGCTGATGCTGCTTGTCCTTTTTTTCGTATATTTTGGATATGTTTTGTAAATGAAAGACCCTTGTCTAGTGTTACTCCTAGATATTTCACTTGCGTGGTAGGTTTGATTTTGGTTCCATTCATGTCTATGTAAACATTTTTATCGCATGGCTTATCTTTGCGTTTGCTGAATATAATTAGTTAGGTTTTTTTATCGTTAATTTTTATTTTCCATTTTTCAAAGTACTTTTGCACCAGGGTTTTGTGTTTTTGCAGATATTCGACTGCTTTTTTTTGACCAAGAGGAGGCCAGGATCGCTGTATCATCTGCAAATAATGCTAGGCTTGTATTTGTATGCTTCGGTATGTTATTAATGTAATATAAAGAGTATTGGTCCTAGGATAGACCCCTGTGGGACTCCAGCATGTATGTTTTGTAAACTAGAATTATGATTTTTGACTGAGACTGTAAAAGTGCGATTTTTAAGATAAGAATAAAGAACTTTAATTATATATAATGGTATGCCAACCTTACTAAGTTTGAATATCAAACCTTCATGCCACACTGTGTCAAAAGCTTTTTCGATATCTAAAAGGAGCATGGCAGTTGATCTGTTTAGATTATAATTTATTGAGATTTCATTTGTAATTCTAGCGAGTTGTTGTATTGTACTATGATGGTGTTTGAATCCAAATTGTTCTTTTATTATGTTTTTATTTTTTGCTTCAAAGCTACAAATTCTATTTAGTATTATTGTTTCAAAGATTTTTCTGAGAGTGCACAGAAGGCTAATAGGCCTGTAATTTTGGGGAAAATTTTTTTCTTTTCCAGGTTTAGGAAAGGCCAATATGTTAGCATTTTTCCACGCTTTCGGAAAATATGAATGTTTAAGACAGCTGTTAAAAATATATATTAGACATACGATTGCTTTGCGAGCAAAGTTTATTAATATTATATTTTGGATCCCGTCCTCTCCTGGGGCCTTTTTTGGTCTTGTATTTTTGATAGCTTTAATTATTTCACCGTAGGAGACAAGCTCTATGGTGTCAGTATCTACGTCGCTATTTACAATGTTGGTTACGTTATTGTTGACAGAATCATTGAAATTTTCTGTGCCGAAACGTTCGGTTAAGTGATGTACCCTTTCAAATTTGTTTGTTTGTTTGTTCCAGGCTGTATGTGTGGTAGCGGTTTTTCCGGCCAATGTAGGAAATTTAATGTGGTTGTTGCTGGGTGGCTCGGATCAAATTACTTTGGTCAAAAACAAATGTATTTATATCTTTTTACACACTTAGGGCGGTTAAGTAAAGAATAATCCAGATCTCGTGTGCATAATCACCTTTCACAATTCATAACTGCACACTCTACCGTAATACAAAGTACTTAAGAACAGACTCGAAAATTTGTGTGCTCCAGATATTGTAGCATATTCGGACATTAAAAACGTTCAATCCAGAATCATACTTTACATCATGAAATTAATAATTGATTAACTAAATGACTTTCAACGAATCTAACCTACAAAACTTCGTAGTCGTCCGCAGTAATTGGTTCTGGACATCAACATGAAAGTCTTGTGGGAGGTACCTGCATAGCAATTGCGGGCGTAGTAACGGGTGCTGATTTTGTAACCGTGCGTAATAATACAAGTATTGAAAATACAAGCATTCACTAAAACGATTGTTAAAAAAATAAAAATATAAGTAACATAACAGAAAAGTGTTTTAATCGCATAATAGGCTACAGATACAGATACAATAAAACTGCTTTAATTTACGGCAAAAAATATCGAGAAATGAAAAATTGGGCACAGTTGAAAGTTTCATTGCCAGTAATTGGGTCATTTACCCCCAGAGATAGGCAATATTTTTTATAAAGTTGAAATATATTGAAATACTTTATTTCAGCTCTAATTCAAGCTATCCAAATACTTAATTACTTTATTTAAATTAAATATTTGTAATAAATAATGTGCATATAATTATATTTAAAATAATAGTTTAAATAAAATACTTAAAGAAACATTTTATTTGAAATAAAATACTTCAATCATTAATAACCGTTTCAAAGAATATTTGTTATTTTTATATAAAATACAGTATTTAAACTATATTTCAAATACAAACATAAAATACGTTTTTATTTTAAAAATCAAAAATAATATTTATTTATCTTCAGGACTTTCAATCCAAAATTAATGTATGGAAATACGTGTATGTGTTTTAATATTAAATAAAAGTTAATCGTAAATGCAAAGATTGTGAATATGACAAATACAGAAAAACTACACACGGCACCCACATACAACATATATCTTGTAACAGCTGTTTTCTGATCGAGGAATTTACCTCAGGTTATTTTACAAACATTTTATATAGTTGAATTTGGGTAACACTGAAAGATATCATATTTTGCTTTAAAACATTATATATCACGTTGTATATGTCCATAGAATAAAATAAAAAATTAAAATTTGGAATTTCATGGTAACGCACTTTGTCGTAGACAGTTACGATTTTAATTAAAACATGTTAAAAAATCATACTTGTATTGGATGCAGTTATTGTAATTACTTATCAAACGCAAGTGTATTTAATCATGCATTTAATTGAAAAATTAGGAATATAATTAACTGATAAAGTATTTCAAATAAATAATTTTAAATTGAATTTGTAGTTGATTATTTAAAATACAAATATGTATTTCATTAAATTTATTAAAACACTTTTATTAAATACATTTGCATTTCAACTTCATTATTTAAAATCCATTGACCAATTATAATTGTATTTCAAGTTTTTCGAATTTAAAGCATTTTATTTAAAACTACGNTGCTTTAAACGTGAAACTTCGGACGGTTAGGAGTGGTGTTGAATGGCACAAAATCAGACACAAGTTGATGCAGAAAGAAATATAACTGGAATTTTAATAACAATAATAATTGTAAATAACAATACACAAAATTAATATTAAAACAATGTTACAATGCTGATTACCTGAATCAACAATTATGTCGCTTTAGGTGTTACAAGCTTACATTAACAACTTTACATTACACAACAATTATACAATACAATTTTATATTTGGTGCGAACACATTGAGCGCTTGTAGCTAACTGACTAGAGTACGTGGACAACGAGAGGCGAGGGTGGTGATGACGGTTGAGCTGTGTGCTTTCATAATGACTCATGAGAATCATGAGTCGCACCAGCGGCTAAGTTTGTAAGTGTTAAATACAACAAACTTACATGTATTTTATTAAATAAATTAAAATACTTTTATCAAATACTTTTGTATTTCAACTACAATATTTGACATCCATCGACCAAATACAATTGTATCTCAAGTTTTTTGTATTTAAAACCTTTTATTTGAAATAAAGCATTTAGATTTTTTAAAATTTTATATACTGTCTTTAAAATATTTCGATTACAACACCGTCAGTATTTATTAAAATAGTTTCAAATACTGTAAGTGAATTTCAAATAAATTAGGATCTTTTTTTTTTCTTCAAATAATAAGTACGACATTGACCAAGTCTGGTAGTATCAAGGCCCTTACCACGGAGCAGTGCCTCTAATACTAGTGTCCATCAATTAAAATGTAATTAAATAAGTTAGAGACCAAAAGAAAGAAGAATTGTTAACAAAAAAAGAGTAGCAAGGCCCTTAAAGATGCAGCAATACCACTAGCAGTTATGGATTTCACCCATTCAGGAAAAGCAAAGAACCTGCACTTTTGCAGATTGAAAACAATATTTGAAGTTACTCTGTATATTGCTCTAAATAACTAAAGAATGCGTGGCAGAAAAAAAATGTAAAAAAAACGTAGACCAAATTACATCCTTACAGTCCAATGCATCTAGGCTGAGTTCAATTCCTAAATGGACGCGTTAATTTTCCCATCCAGCGTGTTTTCCAAACACTAACGAATTATTAAAGACTTACGAACACAGAAAGCCATTAATCTACTGACTAACACTGCTGTTACTGGGTCCGATGCATAAGGGGGAGAGGTTGGTTTTGCCTCCATCGTCTAAGCTGCAGGCATATTCTGATCATCCTACTACTTTTTTACAATGCATATGTGATCTTTCCGACCTAATTTATTGATACGTTGTATTGGCTCTATGTATAAATCTTGAAAAAATTTTTTTTCATTTATTTTCATGTACCCTTGCCATTTGGATCTTGAATCTTTGGTCATCAATCAATCTCTCTCTCCCTGTAACTGTACATTCCATTTTTTTGTATTATTTTTTTCATTATGTAATTTACTACTTTACCATTCGAATGTTTCACCCTTGGCATAAATATATGTTTGAAATTAAAAAATCTTTTAAAGTACTGCAGTTGCATAATCTGTACAAGTTTTTTTCATCTAAACTAGGTTGTACTCATTGATGATTAAACGCTGCTTTGCACATAAGATTTGTTTTAATTTTACAATGTGTTATAAAATACTGTGAAATACACATCATTTGATCATGGCCCGAAAATTAAATACAATTGTTTATTTATTTATTTTTTTTGTGGCACAAAAAATGTAGCTAGTTCTCAACCATTGATAAATTAACTGAAATTTTCGATAGAATAAAAAATGAGAATTAACAAAATAAAAGTTATAAATCAAAAAGTAATTATTTAATTGAACGCGTTAATTAATGGTAGTTTTTCTACGAGTTTAAAAAGTCTCTGCTTGCGAACCGAGACGTTTGCGGCCCGAGCCGAAGGCAAGGGACGTAACGAGGTTCGTAAAGGAGACTTTTTGAACGAGTTCCAGAAAACTGCTTTTTCGCCCGAGGAAATACCAGCCTCCCAAAACCACCCGAGGGCGGAAAAATTTTTTCTAGATGTTGTGTATACGTGTGCATTTTCTACCGATTTCATTAGCACAAACCATCAACAACGAACAATAAATGGGTCTCGAAATGAAATGTAGATATTCAAAGTATAAATTTATGTGCAAGTCATAAAATGAAAAGAATGAAAAGATTTGCACTAAAAAAAGAGAACCCATTAGTAATTTTCGTCTAAAAAACTTCAAAAATAGACATACATGCATAGAATTTTTTAAAAAGAGGAACAAAATTTCATTAAGTTAAATGTTTTATACTGTCTTTTTTACACGTCTCTGCTCATACAAATTTTCTTTTTTTTTTTTTATCTTTCTATTTTTGCGTTTCTAGCTACGTTCTATAGAGTCCAGTGGGTCCATTCTGTACAGTCACTCTTTTCTTTATATTTGTGTAACCGTGTGCTTTATCACATCTTAGCTCAGCACAGAGCATAGGGCCTATTCAGCCAAAAATTCTTTTCATGTATTTCTCTCCCATGACCTTTCGTTCTCTTTGTGTATGTATACGAATGCTTAATGTACGTTTAACTTTTCCTTTTTTTTCTATACCTCTCGAGAGTAGGCACAAAACTTAATCCAAGAATCTCGACAAACTCAATTGGCTGTTCAATTTATTACAAATTGAACGCCTGAAAAGTTAAACATCTTTAAATTGTATCCATCCATATGCATATACGAACATATATTTTACAGTATATAACACCATGAGGGGTGAAATATGATACTAAGTAATTTCATAGACATGATTGATTTTTTTAAATATTTAACTCACGAGCATCATTCAAAAAAATCTAGTCAAGCGTAATAATAAAAATCATTTCTTGGTATCAAAAAAGACCTACAATAAAAAATCAAAGGCAGACATCAGAGCCGGCAAGTAATACTTATATCTTACCCTCCGATTTGTGTGTTTTTATTTCACCCCTCCGTTAAACTCTAGCCCAATTGTTCTTTCTCTCGCTTCAGTCACTGTAATAAATTAGAAGACGCGAAACAAACGATTTCCACCCCTAATACAAATTATAAATTCCCCAAGACATTATCAGCTCAGATTGCGAGCAGAGGGTTCTCATTTTTATTTCCCCCGACCCTCCACGGCTTTGTTCTTAAAATCAACGCCTTTTATACATCGTACCCAGCCATCCGATAATAATCTTCCATTCTCTGTTCCTATTTTGCGTATCCCTCGATACGATTCCCATTATTCTTGCAGCCAATAAATAAGTGGATCTTTGGTTACCTTTGCCTCTTCCGTTTTGGATTTTAGGAAATTGATAAGGAGTAAGGGAATTAAATGTAACCAGTGTGATAATAAATACGGCACGTGTGGTTGAATATTTCTGCTTTTGATGTATGTTTTTGTAAAAAAAAAAAATTATTACCTTGCCATTCTGCAATCGACAAATCGATAATAAATTACTAAATTGAAACCGCAATAATAACAAATGTCTAGAAAACAGTAGAAATGGAGGAGAATGGAAATATATTACGGGAAAAAAGTAAAAGAAATAAAAAAAAAAGAAAAAAATACGGGTAAAAGACCTTGCAGCCGCAAATTCAAACTCGATAGTATGGAATAAAACACATTGATCGCTCCTGAGCGGTTTATTTTCAGCTTTGGAGTTGGCTCCTTGCGTTTCATTCCGAGCAATTCAACCAAGATTACTCGGTTGCGGTGATCGTCTCCTTTCTGTGTTTTACTGCAGTAAATTATAACGTTTCAGAAGAAAAAGCTTCTTCTTTCTGTTAGTTTGTCAGATATGGCAGTTCTTTTATGTTTTGCTTTTGAAAATAGTACAAGTGAAAAATTCAAATTCGAAATCATTGCAAGAATAGGTTTGACTGTTTGTGGAACCTCAAATAATGAGCACATGTAACTCAGTAATTACCGCTTTGACAGGATGAAACAAAAGTCAATTTGGTAAGACAAAGCCACCACATGGACATTCAACGAAAGCACAAGACGTGCCTACGCACGTAGTAGCAAATTACTGGCACTAACGGACGACGCAGTGCGGCGAGACACTACTTCTTCCCCTCTGCCTATTCCTTAGCTCTCGTGGGCCATAGAACACGTCTACAGCCAAGGATTCGAATTCTCAAAAGGCTTGCCACGCTTAAACGACCTTTTTATGCGTCTCTCGCGCGCTACTTCTCCATTCCAAGGCTTAACTCGCGAGCTCCGTTCCTTTGCGTTATAATCGTGACTTCTCGTAATAAGACGATGTCACGCGAAGGAATACACCTGATGAGGATTTATCGTCACGTCGAGGAGTCTTATTTTTCTCTTTCTTCTCGTCCAAGACGTTATTTTCTGATTTTAGTGTATGGATTTTCTGGGCTTTTTTTATTGCATCTCCCGACCAGACAAAATATTCCGTCCGTTGGAGAACCCAGTAAATCGAATACACAGCACAATTTATATATTTTTTTATGGGATACGCTTAATTACAATTTGTATGCTCTCGGACCTTATAATGTATGGTCATCAAGTCAATTATAAAACAAGTGTATGTACAATGTTCAACAAAATACATCCTCCCCGTTCCTGGTGATCTTATGATACCTTCTTTTTATTTATTGCAATGGCATGTCATTACGAATGATGCGACCACTAATCAATACATCCACACTCGATATTTTGGAAAAAATTCTAGTAAGCATCACTCGCAACTCCAAATTGAAAACACAATAAAGCAGAGTTTAGTAAAATAATTAAGGTGACCAGCACTAACAAAAAACTTCTTCAAATTATAACAACATGACACGTCGAAGTGACATTGGGTACAATGACTGGTACAAAGGAAATATAGTGTTTTTCACCTCTTCTGATGACGCCAGGATAAAATAATCGATAATAGTATGGACAATTACAGTACAGCTAGCCTCAAAGTGTATATCGTGTTCAGTGATAAACACCTCGCTAACAATCGACTGTAGAAGCGCAGGACAGGTGTGTATGTCACTTGCATTCTCTCAAAAGCAGGGGACACTTGCAGCGGCCGTGCGAATTCACATACACGGAACGACGTCCACTCGGAGAATCTGGTCTAATTAATGAACGGTAACGGTGATGGGTGGAAGAGGTGAAAGAGGAGGAAGGAGAACTGTTGGGGTAATTAATAGGCGATGTATCCAAAATTATCGCGTTACAAAGCGACAGGTGGATAAAGTGCTGCGCAAGTTTGATTTTCTCTTTAGTAAGTACGTGTACTGTATATGTGAGTATGTTGGCATTATAGATGGAGAGATTATAATAACCCGTCTTATATACCTTACATCTGCTTTTGTTGCGACCAATGTTGTTGACTCAGTATTTCTATGCGTTTAAACTCTTTGAAGGAGAGACGGACATGGAAGGTGACATTTTTTCGGTGGGATGGTGTTTTATTCTCTATAAAATTTAATTTTCCATTGAAACATATTAATGGTCTTCGAATTGATTACTCTGCTTGCTCTTCCAAGTGAGATTTTATAGAAGATCTCATTTTCGACTCAAAATCACGTCTAGTGGATAATGTGCCATATTGGACGAAATAATTTATTCAAACGTATATAATACCGTAAGAGTCCGGTTTAGAACAATTGTAACAATATATTATTAATGAATATAGCTGACACCCACATTTTTTAAACAGAAGCAGTATGAAAGTCTACATAAACTAAGAATTTCATTCATAAGTAAATAAAGATGCGTTGACTCTTATAAAGAGATCGTTGACTTATTATTTATAATAATCTTTTGTATGATTTTTTTGACTTGAAACATCGCACAAATACGCCATTGAAAGTTTAGTACACAGTTATCCTAATTTTTTTTTTTTTTTTTTTTCAATTACGAGAAAGAGCGTCAGTCTCAAATTTCTCCGTTAGCCACCGACAGCGCTATCCATAATAACAATAAAGTGCTAAAAAAATATTAACTGTTCATAAAATAAACCGATACGCATCTGAAAAAAGCATTTAACTGTAATAAATGATAAGTAAAAGTTAATACTTTTTGAAAATGCCTTGATACACATTCAAACGTATCAAGTAACTTCCTATCAATGAGCTGATTTAAGTAAAAAAATAAGTAATTTTAAAATTACTGTGAATACAGTCTTAATTTTTTTTAACGTATTAAGAATTTTCTGATAGCAGAAGGCTAAGCCCATTTTGGAACATTAACGTTTTATCTATTACTTTTTCAAATCGAGACATAGCTTTTTGTAAGCAATTGAAACTTAATTGCGTACGGCTACCAGAATTAACGCTTATCTCACTAACACGAGAATTCCAAGTGGCCATAAAATCGGACAAATTAAAATTCGAGGAATTAAACCAATGTTAATTAATAGCAGTGAGAATATCTATCGACAAACAAGAACTAATGAGCTTCCTACATGCACGTAGTAATAATTCTTACATGAAACCTTTTTATTCGTATAATTTTATAGAGAGGATTGACAACTGAAGTCATTAATTTAACACATTTTTTTAGCAATTTGTAAAGTAATTGCTAGCAGTTATTTTCTTTCTGACCGATTCCTACTACCGTCTAGTGAGAAGGTACGACAGCAATACTCTGGATCAAGTACACAGAGGTCAAATTAGATACCTAGTCTTTAAAAATATTGACATCAGATAAGACGGTATACAGCCAAAAATAAGGAGTAATAGCAGTGCATGCACCCGCACGTGCGTGTATATGTGTGTGTGGCTTAAGATCCACCAGTATATCGATTGATACTACTAATATTTCGATAACAGTCTTTATAACTCATATAGGGGTAAAAAGCCTTATTCGAGTTTGTAAGTAAACTAAGTAGAAATTGTTTAAAAAGAATTTTTGGTAATGTGTCTTTCTGTCGTCAACTGGTCTGTTTAAAACTTTTCAACTCGTGATTCCAATAAGTATGTGTTATTAATATCGGCTTCCTGAAGTATTAGAAAATACGGCAGTACTGTATGGCGTACAATATTAGTATCGTCGAACAAACAATGGAATCTTACGATAAGATCGTCAGTGATTAGGTGTTTTTGTAGAAACGTAATTAAGGTGGTATATGCTTTCCCAATCGCACAAAGACGTAAAATAACAAAGGAACGATTGGTAATAATTAGCCTTAGGCTTTTTGATTACATAGTCATTAAACTTTTTCATTTAATTTTTAAATAACTGAAAGAGTCGTGCTTGTTTACAAAAAATTCGATCTTATTGGAGTACAAAGATCGTCTTAACTTCGCGCTTGTTTCATATTGGATTTACCTACCAGTAGCGCGAGGCGAGTGTTAGTGAGAAATCGGGAAAAGCGGGCCTTGTAGGTATGCCAACTACCAAGATGGCCAGCTATAGCTCGATGCACTATCTTTTCGAGTTCTCGTGAATAATTGCATTATTTTCTTGAGCAGTTTCAAGAGAATGTAAAAGAAAAAAAAAAAANAAAAAAAAAAAAAAAAAAAAAATGGAAAAGTAGAAGAACATTAGGAAAAAAAGCTGGCAGCTTTGACTTCTTCAGAAGTGGCATGAAAAAGTGTCGAAACACAAAACGCAGCAACACAGTGATAAAACTGCGCGCTTGCATTGTTTTTCTGTTATCACGCTCGCCCGCCGCAGTGATAATAGGCCGAGGTAGAGTAGGAAATTGAGAAAGAGGCTTCTCCAAACTCTCCGAGCGGCTAATCATTTGTGAGTGCGTGCGTACCTACATTGATAATTAAAAAATACTTATGCTTGGTGCAATTAGCCAGTCAATCAGTTATCTATCTACAGCGCGTTAGTGTTTAACGAGGTGAGTCGTTATCGCAATACGCCCAACTAAGCGTAGCAGCAGTAGCTTTAGTAACAAGTGACCAGTGGAGTTGGACGAATAGTAAAAGTTTTTAGTGAGTGCCATAATTTTACAACATGTCTTGTGCGGAAGAAAGTGGAGTGGTTTGCAAGAATAGTGCCATCATAAAGCTGCTGAGATGCAAGCCAAAATCTCAACACCGACAGCAGCTACCCCATTATCCGCGCAACGGATATTTAAAAACTGTCATGGGTGGCGGTGTTGCAACTTCAAAACCGTTTAAACTCACCGTGCTTGATTTTTATTTTAATAAAGGCAAGCAGAATGAGCGCGTAACCGCTCATAAATTTGATATTCATCGATATCAGCTACAGAAGTGGCTGAAAAATGAAAAGACTCTTCGCGAGTGTTGTTCTAAGTTGGCCTCAAACAGTGTTAGTCTTAAGTTTAAAGTTGATGTTTTAACTCCATTGGCCTTGAGTCGCAAATTCAGCCGACTGCAGATAAAATCTGCAAGCTCTACGTCTTCGCTGAAGCGTAGACGTTCGGATGAGGACAGTGGCGAAGAGCATACCCTCGTCCGTCCAAAGCGGATTCGCAGCAGCAGCTGTGAAACGGCCGCAGCATATGATGTGGACCAGGGCGAGATACTGAAGGCTTCGTTGCCATTGAGTGCAGCTGAGTCCGGTGCCCCGTCACCCAACAGCCAAACGATGAAAAAATTATGCAAAAGTGCAAAAAGTGAAAGTCTTGCGTGCCAGAAGCCAGGCCTTAAAATTAAAGTTCTTGACGTTTGTGCCATTAACAATAAGTTTTCTAGTAAGGCCAAGGCACGTAAGGTTGGCCTAACGATTAAAAAGTGGATGTTGGAAGATAATGACGTCAAAAAACTTGTCAACATCACAAATAAAGACAAGTTTCCCCGTCCGGAACCAGTAGAAGAGACACAGGAGCCAGTCGTTGATTCTATTTTGGATGATGCGGATGCCTCCGCTGCTTGCCCCCTGACGCCACCCAACAACAGCTCCGATGGACCCGAGCCGGATTCGAGCTCACTACCTGCTGTTGTGAGGTCGCGGAAGTGCCAACTGCCGTCCTGGTATTTACCACCAGAATAAAACAGTGAACTGT
Source organism: Copidosoma floridanum (assembly GCF_000648655.2). Next base: position 1,464,301 of record NW_019379468.1, on the reverse strand, counting down.
GCGAGGTAAAGCGAAAGAAAGATTTTAAAGGACATTAACAACCTTTGTTGCGGGGTATGCGTGTGTATATATGTGTGTATGTAAAACTTTATTAAGCCATGGTGTATAATCACGTATGGCTCCAAAGATTACAATCCTTAGCAATATTTTTACTTTTACTTAAAATTCATGTGCATAAGAAAAAAGAATCTATTTACA
>NW_019379468.1:1332269-1463891 GCF_000648655.2 Copidosoma floridanum | reverse complement strand
ATGATATTTATTTTATAAAACTGATCCTTTATAATAAGATCATTCCTGTATAAAGTAACTACGTTTAACTGTACAAAATAAAACTTTTGTAAATGACTTCTATTTTATTTACTACATCGAATCCATTTTTTCCTACATCCATTTTAGACCTCCTGAGTATCAAGAAGAATTTTTTATAGTTGTAATTAAACCGAGTGAAACTGAACCCGCCGAAAAAATTGTGAGACTTTTTGTTTCCTACCATATGGGTTGAAACCAAAGGGGTAATAAATGTAAATACGACAGACTAATTATTTTTAACGATCAAAATCAAATAATAAATAAATTTATGTGTAGGATTCGTGAAAAAACAACTTAATTATTCTAAACTTAAATCATTAAAAAAAGGGCTTGGCAAGTTATGTAATAATTTTACAATAATGTTACTACACATCCTTTGATTTATTTAATGTAATGATTGTCTTCAATTTCAGTATGAAGTACTCAATATGATTTAAATAATCCACTAGGTAATAAATATTCAACTGTGATATTTTTAACACATTGTTAATTACACACCCAAAACGATTTTCAACGATGATGCTAAAGCCTCATTTGATAAAATAGTATTATACCCACACAAACGAGTATAAACATTTTCAAATATACTTTTAAATGTTATGTTACACTTAAACATAAAAACTTGTCAATCTAAAATGAATTTCATCACTTTGCTAGTCTATAAATTATAAATCGTAAGAATCAAAATATGAAGCATACTTGTGCAAATTAAATTCAATTTGGTGCCAAATTTTATTTGAAATATTCTAAATATTGTTCTAAAAATCATGCTACCAAGAAACGTTAGACTTTATGTTTTTAAACTGATTTTATTACTTTGTAAAGCCAAAAATTTATTGCAAAAATACATGTAATAGAATAATTTAGATAAAAATAATAAGAACGTAAATATGTTAACTTAAAAAAGAGTTTTAACAGTATAGGTATTATAGATTATTACTTCTGCGTAATAGAAAATTGATAGAAAATATATTCTCAACGGTTTCGCGCCAATATTGTTTGAAGAAAAAATGAAAAAAATAGTTTTCATAATGAAGACATGATGAACCGAAAAATTAAATAGTAAACAACTTTTTAAAATTTAATTTTTCGTGATAGAAAGTGAATAAATTTATTTTAAGACTAGAAAAAGTAGTGAAGGTATATAATTGTAACACATCAAACTTGCTTGCCAATAAATTTTTACTTTTTTTAAAAGGTAGTTTTTATGAGGATATTATAACTTTTCGAGAGAATTGTCATATCATTAACTGGATATTAAATTCAATTACGTTTTTATCTAAACTTTTTCGAAAACTACAATGTCTATGTCTTTAGCACTTTTAGGCCAGGATTTTTTTATAACTGTTTGATCATTTACATGGAACCATTAATTGTTTTGTCTCAGTACGTTAGTATAATGTGCTTCTGACATGTAACTATGGTAGAAAATTTCATTTGAAACTTTGAATTTTTTTACCATTAATTGTAATTTTTTATGTAGGCATTTATTTTAAAATTAGATATTTTAGTAATACTGCTACTGAGATCAGCAATTAAGAACTTAGTTATAAGCATAGTATTACGAATTTTAATATCTACTTTTTTAATTTTTTTTTTTTTATTGGCAGCCATTACTACAGCAGTCATAGATTTCATAGCAATTTCCGATATTGTAATCTGTAACTTCCTGCAATGTACATGGTCGTAAATATTGTGGAACTAAAAGACACAGTATACAACTAGGTATACCTTCTTGCATTCGATCATTACAGTTATGGCCAAGACATCTTATAATTTCGGTAATCTCATGTTTAAGAGCATTTTGTAATATAAGTGATCGATTACAAAGTTGTGTTATAAACTCTGTCACATCTTGTTGTACCTGTAATGTAAAATGCTTGTCTGCGAACTGTCATAATGATAAAATATCTACATTTTTTTTTTAAATATATTGTTTGAAAACCGTCTTCACAATATCGTTATAACTATGCTCTAATCAGATCCTTCTTACCGTAGATGAATGAAATAAACTTTGTAAACTAGCGTTAGCATAAGATGAAGCAGAATCTGTGTTTAGTAACCAAAATGTATTCCAAGTACTCTCAAACATAGAATTTATGTTATTTTCTGAATCTGCTATAATTGTATTTTTATCTATAGCCTATTTACTAAAACTTTTAAGTTCAGAATTCTTCTGCGATCCGGAGGGATGGCAAAACTATTTAGATCTGGGCGATATTTTGTTCGCAACCTATTGTATTCAAGTGTAGCTGATACGTTTGCAACACAACATGAAGGATCAAATTTTATGAGGTGCAAACCGTTGAGTGTAGTAATTCGAGATGTCGCAACGTACGTTTGTCCATCACTAAAAATACTATTACCTGCTTCGACTACAACATATTTTAAACTCAAACCTTGATTTTTATGAATAGTTATACCGTAACTATTAAAAATTGGGAATTGCTGTCGTGTTATGGATATTTTGTCCATAACAATAAATTTATATTCCATTCGAGCCATGTGGTATTCTTTACGACTTTGTAATAAAATACGTATACTGATAATGTCGTGCGATCTATCTTTAAGTATAGAAACAACTGAACCAATGGTGCCATTAACTAAGCCTATATTAACATCAATGTTTCTCCTTATAATTATTTTAGAACCAATTTTAATTGTGATAGTACGATCTACACCGCACAAGTTATCAACATCTTCATTTAAAATGTTTACTATCTTTTTCTGCAACTGTTTTGGACATTGAAACGTATCATTAGCAATAAGGTGTATTTCTTCGGAATTAATTGTTAGCATCATGGCTTTATTTAGGATATCACACATTTTTCTAGTGGGTAACAAACAAACTGTATCGACAGGTAGTTTGTGTAAGTAATTACACAATTCTTGGACATTATTCGAATAATCATTGTTCGTTAATTTTAATACTCTTTTTTGTAGAATTTCTACATCAGAGTTTGTCATAAAACCTAATCGAATACGGGATAAGATTTCAGAATACAGTTTATCATTTTTTTGTCGCATATTTATTGTTAATTCATCGTAATCAAATAATTTCCATAAATCAAATGTACACATAGATTTAATGTACTTATCGATTTGCTTTTTATTAATTTCAACAAACACAAAATCTTCATGAACTGGAGGAAGCTGAAGTAAATCTCCTAATACAAGTACGTTTCTTTTCCCAAACCATCGGTCTTCAATGTCAGATGTGTCAAATGTTTCTGTCAACCGCAAATGAATGAACATAAAAGTAATATTGGACACCATTGATATTTCGTCAATTATGATCGGATCAACATTTTCTAAAGTTTGTCTGATTTGTTTTATTGCAGCCTTGGATAACTGTTTAAATTTTGCAGTACCACCATGTTTTACCGGGAGTTACAGTAGTCTATGAATTGTAAGTCCTTTAATATTATACGCTGCGATTCCGGTAGGAGCTGTAACGGCTGTATCTTTGCCACAGCATAATTTATTCCAGGTAACTAGATTTTCAATAACAAAACTTTTTCCTGTACTCCCAGGACCACTCACAAATATTTGCAAAACTTTATCGTTAAATTCAACAGTAGAAGTAATTTTATTGAAGACTCTTAGTTGGTCTGCATTAAATTTTCCAATTGAATTTTGTAACTCTTCATGATTAGTAACTGCAATTTTACCAACTGCTACAAAATCATTCATAGCATTTTTTACTTCAATAGGTACACACCCTTCTGGAATGTCAGCAGAATCTGTTGATGGATCTGCTTCACTATTTTCTATTTGATTTTGAACTAACTTACTCATGTTATCCATAGCCTGTTGTATGATTGCACATTTATCATGATATTTAATAGCGTTTGATAAGGAGTCTTGCTCTTTTCTGAATGCTTGTATAAAAGATTCTTCAGAACTTTTTAATTTATCTGTATCTCTCCACCGTTGAAATAATAACAAGAGTGAAAAGTAGTACTTCTTTGGTTCATTTACAGGATTAAACTGATAGTGATTTATCAAATAAGCTTTCTTGCGTTTTTGGTAATATAAATCATCTGACAATTTATAATATTCAATCTTACGTTTTGGTTGTTCTTTCGATGTATCAAAATGCCTGGCAAAGTCATGCGAACATAGAGATTCCAATTCCTTAGGTCTGTTGGGATAGTGATCGTCAATTAACGATTCATAAAATATATCGGTTGATACTTCTGAAAGATTTTGAATTACATTAAATGGTTTTATTTTTCGATTACGTATCATATTAACGTTTAACCGTTTGATCGCTGTCACTATCAGTAGTATGTAAAGAATTTCCTAAAAGTGTATCAGCTGCTTCAATTGCTCCACATTCTCTGTGATGCAAAGCACGCAAAGAAAATGACCAAAGCATACTGTAATATTTGCTCTGTCAAGTTAAGTCTGCAAATCGTCGAATGAAGCATGTATGCTTTCATACAAGTTTCAATCAACGCAAACGATTCAATACCGTTGCAGGCTACTCACGCATACCGCCCCAACGACAGAACAATGAAATGTACATACGTGTATACGATAGTGTGTATGGTCTCGATTTAATTCCACACAAAGAACCTCCTACCATTTTAGCAAACTCCTATCGTAGGCCGATGAATTCGGAAATATTTAGAGTTGGAAGCACTTATGCAAGTGTATAAACGCGGTATTAGAAGTTAAATGTAAACAAAAAGCCAGTAGAGATTAGAAAATTTTTTTTACTGGGATCGCCTTAATACTATATCCTTCCTTCAATGCAAGTGTTGAGGGTGTGAAGTTATATTATTAATCATTACTGTATTTAAAGCAACAACAAAAAATTTCATTTCAAAAAAATATTGAACACGATCATTTTTATTACTATTCTACTTTCTTTTGAAAATGTAAAAAAATCCTTAAAATTTCCAAAACACAAAATATTCCATGTGCAAATGCGAGGCACTGCACGCAAGGGTTGTAATATTGTCAAATAAACTCGAATCAGAAACAAGGACACATTCAAGCACAAAAGAAAGTAAAGAGCAGTTTGGAAGCTCGTGGTGTAAGCAGAGGTAAGGGTAGAAGGAGAAATACAAAAGGATTATACAATACAATAGGCCAGAAAAAAGACAACAGGTTGAGTGGGTTATAGATAGGGTGAGAGAACTAAGGATAATAATAAGTCTTTGTCACTCGAGTGTTTAAATACTTGAGTGTAATTAGTGGAATAAATCTATAAAAAAATGTATAGTGGTTGTCTGATCGATCAACTCAGAAGATTGCAAACATTGGTATTTTTCTTGTTTAAGATGTCAATATGGTAGCAGAGCCAAAGCTGCATCAAACAGGCCGCAAACGACAAAACATGACCAAGACAGGAAACGATTGGTAAGCTTTCCTTTTTTTATATTTATGATAATTTTCAAAATACTTTTCTTCTTAAACAAATCTTAAAAAAACAGGGATTTCGAATAAAACCAGTCCATCTATTTTTTATTTGGTTGTTTCAAGCAGTGACTATCAACGTAACTGTAATTCGACTAAGTAATCCAGAAGATCAATAAAAATCACGCTTGTAGTTTGTGAGAATGATCTGACAAATTTTATGTACAAACAGTTCTAAGTGTAAACATTTAAATAGCTAATGAATAAATTAAAAAATCTACACTCCAGTGATAAATTACGAAAACATAGAAAAAGTAACTGATAACGAAACGAGAATTCAGAAAAGCACAGAATGCACTCAAGTTTTTTCAAGTATAGTTGATGAACTTCAAGTGAAAATGCATTTAACGTTATACAAATTGCAAAAAAAACGATGCTTGCCGAATAGCTTTCACATTCGCATGAAAGCGCGTAATTACATCTTCATTCCTGCTGATATACGCAAAAAATGTACGCTCTTTCTCGTTTGTTCCAATTACTAATGCGTATACGTAATTCTTCACCTGATGAGAAAAATAATTACCAAAACCAAAGAAATAACTCGACAAGAGATGGAAGGGAATCAATTAAACGGCTAATTTAATTTTCTTTCATCCCCAGAAATTAGTAAACTTAGGAAATCAAAGTTAGATGAAGGTACGTGAAGTCTCCACTGTACAAGATTCAAATTAATTGGGCCTCTAGCACTGGTACGACCTCAGCTTGTTATTTTCCAACTGTGAGCACGATAATTCTACAATTAAAAACTTTGAGTGCGACACAACAATCCCTCGAGTAAATAGCAAAATTAACCCTTTCCCCTTGAAAAGAAAAAAAAAAAAAAAAAAAAAAAAAAAAAAAAAAAAAAAAAAAAGAGTTGGCGACTAAACGAGTTTGCGAACAAAATAAAATAAAGTTGTATCACGAGTTCTTTAAAAGGACTTTAGAGAGGGAGGGAGGGAGGATGAGAATCCCATGAAAAAAAAGAGCCGAGTAACGACCATCGATCTCACTCAGTCTGTGCGCAAGAGAGAGCGATAAAACTCTCAGAAAGGGGAAGTGAGCGTGCGATAGTAAGCTAGTGGATCATCGTCCTCGTCACCGTTTCCGCGTCAAAGAGATTTGTAGAGTATCCGCTTTACTATAAAAATGACCAAATCCAATAGAGCAACGAAGACGTGGCACGGATACCGAGATTTATCTCCGCTTCTTCTTTATTCATGACTCCCCCTTTCGCATGCCCACTCATTCGTTTTCCTGCTCACTTTATGTACCACTATTACAATGCTTGATCTTTTATATGTTCTCAAGTGTTTGAAAAATGTATATTCAACATTTTTTATACTTCCAATCAAATAATTGTTCTATGATATACTTTACCGTAAGTTTAATGCTTTGTTTTTACCATTTCTATATGACATGATATTTGACTGTAATTACTCATATCATTATAATGGAAAATCCACGATAAACTTAAGTAATTATTGCTAATTATCGATACCAGTACACCTACTTCTTCTATCATTAATATTAATGTTGTTGTATTTTTCAACCACGTATTATATTTTTCAACCACATATTTATCAACGACGCTTCATGGGAATAAATCGCTCAAGCTCCACATGAAAATTATAAAAAAAAAAAAAAAAAATGAAAGCCACAGCGAAATAGAGTGTCAGAAAGCCATAAACATTTATCTTTTCAACCACACAAGAACAATGTTGATCCACTCTTCTCGCACATCAAAATCCATAATTTCGATCCCCAACCTAATATCTCTCCTTTTACTCAGATCGTACAGACTAGCAGTTACGATAGTTTTCCCGTATCAATGTTATTTGGCAGTAAATCCCACGCCAACACTCGACGTTCAGATCATCCCTTTCCATAACTTTCTTCCCTTTTTCTTTCTCTTTCCCTTGTCTTTCTCTTCACCTTCGTCTTCTTCCAAGAAAAGGTCCTTACAGCGATGGGTGCACAGCGGCGAAAATCGTGCTTTACGCGGGGAACGTGACCAACTCTCTCCTGCTCTTACCTGAACCTTCTTCTACGCTTCGTGGGAATATACAACGAGCACACGTGCATTACCAATTCAAATCGGATTTACGGGGAAGGGACGGTGCAACAGCACCAACAGCGACAGTATATTCCGCAACATCGTTTTGCGAAAAGGGCAAGGTGAAAGATTCCCTTTCCACGTTTCTGCAGACATGCCTACGTGATATTTTCGCGAAACAGAATGCTACGGGTGCGAATTGTTACACGAAGGCAGTTGGCGCGTTATCGATAGGAAGCAGCGCGTGGCACGTGCGGTGGGCTTTCCCGATTGAATTTTCAGGTTGCCGGCTATGGTTTGCTGTGAACAAACTTTTTTTTTTATTTCGTGGGTACACAAAATATTTCATTGGTATGAAGAACAATTTTTCTTATAGCTTATTTAGGGGCTATTTTATGAAAGACTTTGGCCTATTTTTTATAAAATTTCAGAACAACGCATCTACTTTTTATGTCTCAGTAAGCAATTCATTTAGGAACGTCCAATAAAAGCGTCAAGGTCTATACTTGGAAAACTACTAAGTCGTTCATTCCTGTAACATGATCAGTAACTATCACCCATTTAGTGTATCAACAAAACCCACACAAGGATCTCCTCTACTACGAATCCACCCACCTACACCCCAAAAATACAGCAGTGAAAAAGTCTCGCGTGATTCAACTGCTAATCAAAAGACCATTAATATTTCTTAAACCACGTGACAATCCTATTGCGAACAGTCCAAGGTAAATGCGTATAAACACGTCGTCCCTAAGGTCAAAGTTCAGAAGGTACAAGCTCAATCTTCTCCACTCCCTTACATCCACACGTACAACTTATGGGTACACTATAAATCAGGGTGACATGGATTGTGGACGAGATGTCTAATACTCACGTCGTTGACGTTGAAAATTAAAAACCCTTTATCCCTTCTTCGCTTTTCCACCTTGAAAAGAAGAAAAATAGTTCGGTGGAGGAAAAGGGACGCTCTGCTGCTGTTAATTAACTACCCTCCTTCCCTCCTATCTCTTACTCCTCCCCATCACCCAACTCTCGATTTTCTTTGGGATGAGGAATGTAGGGGTAGGCAATTAAAGATGGAAAGCTTTACTCAAAGTGGGCAGATGGAGAAGGAATGTAAAAAGAATAAAAAAGGGAGCTCATCAGAGATATAATCAAATTAGATTAGGAGTGTACGTTTGTTTCCCGGCCTTGAGCGATGGTACTGATGAAATGGCGAGGCAATTATTTTAAAGGTAGTGGTAACGGAGATGATTATTGAGGTAAGTATGATATTTTACGTTCATTTCTTAAATTAAAAAGGTGTAGAGGACAAAGGGTCACTTGAATTTGATAAAAATAGAATTCAAAGTACTTCACTTGTTTCTCATCCATTGCTAAGCCTTACGTACATTTTCTCGATAAAATAAAAAAAATCCAACAGACGATGGCAAGTTCCATTGAAATCACCGTACCTTTTGACGCGTTTGATTTTCCATAATCGTTGACGCTGTTGCCGTCAGTTGTCTGGTTTTCAAACACGTTTCGTACATAAGAATGGCACACCAGTAAAGTTTCAACTCTCGAGGCAAAAGACGAAAGCAATTCCAACATCCTACAGGGCTTTCTATACGTACCTGAATTTATTTTACACCTCCATCGTACTTTCATCGATATGCATGTCAAGATAACTTCCTAGCTGATTAATCGTTTTTTTCCTCATGTCTCTGACAACTGATTCTCGTAACTACCTTTCTTTCTTGTAAAAGATGCGATCTAATCGTTCGGAGCACAAAGCATCATGTCCAACGTACATGTATACAATCCTCCCATGTTCCACTCTCCCTCTGTAACAACTAATTGCTTGGCCGTACGAAAATTAACTCCTCGGCAACAGCAGCAGTAACGCCGACAATTAAGTTCTCAAATTATTTTGCTCTTGCCACGTTGTGAGCGATGCACGCGCGCTACGAGTCACGCAAGCCGTACATGTACCGTCTTGGTGGTGTCTAGAAGTTTGGGGTGTGACGTTTCTGGAGATAGTTTAATAGCTGTAAGGGAACAAGTGTACGTTGCTTCCAGGGAGGTCAGTAAAAGTTTTTTTTTTCAATTCAGCCCACAGCTGTAAGATCCTTGGCTTGTCCACAACAAACTGAAACTTAAAAAAAAAAAAAAAATCAAAGATTTTGTGATTGCACGGGAGTAATGTTAACAAATTTCAATAGTTTTATGAGAACACTTATTGATTTTCCTTTTTTATCGACTGTTGTCGTGGTTTATGTCGTACCTGTTTGTAACCTTGCACTAGTCAAAAAATCATGTTTATAATCCATTCGATGATTCTCACAATTATTGTCCTGAAAACTTTTGCATACTTATTTTTCATAAAAATTTCATTGTCTCGTTAAAAATGTGTCCTCGTCGTGTCAAAAGTGTCAAAAGTCACCACGGGAAAACTTTGTAACCAGACAAAAAAAAACTCGAGGTTCGTGCGGGAGTTTTCCTATTCTTTTGCACCATCATCCCCAATTAAACTGCATTCTCGAACCACCGAGCGAAGCGTCACATTCATTTCTCTGCTCCTCCCTTCTCTTTAAAATCTCGTTCATCCGACAATAAACCCAACCCCCTCCGACCGCACGGCAGTCCCAAACTTCTTTCACATCTTTTCTACAGCGAGACCAGACAGACAGCTCACCTATACGAAATTCCACTGAAAAAGAGAATAGATAGTCGACTGCCGCACCACTCGACGGGAAAATCGCCGCCAAACTACATTGTGCCCGACGCAAGAAGGAGAGGAATGCTGTATTGCTCTTTGGGAAAGGCTCGTTCTTACCCTCTGCGGGAGACAAGTTCTGGATTATCTTTCCTTCGCTGGATAGTAGTTAATACGTGTATACACGTGAGTGGAAGAACAAGCACTGCAAAAGAAAAAAAAGTCTCGTCGATGCTATCTTACTTCAGAGATTAGGGGAATTGAATTGTTTTCGGGGAAACGTAACCGTGAAATTAGCTGCAAGCGATATCTCTTTATGCAAATATCTGCACGGGATGTGAGTCGTTTTGTGTGTGTTGGGTGGCAGTCGTGCAGAAAAAACAACTCAAGACGAGAGAAGAAAGCCGCGATCTGATGATACCACGAGTCGTCCCATTGCTTTCTGATTCCACAGTGGATAATGTCGGCAGCAGCATCAGTCACCACTGCACTTCCGAAACAAGGTGGTTGATGTTCTTTGACGGGAATTCCAAATTTTTTCAATTTCACGCAACCACCATCACGTACGTCCCTCCATTTATGTCTCAAATATCCATGGGGAACAAACACTTCTTTTCTTTGTCAAACACACCATAAATGTACGACACTGCAAAACACCCTGACGCCCAGTGATCCCACTAACAGCTTTATCACGTCTAAAGCTTCAATTAATACGCGATAGCTAGCGATATTCCCTCCTCCCGTTCCTACACCTGAAATCTTTTGTTGTCAAATCATTTGGATATAATAACAAGCTCTTGATACAATTACAACGACAGCAGCAGCGAAACCTAATTAATGTAAACTGCATGCCGTGGAGTCCGTTACACTAGTAGGTATACATCAACGTATACCTAGCATGCTAGGCCTCGTATAATTTCATCGAGCAATGAAGAGATATTAGATTACAGTTTGTGCAAATTTGCATGGTGAGAATGAGCTGTACCACGTGTGTACAAACTAGCGGTGAGCACAGCATATCCTTTGGGTCTGTGATTGCAGCTTTAACAATAACTTTATTGAATCGTCCAGCGGCTGTCACGAGCAAGTGGCTGAACTTTGACTAGTTGGAAATCGTGTAGTATTACTACCTACTGTCGCAACTATAGTTGATAAGAAGGAATATATTCTATGCAGTTTTCTGACCAGCTTTAACGTCAAAATCATCGTGGTAGAACCATTTCTCGAATACATATCATATTTGAGCATTGATTGTTACACGGAAATCTTGGACAGCTACTTATGTTTTCGAAAGCATACATAAAGAGATCAGGTATTGAATCGATTAGTCTTACCATCAGATGAACCATCTACTGATTTTTTGCTATCGAGTGCGTTCATTGGAAAATACATTTAAAACGTTTGTTAAGATTTTTAATTAATTTCATTAAAGTTTCAAGCTATGATCTCGAGGAACAAAGGTAAATCGTAAAGAAACTCTGTTACAAGATTCCAACCCATAACAATTGAAGAACCTTTGAAACCTTAACAGCCAATCTTGTATGGATCCAAATCTTTAGTTCAAAAATCCTTAATCCCATTTGATATAAAACTTTGTACTCAATAGTCGATTTATCCAGTGTTCAAACTTAAGAATCGAAATAATCTGAGTTTATAGACCTACAGTCTCTGATTTTAAGTCTTCCATCTCCTTGTAACCTCCTAATCAAAACATAAGAATTACCGCACACTGAATGAATTAAGCTCACTAACTAAATAACACTTTAATTTAAACTCTTTACTTGTTATTGGATGTTTAAGCTTAACTCTAAATCTTAAAAATTAATACGATTAAGCTGGTAATCTTACTGCTTTTTAATCTAACCTCAACATATTCCACAATCATTGTTCGAATAAAAGTTTATCAACTCTACATTTTACTGTTTAAGATCAACAATTTTATATTAATCTAAGCTTTATAACCTTATGATGAAGCTCCTAATCAATGATTGAGTTACTTTAAGCAGCTCTCTAACCTTTATAACCTTCAAACCTAACCTCAAAAAACGTCATCAACTTAACTATTAAACTACTTTTTTTTCTTGATATTAGGTTGTTGGGTTACAAAATACAAAATTTGTTACAAATATCACCACCACTCCTGAATCTGTAGGTAGTCAATTATTAAAATATTGTTAACTCAAAACCATTCCCCTTTTTCTTCTCTTGCATATGATGAAGATAATTAAACAAGAATAGATGCATCATATAATCATGTAATGGCACGAATGTCAAAAAAATTTTAATACTAAAAAAATCATTTAATCCTAAATAAACTCACGCAATACATTTACATTCATGTAGAGACCTTCCTTGCTAATGCGATTGGCTTTTAAATGCATTTTAGCTTATCTCAAGCCAGAACTACGAACTCTGAGAATGATAATAAATTATGACTGCACCTCCGTCCCCTTTCTCGCTCTCTTACGTGCGTTCATGTCTGTATGTACACGGTGCTTTTCACCCCCAGCTTATTATTATAGCAGCGGCACTTTACAGTCGCAGTTATACGCGTTGCTGGTATCATAAATCACGTAACTCTTGCTTCTGGTGTACACCAACCTCTCGTGTATCTACACTTTTTATCTTTCTTGCTTTCGAAAAGAAAAAGTGGCGGAGAATCAGCGAAGGCTGGGAAAGGCTAATCGTAAACGCCAAATAGCGGTCGCCGTACTAAAACCACATGTACAGAATCGAGATGACAATGCGCACCATCAGATTGCTGTAATTTACTGTGACTGCCACAGTACGAGCTGTGCTGTAGGTAGGCTTTCGTGAAATCTTCGACGGGTAAGGGTTTATTTGCATTGAGACGCGAAATGTGAGTGTAGAGGAGGTTTAAGTCGCAGGTGACTGTTTCGTAAGCATTCAAGGGGTCAATATTTCCTCTTTATTAGTTTCTGGTTTCTTTTATATAGCAACGTACGATAAATGAGACAATTTTTAAATGTATACGTAAATTTTGACTACCCACGTCCCACCACCCACTCCAAGTAACAACTTCTCAGGTCCTTTTTTTCCCTTGAATACGTCCTTCCTTCCTTCCATTTCTTTTATTTGTTACTTCTAAGTCTACTTTTTTGGAGAATAAATTACGTAGAATCAACATAATTTCTCGCTTCATTTAGATTCGACTGTACAATCGTACATATTATTATTTGCGTAAAAGGAAAATCCCAAAGTAATTTCAATACATATATTGATTTAAATAATTCACACGTTAATTTCCCTTGACAGGTGGGGGAAGGATTATTCGTACATTACTAAAAAAAATGAGAGAGCTCAAACTTATAAATACAGACCAGAATAAATAGCGAGATATAAATAAATAAATTTTAGTATCGTGAAAGGCAAAACCGCATTTTCTTGCGCTTGACGCTTATTTGAATGAATTTCCGTATATTACTCGGCACCAGTAGGCGCTTGATGGGTGAGGAGAGGGTGTATACTATGAATTCAAGCATGAAAATTTATCAAACTACACCTAAATATAAATCTCTTTAATATTAAATTTCGTATCGATGAAATAATTTGTAGTTACCTAGGAAATATACAATTATGTTCTTGTGTGCGCTCTAATTTATTACAAATAATTTTGTAGATGGGTTTGGAAGAAACTTGTGATTACGTACAGAAGCACCTTCTTCACTACAAAATATGAACATGCACGTATTTCGTAACAATTGACTAGGCGTTGATAGTTACCTTAGAAATCAATTACACGAATTTTTCATGAACTCACCGCATACGCATGTAAAGTAAGAAAATTGATGGTTAGGCGTGACAAGTTTCGTAATTATGCACACCCATAAGTAACAGTTATTAGATAAAAGTACACTTTTTTATTTTAATGAAAAACGTGGTAATGATGAATTTTGTCGTCAGTAAAGGTTGACGTTATTACTTTCGGGAATATTAATACTTTTAATTTTTAACATACTCCCTGCGTGACCACCCGTGCACTCGAGGAAACAAGACAAATTAACTTAATAAATTTGAAGCCCATTGTGCGATATACGATACGTGTGCGTGCAGGATGTATGTGTAATGGTATTTCATGCTTTTTTTGTTAAGCAGCAAATAAAGGTTTTGTTTTTCAGAGTCACAATTAGGGGCGCCAAAAAAGTGCCGAGTGAAGCGATCGTCAAAGCGTCGTAGGTAATGTAAACTGTGAAATATGCAATTCCGGAAAAAATACATACACAGGGGTTGAATCGAAAAATAACGCAAAGTAAACAACCATCACGCAACGTGAGATTAAAAAGCAAACAAGAGCTGGACGGGTGGAGGTAAATCCAAAAAAAAAGAGTTGTGTGCACAGCCGAAAATCGACGATTTACTGTGGAAACTCTGAAAATTTCAGTGCGTTCGTTTGCAACAGTAAATTGACCGAAGCAAACGTGGGATCTGATGGTTGGAATGGTAAATAAAATTGCCCACTGACGATTTAACGTCACGTTGAGTATATGTATGCACCGGTATAAAAAGTATTACGTGTTTAATAGTGAGGTATCAAAACGAATTTTAAAATAAAATTGTTTAAAAAGTTCCGCGTTACTCTTAAAAAGAGAGATAAAGAAATTTTTATGTGAAATTAATTGCATTTCACGTAGCAAAAAATCCATTTCAGTAAAAAAAAAAAATTATATCTTCATGCATAAAACACAAGTAGCAAATTAACAAAGTCAATGATATGTGTCGTTGTACGTATAGCACGTAAATTAATCATTGTGTTATTTTCTGCTTTTTCGTGCTCTTTCATTCTATTTTAAAAGTGTGTACAAACAACAAAATTAATTAACACTACACTCACAGGTGGTGAGACCGAATTTCTGGACTTATCATCCACAACCGGGAGCATCAGCATTTATGGACCTCATCCCACGCACTCCCCAGTCATTTACAATTTAATCACTCGTGTGGTTATATTAATTATTATTTATTCCCATTGACTTTGCGCCACACATGCAAATAATAACAAATTCATAAAAACAAAACACGCAGCGTAGCCCGTAGCCCTTCAGATGCCCAATTTGCATATGTATGTACAAACACACGCACACACCTTGAATCCGCAAGCTCTGGGGCTTTGCGCGTACACTTTTATGATTTATACGCGCCATTGTCTCCGTCTACTGTGCACGACAAGCCCAACTGCCGTTATTGTTGTAGCAGCGCCCCAAATTTCGACGCGTAATTTTTATTGCACCGATGAGGGACTTTTTCTCTTTATACTGTAACAGGTGAGTGATTTATGATAATTATCACGTATCATGTTCTTTTTTACAACTTTTTTTTTTTTTTTTTAAATATCGGGAACTCGACGATCGATCGGATAAATAATGGGACACTTTGGTATCCGAAATACATCCCCATGCATACAAGAAATAATAGAGTTTTATTAGGAAAATGCCTCATTCGGTGGCCACTTTAGAATACGAATGAAAAAAAGATAACAACGAGCTGATCAGGCAGGGAGAAATTTATTGCTGTTTATGCTTCGAGGGTGGAATATTTTTCCGATACCGCCTGCATGCGATCGCTCGACCTGACCTATATCTAATACTGTTATAACGATATTGTTAATTGCACAATTATTGAAGTATTTGAATTTTACTGAAATTATTATCCTCAGAACAGTGGATTCAGGTGGTTTTTACTTATTGCGTGCTTAAGATCACTTTTATTTATACTTGTGATATTTTGTTTGGTGTTATCTTTTGGGTTGATTGAAACACACATTAATTAAATAGTTGATTGAAGGTATATGAAAAACAGGAAAATCGAAATGAAAAGAAAAAAAGTGAAAGTATAGGGTAGAAAAATATAGGATCAGGGAGTACGTGTGCGCTGCCATACATATTAATGAGAGCACCCAGAGGTGTAGGGGCAGCGAAAGCGGCGTTGATTTCACGCCTATCGCGCGGGAGCGTGAAGATCTTTGGGTGGAGATAACGCGTTGGTGATTTTCTTTCTATGATAATGAAGAAGGAGTTCTGGGGAGGGGGAGGGGATCGTTTGCATAAATGAATGAATAAAACTTTCTCGCATTGATCTGCGCGCACGTGCGCTGGGCGTGTGCGTGGGCATGTGCGTTTTGAACTTTGTCGCGTGCTGCTAAAAGGACTTTAATTAGCATACATCCGCTATGGGAGGAGGAAAAAAAATTGTTCGAGCGTAGTGCCGAGGGATTTTGAGGTGCTGTCTGGAAGACAAACTTGATTATAGTATTAGATTCGACCTTGTGGGGATTGTTGAGTTTCTTCGTGTATTTTTGACGATTGCTAAGAGCTGATTGTTTTATATTTTTTATTATTTTAGTTTTCTAATCAAAAATGACCTTCCAAGCGTTTCTTAAATTATTCTGGAGTACGTATTGGCTGAATTAAAACTACAATTTGTTTGCATAATTTTTCCACTGTTAAGTGTCACTGGAGTCAAGTTATTCTTGAGGTAGGTCGCAATATTTTCATCTCTTACAATTTTTACACTTTGGTATTGAAAAAATAAGTACACACAGATAATATACTATTTCTTTAAGTACTCTGTGTTAAGTAATTTTTAAAATATGTTCCGAAAAAATGTTTGCTAATACAGTTAATATATTAAAGCTGGAATCTTACCATTGCTTGTAATTGATTTTCATTACTGAGTGTTGATGGTGATTTTTCAAGAAAAAATATATCAACTACTTACAACCAGTGAAAACAAAAAATTATACGAAAATATGCAGTCAAACGCAAATTAAATTGATTATAGACATCACTTGCACCAAACAAAAATTGAAACCCAATCTTCTCCATAATCATACCCTTCCCTTTCGGGATAATTTACTTTTGTCCCCCACACCTCGTATCAATCACAATTTTCCCTTTTCACACCGTACACATACACCCATTTTGCTGGCTCGTTCGTTCGCGTAGCCAGAGTTGTTCGATTATAATTACATCGAACCGGTCGTCTCGTCGCATTTCCAGCCATGTGATATCATATTTGTGGAACCTGAGAACTGCAAATCAATGTGATAAAAGCGTGGCTACCAAATTTTGGCGTCTTGCACTTTTTTTGACCGCAGATTTATTTTGTTAAGCAAAAAAATCATCATTTCTCATTCTAAATGACGTCGCTTAACGAAACTTAAAAATGATTTGAAATTAAAGATCTCAACTCTTTATCGATCGGCAATGAAGTTTTTTCTCAAACGACAGAAATACTGGATCAGGAGAACTTTGATTTCGTAATTTGTCAATGAAAAATCTAAAAATTCACCCCAACTACTAATTCGAATAACCTACA
Organism: Copidosoma floridanum; assembly: GCF_000648655.2. The sequence goes on along the minus strand of NW_019379468.1, from coordinate 1,446,336 downwards.
ACCGTGAACAAGAATCCAAACCACTGCAAATGTGACATTTAAAACAGTATAACACACCCCCCGACGCGTACGCATTTCTATAGTGCATGTGGGTATACACCCAGAAGCTTTCCTATTGTGTCGTCGCATACTCGAAGCGCCAATATTCGTACAGCGGCAGAGCCCCAGGTTTACCTATCTCTCTCTCTCTCTCTCTCTCTCTCTCTCTCTCTCTCTCTCTCTATTTCCACGGAGAATCGGTATTATCGAGTAATTGAATGGTAATGGTGGTGAAATGTTGACCACCTCCACCTCCTCTATCTCTCTCTCGCGTTGTTTGCAAATATGCTCGGTAGCATACACAGCAAGTACAGCTATCCTAGAGAGGATCGCTGTTTGTACGCAAACGTGTAATTCCAAGCTTCTATACTATCTGCATCCTCTTTCGCCCACTGGCGAGCAAATTCTCGGCTACTGCTGCTGCGACTAGTTACTTCAGATGTTGTTGTTGTAGTTTTTTTTTATTGCAGCGTGGATGGTACTTTAAACTCGTGTTGTTTCGTGTGTACAAATGATATCGTGGCGTTGAAATTTTTCAAACTATATTGTTGATACGTTTCTGAAATTTCGATTTACGGCGAACACTCGAGTGAGAGATTATACCATCCGTACAAACACAGCCGTCGTCAGTTTCGGTGCTTTCACGCGCAAATGCAGTACACGACGACGCAGACCAGTGGTTGAGTTAAAAAAGTAGAGGAGCAAAGCTTCAGAGAGACGGAGTAAATGAGCCTGTCCGAATGGACCCCTGCCGCTAATGCTGCTGGTGTTGTTGCACAATGGGGACCAGCAAAGTTCGACATATATCGAGTGGTGGACTTAAACTTGAAACTGCACTCACGAACAAAAACTGGGCTTGAAAGTGAGCTTCCGACCAATTTGCCGCAATTCGCAGTTTTCTTGCTTTTAGCTCCCTCAACAGTTTTTGTGGTTTTTATTTAATTGCTCAACCATTTTTTCCAAAGCATGTACATTTACTTTAAAAAAAAGACGAAAAGTTAATCAACTAATCCATTTTTAAAAGCCAAATCGAATAGTTTGAAAGAAGAGGTAAAAAAATGCAAAAAATGATTTTAAGTAGTATAGTCCGTGTTTGGTCAGACATAGCTTCTCGATGGTCTTTTTTTTAATATAACGTCCGGAAAGTGCCGCTTCTGTCCACATAAATGTAATCTGTTAAAACTACATATAAAATTACAAAGCGTTAACTAAGCTTGACTGATTATTTCTATATCATGCTGTCAGTGAGCTCATTCCTGGAAAATCCTTCGTTTATAACTCATCATTTCTCTTCCACGTTTTGAAAACAGTCGTTCGTTTTGTTTTATAAATGAAATAGCTTGCTTAATTTTTGCTCAAAAACCCGTACAAGCATGTAGAGTCTCCACGTTACCAAGGATACGCAGGATGTTCGGAGGACATAAAAGGAAAGGATGCATGCATGGAATGTGGAAAAAAAAAAAAAAAAAAAAAGATATGAATAAATTGAACAACAAGATCAGAGATAAAAGTGGGCCATGGATAGGCAATGCATATGCTACAGCATTTGTGTGGGATCACACATGAGGTGTTTTCGGGATAGCCAGCCAGCACGCAATAACCATTAAAATGTTATAACATCCCTCTAATGACTGTACATGTTTCGTTCCCTATTGTCCGAGAAACGTATCCACCCAGACACACCCTCACTCGCGTGCCTTACACAACGACTGACTGTTGTCATCATGAGTACTTCTAGAAAATACGTTTATTATTTAATATATAGACACGTAGTAACCGAGTGAGTTGCTAACCATTTTTTTATTTTTAAAGTTGGTAAACCTAGATGATTACGTTGTACATATTTAAAAATTAGATTAAGAGAATTTTCCTCTAATTAATGTAATAAAGAATTCTTTTTAACACGAGTTATAGCTCTGTCGTGAAAAAAGCTCGGCTCAATATCTGTTTCCCTCCATTCTCCCTTTCTTTTTCGTTACATTTATGTGCCATCCACACATTTGCCCAAAACGCAGAATTTCCGGGCAGTGCTTGTGAGTTAATTTCCCACAAACTGTGAAATACGCAAGGTTTAACATTTTTTTGCTCTCATTGTGAGTGCATTCGAAAATAATAATATGTTGTACACGAATCACATGCAGTACACGATAAGTGTAAAATTCCTTTCTCGGAATTTTTTTCTAGCAGTCTTTATTACCACTTGCATGCTTGCCACAAACATTTTCAATAATTTCTTTTAATACTGAAGAGGAAGAATTTTATTTTTTCTAAGACATAAATGTCATTTCAGAAACGGAGTTCAATAACCTTTAGGTGTTTGGTGTTAGGCATATACCTCATATGAAAAAAAAATTTTATTTCAACGAATTTTGTACATCTACATAGCGATGCACCTCTTACCATAAGCCTCTTAAAACGCACATCAACGTTATTATTCGAACTAACTGAAAAAACTAGGACGGATTACATAATATAACTCTTTTTATTTTGTGCTCAAGTGAAATTTTGGAGTCACTAGTATGTATTTATTAAAAAAATAAGCCCCTACACGAAATAATGGAAAAAGAAGGCAGATAAGCATGTCTTCTCAAAATGGCATCCCTGCCACCTCCTTCTCTATCCACACTAACCAAGCCCACGCTCAACCGCACACATACCAATCCACTTTTTCGTTCCCCTTCTTCTTTCCCTATACTGCTCTCCGCTGCTCCACAGGCTCTACTGATGAATTTTCCGCCCCTTCCCCTCTTCCCTTAACCCCATTCTTCGCACACTCATGCTGGCGTCACGGCAATTTGTCATGATTCTAGTGCAAGATTAGGCTACGGAGCATTTATTATGCACTCAGTTGTGCCCGAGGATCACACATTTCTAGCCTTTTTCTGTGGCAACTGCTGTGAGATGCAAGAACTTTATTAGAGCATAGAACAATGATCCATCGTTTTTTATGCTCTGATTTTTTTTTTTTTTTTTTTTTTTTGTGAAGAAGAAATAATGTTTTTCGTGATGCAAACGATGATGAATGATTTATCGATTTACGATGATGGTTTTTGTTTCGCTAAGCAAAATGTCGTGTGAAAAAATTTCGACCGAGTCAGAATTTTCATGTATATCCTATGTATATAACGTCATTATCTTCTCATTTACCCAACAATTGTTACATCTTCACTTGCCAGCTCTTTAATGTAAATGTAATTTCGCTGTTTATCTTTTCCGAGACATTCGGTTTCCTATGTTTTCTCACTTGCCATCCTTGACTCCTTTCTTTTTCCCAACCTCTGTTATGGCTATTTCTACGAGTCCCATTTTATTCCTCGAGTTTTTTTCTTTCTTTCTTTTCTTACCTCTGTTGGTCTCTTGCTCAGTTCCGAGATGCAAATTTATTCAGATTCTTCCTAATTTCGTTCATTTCGTTTTCGTCTCTCTGCCCCATTAAGTGAAAAGTCAAGCGTCGTTTAACATCACAATCCAAAATTTTTCTTACATTGTTTTTTTTTTGTTTTTAACTAACTTTTACTAACATTGTAAGTTAGAAAATCACAAAGTTTTCCACTGATAAGTAGTACTTATACCTACGAAGTACGCGTGTTGATGCATTTAGGAACTCAACACTTTCGGAAAGTAATGTGTAAAAATATCTTGAACCTGTCTCATTAAGTGTTAAAACTGCCTATAAAAAATTAATGTTCAAGTGACCCATTACTTTCCAAAAAAATTTTCATAATTTTATGAATTTTATCATTAATTGAAGTAAAAAAAAAAAAAAATCAGTTTATCCTTGATATAAACAGTTATACTGGTCCTGTCCCATAGCTTTTGAAAAGTCCCTTATCCACCGTACCCAATAATTGGACGACAATCTGCCTCTGAAACAAGAATAATCCATCGTCAGCCGTAGAAACTATCTCGTCCATACCAACACCATCTCTACACCCTATTGTAATAAACGTATCCACGGAAACTCAAAGTGGATTAGTCGGTAAGGCACGTCCCCTAAGGACAGCATTTTCTACTTCACGGAAGAAGTATAAGCACCTAGGGCTGAGTGCTCGTATCACACGCCGAGAAAATCACGTATTTAGGACAGAAGGAGACACTGACTCTCACGCGACGAGGAGCCTCGGGCGCAAATGAGGGCTCGAGACAGCTGCCTCTACGTCTATGTACAGCAGGCAAGGACCGTGTAATCTCCCTCTTTTTCTCTCTCAGGATGGAGGGATGGAGACAGCAAGCAAGACACAGCATGGCTGTACAATGGGGTTCTTGGCTTTGGTGGTCGGGAGAAAAAGTTTCAGCCACTTGGCCGTCCAGCGAACGCAGATTCTCACGTCTTCTTCTCATTCTTGTTTTCGGGAGCACTTTCGGTGGTGTAACTCGTCTGTACCGATTTTAGGCAGCTCTATCGAGGACTTGAGTCACTCCATTCTCCCTTGCGTCTTTTTTTTTTTTTTCTCTTGTTTTCTGATCCTCTATGTATTTTCAAGGCATAGTGCACACAACTGAACTTACGATGAAAGATTTATGCAAGCTGTCTTATCGTCATTACCGTTCTCAACACTGTTATGAAAACATTGATTATGAAACAAGTTTAAATTATAACTGAAATACAATAAATACACTAGAATTTATTTACTTCTTGGTACGTCATAAACAAAATAAATAAAATCAATCATGATCCTGCTCTTAATTAAATTTTTAATGTTTTTCTGTTACAGGGACTACTACTACAATAGGTGAGTAACCTTCAGTGTCCCACAATAATACCTACATTTACTTACCATCTAATTGATATCAGTTCACTACACGATCGCTGCTACCTGAGCTGCTTCCCTTACACTTACCCAGTAACCCATGCCACAACTTACGAGGCAAAAAAAACTTACAATTTACGCACAATCTGAAGGAGCAACTTCAAGCACAACAAAGCTAACAGTGGTAACAGCATACGCCATCGGAGCTAATCCCTCGAGCTTCTCGTATTGCAATAAATTTTCAAAACTCTCTTGCATAATAATTTCTGCAATGCTATTGTAATAATTTCTCCAAGGTATGCAGCCAATTGTAATTTCCTTCTCTCATTTTTGGAGAAATTTTCCTCTATATCCAGGGATTGGGATCAACTGTTATGCGTTCTTTTAGACAGAAAAACAAAAACCATGAGGAAGCCTTTGTAACGATTGGCTATCCAATCTTGAAAAAAAGCAAATGCAACTAGGCTTAATCGCAGTTACGAAGGTTGAAATGGGAATTGCTTACCATTGACGAAAGTGCTAAGCGTTACATTTCATGGAACATAAATTTTAATTGATTCCCAATACTGTCTTTGCAATTGAATGTTCCAAGATTAACCAAAAATTTTGATGAATCCTATTCGAGGATAAAAGTCAAGCTTAAAAAGGTAAGTAACAAGAAATAATGCAAAAATTATAAATTCTGAGAACGATAGAAAACTGATACCCAAATGTGTTTTGTCTCAATTATTATCTTCATGAGGAAAACAAGACCAGACAGTATCAAGATTACTCTCGATGTTTCGTTGCATATAATTATCATTGATTGGAACTGTCGTTTTTTTTTTCTTTAATTTTTGACAATGTAGGTCTATTATTACGAAAATCCCCTACTGATCTTTCTATCATCTTTTTTTTCATTTACTCTCTGTTATGGTTTCTTATGTTGGTTGAGAATCTTCAGACGGAGGGTAATCAAAGCAGGAGGGGAAAGAAAAACTATTTGCTAGGTTGGTCACGCAGTAATCTCCTGAATGGTGACAATTAAAGCAAAAAGAGCCGCGGATTTTTTAGAGAAAGAGAGAGAAAGAGAGAGAGAAAGTAAGGGTGGCCACTACGCATAGCACAGCTGTATGGCGTATGCATACTAAATTATGCCGGAATTTGAGTACGTTGCTCTTTCTCCTTTACCCTGTTTTTGTTGCTTCCATTTCCATGGCATGCCTTCTCTAAAACCTCTTTTTATTTATTTGTCCTTTTTCCCTTTTCATTACAATCGCGGTTCTACTTTTGTTGGCTTTTTTCGTCAGGGCTTTACGGCAGCAGCTCAACATCGCTTTTATACTCTCACTTACGAGTCTCGTAAATTTTTATGGTATTCAGTGGGAGCAGGCCCTCGTAGATTTTCAAGAGTCGCTTTCTTTAATTTACTCGAGTCTCCGCAGTAAAAGGATTCTTTTTGTGTTAACTAATTAAATTTTCGTCCTTATTTGCCCAGCAAAACAATAAGAATGATTCTGTTGAATTTTTAAAGAAGTCGACGTAAGTTTGTATGAAAGAAAAAAAAATAAAACAAGGTAACGCCTTGGAAGATTACATCTTTACAATGTCAAGGCTCACAGCGACTCCAACTTCATAGTCTTTTAAATACGATAGCCAGTCTCAAGATTATTCTGTCAACCTACAGACATTATCATCATAGTAAATAGTCATAGAAAAAAGCATCAATATAATATTAAGTTTCGTTATAGTTATTAGTCGAATTTTCGTTGAAGGGAGTATTGTTTTGAAAGTGATATCTCCTAACTTAATTAAAGATGATACTAGTAAAAAAAAAATAAAAAAAATAAACAATTAATTGCTCTTATGAGATAGTGTCTTTTTTCACTGAAACCTGTACAATACTGTCGGTACTTCCTCAATCTGCATCAGTAAAAATTCGCTAATAAACAATTTTAACTTAGTACCTTTGACAAGTTCCGTAACCTAGAAGGAAAAATCATTAAAAGTGGAAAGACCAAATCTCTGACTAATTCAGTTTAAAGACAACCTTTTCAAAACTTTAAAAATCGTAATCGTAGTATATTTTCCTTTCAAGACGTTGATAAGCAATAGTAAACTCACATCAATGTAGAAGTGATGATGGGTAATGGTGAAAGCTGAGTTTGGGTGATAAATTTTTTCACCTCCTCTAATATCTAAATCCATTAGTTTTGGAGATTTTTAACCATAACATTATAAGCGTTCCAAATGGGCAATTAGAAAACAAAAGATCCAAACATACTGCAAGACAAAGGACAAGAGAAAATAGATGGCTGGGATATTGTACGATCCATTCGTAAGACTATATAGACGCATTATTAGTCCATACTTTGGGTATACGGCACATTTCCCAAAGCATTGATACGGGTGTAGGTCTATGTGCACAGATGTAATCACCCAAGAGAGGGAAGTTCCATCTTCCAGAGTTCCCTACGTGCAGTGATGTCGGCATCAGTGTCAGCAGTGTGTCGTGTTGATCAGAGGAATTCCACCTCCCCTTCTCTCTGGTTCCTCCCATCTTCTCGCAGAGGACAGAGGTATCACATTGTGATCCAAAATGGACTTGGTTAGAACTTCTGCGTAGCTTCTGGCTACCTGTAGCGGGGCACACATTGAGTGAATGGACCGTAGAATCAAGCTGGCAACCATATTTACACTCTGCTGCACACGGGTAGATACTACGGCCAAAGGTTGGGTATTGCGTTGATCAGCATAAATATCATCGATCTACTGGCTGAAGATGTGGCGTACCGAGGAGAAAGAGATTGCACGTGTGTCTTGGGGAGGATGGAAGTGTATTGCAGTTTTCAATCAGATTATTCATTTAAAATGTTGTTTCTCTTTGCTTTTCTGAATAAATATTGCAGTTCTCATGGTTTTCAAATGAATTACTTTTTGATTGTAGAACCTTAGATTTCCATTGTATTTTTTTTCCAAAAATATTTTCAATGCCATTTACATTGGAAAAATAATTATTAAAAATTAAATCGGATATCGGAGACACAAAATATTCTCGCTATTGGTCGACACAGTCGTGACGTTACAAAGACATAATCAGCTTTTATTAAAACGATGTAACTTTTAAAAAGTTTTAATTTTTCTTCAGCTGATCTCATTCAATTTCTTGTATTTTTGATAATTATTTTTGCATTAAAACTCTTATCTTATACGACTGATCTGAAATTATATTTTCCATTTTTCCCTGAGAATTTTTAATCCATCAACTCAAATGTGGGCTCTTTGACACTGAAAGGATCGGTGCTGACTCTCCTTTTTGCAAGAAAGAAATATACTTCAAAAAACAACGTGATCGGTGAGGTATATGATATCCGGATTCCCCTCAAGGTCAAAGCCAAAAATCTAATATTATGACCACCCATGATACGATCATAACGTAACTTAAACTTTAAAATCCGAGCGATGTAACTATTGTTTTTATTATAAGCTGTATACACACTGTTGAATTTTTTGCAATATTTTTTTATTTTTGGACTCACTCTAACTGTTCAAAAAAAACTTTTCCGCGGCCCCTGTATGGTATAGATTTTTCCTGTGATAGCCTTCCTAATCCAATCGGTATAGTTAGAAATCTGAAAGATAATCTCTCCACGAGCTTGAATTCCAACCAGTGTTTGCTTGCCATTATTATTTTGAATGAAAATGTCCCAATAGTAATGCTAAAAAATTAAAAAATTATGAAAAACTTTTCTGGAAAGATTTTTCGTCATACACGTGTAACGTAAAAACTTACTTCTGTCACTCCTGAGGTAGGGATACAAAAAACCAGCTCATGATGTTTATCATCACCTGGATGGATTTTATTAACCTTCAGTTTACACAAATCGTTGTCAATGGCTCGAACTTTGTGAGATACTGGTCTAAGGTTAATTTCAGAATTATTTTCATAGCCAATCATGGTGATATCTACGTTCGTGTCGATGACTTCATTGGATTCTGGAAGATTTATGACTTGCACATTTTCACCGAGTTGTACATTTTGTTCCAATCGCAAGATAACAATGGTAGTGTACGGGAATCTAGAATCATTTGCAAATTTGAATTTGACTGTAATCAACTATAATTTACACCATTAAAAGGATCAACAGGATGAAAATAGTCATATTCTAAAATAATTAACAAATAACAACGATTCACATACAACCAAAAGAGTAAAACCATGCAGTAAGACAAAAAAATGAATGATTTCTTAACAAGGAACTCATAGTTTTTTGTTAATTTTTTTTTACTCAACATGGATCTTTACGATGCGATTCAAACAAACATCCTACGTTGATTGCCTTAAATTTTGACTCTTTTCTTGTATTCCTGTAGAACCTTACAGATAAATTTCTTACGGAAACAGAACCTTGCTAAAAGCAAAAGTTCTGGAGGCATGAATCTTCTGTACATTTTTTTTATTGTGTGAGAAGGCACCAGCAATAATCCCGTAGCCATAATCATTAACATGAATGTAATCGTACATATCTTTGGATACACACTGAAAACTCATAACAACGTAGTCATCTCTAATGAGGACGCCAGGACATGTGAGTGTGTCTGCAGACTCTCGTAAGACTTTGACAATTACGAGGAATGGAAGCTGCTCGACAGGTACTCCTCCATCATAGGTAATAGCTATAATTAAACATAAAATTATTAAATCTTTTCTTAATTTATTCGCGTAAAAATCTTTAAATGTAGAAGAGTCACAACAAATAAGTCAACAATTAACTTGGTTATAGGAAAACGTCAGATTTTAATAAATGAGTGTTAACATCAATGTAAAGTTTAAGTTTTTATATTATACGTCAGCTCAAAATAATTATAATCTTGAAACAAATGAAATAAGAAAAAATATTACATACAGTTGATAAATACACACAAGACAAGCACTTACTTGTTCTTTTAATCCAATTAACCTCGGATGGAACCTATGTCTCAAAAAAAACCTATTTCCTGTGGCCAGTCCAACCAGCATGAACCTGTTATAACCTTTTCGAACCATAATATCACCGTTTTTAACCTATAGAACATAAACTATTTTATTATGATTCAACTATCAGGATCGTAGAGCACATGTTCAATACATACACTATAATATTCGGCGCGAGGAAGACAAAATTTCGACTCATACAACAAAGTCGTATTTGCGTAGGCATTCTCCAACCTTAGCTTACAAATCTGCGTACAAATCGTTTTTCATAGCTTGTACATCATAAAATTTCACTCTAGGACCACCCAAAGATTCGCGTCGATACCCAATCAGGGCCATATCCCAATTAGCATCAAGAATTTCATCGTCTTGAGGCAAACTCGCCAATGTCACGTAGTCGCTGATATATACTTTTTGTTCCAACTGCGAAATGGCTACGTCGTGCTCATCGGTACTAAAAAATTTTGTATCTTACAGATAAAGCACAATACATTGAGTCACACGTTTGACTGAATATGAATAAACTTCTTACTCGAATTTGTACTCTGGATGAAAATAGATATTTATGATGTCCAACTTTTGAACATCTGTGTCTCTGTGAGAGATTCCACCGGCAATAATCTTATGCTTCTTCGAATCAAATTTAAAAAGGCAATGGGCATTTGTAACGATGTGACTTTCTGTTATAAGTGCTCCGGAACACCAAAACCTTGATCCACTGGCCGTGAATACTTCGGTGAGAACGAAAAAGGGAAATTGGCCTTTTAAAGCCACGTCTTCGTCGATTGGCTTGCCACTGACAACTAATGTAATTATTTTGAAAAAAGGATTTGAAAAATAGTTACAAATATACTGTATAAAAAACAAATACTTACCTATACTTACAAAAAGAGCAGCTAAAATTTTTAAAATGACCATTTTCAAAGAAATAGAGAATACAAATCCCTTTTTAAGTTGCTAATCTGATAGCATTGGTAAATACTTGTCTAAAAATAGAATGTAACTATATTATGAGTAACTTTATTTCAGAATGGTACTAAGTGTATTTAAAGTGTTCGTGGAAAAACGTGTTATGTTGTGAAAATACGATCATTTAGGCTATTGTAGATAACAGTGAAGTGATACAAAAATTTTAATACAGATGAACATTATTACGTGCGGATGTAATTTCAATGACTTTTCCGTTGTTTCACAAAATAAACGTGACAAACGTTACCGGGAATACATTAGTCTTATCTTAATTACTACAAAAAAAATTTTGTTCATGCATTTAGTGTAAAATGTTAACTTCAACACAAGAACTTACGTGACTGTTTTTTAAAACTTCAATAATCACTGTTTCATTACAAAAATTTACTGCATCAAACTTGTCAACTTTTTAATAAAATAGTATTAACTATTTATTTAATAACAAGTGTAACCTTGTGTAAGAAATTTTTCAACAAAAGTCGGTATTACTCTTTGCATAGTTCACTTGAATTAAAAGGGCAGATAATCATGTTCTATCAAACCTTGTTAGCTTATGCCTTAAACTATAAAAAATTAACTAGAAAATCGTAATCTAATGGTAAAAAGAAGAAAGCGTGCAAGTATAGTAGAAATTTACACTTTGTAAAATATACTGAAATAGTTTTACTTTACAATGTGACAACACTTGACTGCAACTGTTAAGATAGACTGCAATGAGGTAAAAATTCTTACATCAACAAAAGCTTTTATGACGTTGTAAACTAATGAAATATTTCATTTCTTACGAATAAATATAAATAATCATTGGTTTAATACACTGAGAAAATTTTTTAACCTTTTTACAAGAAATTTACAAAAAAAGTGTGCTTCTAAAAAAATTTATCAATGTAATAACGTAAATTGAAATGAACGAAATCACTTACCACAAAGAAAATTTTTTCTGCCTGAATTTTATTATTTATAGGCAATCGAGAAATCTACGTATGAATCGATACGCTTTTCGTCAGGCAGCTTTGGTAAGCTACACAAAAGGGCATAGCAAATGTAGTGGCACACGAAAAGTCGAGATCATAGAACAAGAATAATAGTACCTACCAATTGCAGCTCTGCAAACGGTGAGCTTGAGGGCACGGAGCCGATGTTTAACAAGGGACAAGGAGAAGAGACAGCACTTTACTGCGTTGTGGTATAGTTATGGCAGTTGCAACAGCGCTCGAGTCGAAAGCGGTAGCGAGGCAAAGCGGGCCTAATAGGCGCTTAGTGTTGAAAAATTCAGCTTGGGGTAAATGTGGGCATTATTGATATTTTTTTTTTTTTTTTTTTTTCAAAGTGCGTTTGAAAGCTTACTGACAATGTATTTAGAAGCTTACCAATTTGTTGTTATTGTACAATATATTTTAAACTGTCGTTTACGCAATCGGGTGATATAAATATTGAATACCTATATCCAAATTGTAAAGGTTAATTGTAAGATATTTTTCAATCGAATCAGCCTCAGCCTGGTATCACTACAGTGTACCTATTGTCGATTACCAATGACTGTCATTTGTTATTAATTTATGATATTTGTTACTCGTACTTAAAAAAAATATATTAGAGAAAAACAGAAATAGTTTGTTGCCAAATACCTAACAAAATGACATTGTATTTTATTTTGCCGTAACTTGGCTCACGAGTTCCCGTCGCTCTATTCTGTTTCTGGATAATCGACGAATGATCGATTCCTGCCTCGGCCCACGAAGAAAAAACGCTCCCTTTCTATCTCCCCTGGCCATCACTTTGATTTATTCTCACTTTGTTACTTTTTTTCTGCTCCTCCCACGCTCGCACACGGGCACTTTTTGCACTTTTTTTTCACACCCTCGTAATTTTTTTCCCCCTTTTTTTGTATCATTTGCGTTTTAAAATATTTGGTGCCACAAGAGTAAAAAATCCAGTGTAATCCCCAATAAGTTAGAATTAAATTGTTTCGAGTCCCCATTCGCAAATGTCTCTCCTATTTCCTGGAAAAAAGCCACCAGGACACAATACATCAATCTGTCGGGGCAAATTAAAAACGCAATCGCCTGCAGGATAATTGAAAGGGAATGCCACGGAAAGTCGATCCCCGCACCAACACCCTTCGAAGCATTGTCGTCGACCCGCCTACCGCCCTTTTCCTCACCCGTACGCCAATTCGGTCGATGCACACAAAGACAAACGACAACGCCTAGGCGTAATTGCTCCCCTACTTTGTGTACGTACACGAGCGTGGGACAAACATTCCCACTTCCTTCTCGCGACTGATTGCCGCGAGATCGGCAATTAGCGCACCTCGTCTTCCAATTTCCATTTTTACGCTCCATTGGCATTGTCGCTTCCTTTTTTTTTTTTTAGCCTCGCTCTCGTTTGTAGGGCAAAAGGAGCGCTTCCGTTATTGCTCCAAGCAAAGTGTGAATAGGACTGGAGCCGAGGGTGCAAGTAATTGGTTTCGCAAAAATTTGCCTTACTTGCTCGTTGCTGCTGTTTATCTCTGCACAGTGGTGTAGTATGTTGAAACAAATCGTGCCTCGATTTCTCGGTGGGTCGAGTCGAGCGATTGACGCGCAACTTTTTTTCCATCATCCAACTCCATGGTGATAACGCGTATCATTGGCTGACTCTGTACAGGTGCTAAAATGTGTAATTGTTCTTTGGAAATCAAAACATTTCCCCGTTCCTAGGATTCACTGGACATCGATGAATTGGTTCTCTCAACCCTACCTCCAATTGACTTTCCAGCAGGGATTTACCAGAACGCCCTGCATCAAGCAGTTCAGAGACTACTTAATATGTTCTCACTCCAACTCCGCTATCAGTCCGGCAGATTTTTTTTTCGAATCCAAATACCATCCCAATGACCGATCCTTTCTCATTTTCAGCTCAGCTTTTACCACTACGCATTGAGAGGAAAAAAAAGAAAGGGATTGGTATAAGATTGCCGGGAAAAAGGGTATGGGAATAGTTAGGGTCTTGTATCCCCATTCGAGTGATATACGTTTTAATATCCGGACGACGACTATTTGCGCGCACCCCCCCCCCCTCCCTTTCTCTCTTTTCCATCTGAATTCTATTTTCCAGAGTTGTCAGTTTGAAGAAAATTCGCTTCTCCCGTTTGCTTTTTCCTCCCTTGCTCGCTCGTGCGTGCTGCTGGTAGCTCTTTTGTCAGACTTTTATTTTTCTGTTAACCTTACCTATTTTTTTTAACAGACGTGGTCATTGCGCGAAAAATCTTTAGTTAGAATAACAATTTGGTAGCAGTACCTATTTCAGGACAACGGTTACTTTTTTTCGCAAAATCTTTCAAAATTGTAAGAGTTTTTGTTGTAACACTACGAATAAATTACTCCGACCAGAACAATTTTTAAGAGTTGCGATTTTTATACTACAAAAAATTTAAACGGCTTATAAAAAATAATACAGCGATAAATTTTTTAGAAAAAAGCCTTTTTTTAAGAGACTTTGAAGTAGAAAGTTTTCTTACAATAGGTTACTGGGAAGCTTCGGCTATAATATATAGCTTTAAATAATACATGATGTCAGCTTACTTGCACTAAATCAACACTTTTGTATAAATCGAAAATTGTAGATTGAAAAATTCCACGGGATTATTAAAAGACAAATGTATGAAGGGGAAAAAAACTTGTCCCATCCAAAGCTCACGATCCCCCAAACAAATCCATCGATCGATAGTCCACCAAATAAAACACGGCCCTCCGGGGACTGATAAAGTACGAGTTAAGCTTTAATCTTCCTCCATGAATACTAAGCTTACGCGCCGTAAAAGTACAAATTCACACGTGCAAAAAACATATTGCCTGTCTGTCTCTTCTTATTCTCTTCGAAGCAAAAGGCGCATCACCAGTCCAGCGAAATGACGTATCCGTCGAGTCGTAAAAAGAAGTGATGGAAGCATAGCGTAAAACGCAGAGAAAGACCATGAATATCGTGACGCGTAATTTGTGTTTTATTTGCTCAAACTTCAATGCCATCACTCAAGTACTGCTCTTCTCCATCCGCGGATTAACGTAAAAGTGACAAATAAATTTTAATAATGATGTGTCCGTACATCCAGACTTGATGGTATTTTTTTCTGACGTATTTTTCACACTTGAGCGCATTCATTTTCTATTTTAAGGTAAATTGCGCTGTTTTTTTCACCATGTGAATATCGAACGGATAAAATGTTAGTATCAAGATAGACAGGTCGGCTGCAGAGATATGACCCGCGGCGTTCGATGTGCAAAGTTTCGACGAAAATTAATTCATCGAAAGAAATAAAAGTTCTTCTTTGTTAAGTCATTGGTATTTGAAATAAATTTATTGAAAAAGCCTAACAAATAATCTCTTTCTCGTACAAATTCTTTACAATCCCGTTTGTCTCTTTCTCTCCTCTCCCTCTCTTTCTATAGCAATCAGTTTTAATTATTAAAATCCAATTCTCTCTCAGGAGAGCTTCACTCGCGCGCGATTCGAGTAACCCTCTCTACTTTTGCTTGAAAAAAATCAAGCAGTATACTATAATGAATCTCCTCTCTTCCTTCCATGGATAGGAATGTACAGTGGCAATTTAAATTTTTCCCTGTGCAATTTCGTCTTTCCAAACTTTTGAAGGGCAAAACCCTAAAAATATAAGGAATGATGGAAAAGGAAAAAGCTTTTCACAGAAGCGAAAAAGAGAGAGTGTAAGACAAAGTGGATGGGTTCGATCGTGGAAAAAGGAGGACGGGGGTGATGCCGTATCCGCAACATTGGCACAATCATATATAGAGGAAGACAATTGCATGTCTCCTATACATCACGTATACCTACAATCCGCTCCACGTCTCTCCTTCCTCCGCTTCCCATTCGTCTTATCCTCCCCCCCCCTGTTGTACTTTCCTTGTACCATCGTCCGGACACTTCTTGCCGCGAGGAAAAAATCGACTATCCCTCTTTCCCTCCCCAACCCTCGGGATTCTCACCCCTCGGAGCTTAATTCTTTTTTCTCTTTTGGCCTTCCGTTACTTTGCTCAAACCAATGACTTTTAAAAGGAATGAGTCAGCAATCCCACCTACAGCTGCATCCGAAACACCTCCCCCCTTCTCCCTACCTCATTGTTTAAGACTAAACTTTGGTCCATTATTTTCTTATGCAATGCAATTACGGAACGATTTGTCGAGAAATCGCCTCATGTAGAGCGTAAATCGTTACGCTTTGGAACTTTTCTTTTGTTTTTTCAAGTAAAATAAAAACACTATTTAATTCTACGCTACAATTTATTGGTTATAAAAAAAAAATTCTAAAAAATAATTGAAGTACGTATAACCGAAACCAGTTTTATAGAAGTCGCTTTTGCTCTTCTGAAATCAGAGAAAAAGAATAATAAAATTCCAGAGAAAACTTCTGACTAAATCGATGAGTAGCAGCTAATACTGTAATTGAGTAAATCCTTAAAGAATAAAGTGAGAAAATAAACGAATGGGTAACAGGAACAGCTAACATTAGAAGAGAATCCATACGGTTGAGTGGAATAAAAAAAGCGGAGAAGCCCTCGAGTGCATGTCCTGTTTGACGATGTCCAATGGCGTTCAAAGGGACATACTTAAATTAACTCTAGTGAGAGAAATAAAAAAAACCTTTGAAAATTCTGTACATGCTATGTATTTTTGTAAATTATTACACTCAGCCAATACATAATATGTAATTTCACAGCTCTAACAAATCGATAAAACTCATATATAAGCGGCCAAAATCATACCAGAACTGTTTTGATAACGATAATCTGAAGTCTGGTTTAGTTATTATAATACATATTTTTCTGTTATTATCAAACAATTTATCGTGAGCTATCTCTTCTTGGTGGTAGGGATCAATCCTTTCTTCCTTAAACATGAAAAATTTTCATCAGAGCGGTAAAAGCTTTAAAGCACCAGGATTATACACTCTGTAATAAAAATCTGAATTGAATATCAATTAACTGTTATTACATTTAAAGCGAAACTTACAAAAGTAACTGAATAAACCAGTTAAAATTTTGTGAATATTAGTATACATATTCACAAAATTTAACAGGCAATAAACAAAGGTTGTAACATCGATTATTCTATTGTTGTGTAACATTAAAACTGAAAAATGTATGAGATTTAATTTTTCAGTTCGTAAAAAAAATGTAGAATGATAATTATATCATAATTGTATTATTAATTAATTAATTTTTACTGTTTACACTATAGAAATTACTGTCTAGAATAGTAAAAATTACATTGCCAACAGTAAAACAGTTAACAAAGTGACAATGCATTTGCTTCTTTTGGCTTCACTGACACCACTGTCCAATACCTTTTTTAGTCATGTACATATGTTCGAAACACATGATTTTTGTGGAATCTTCGTCTACGGTTCTCCATACACCGTAAATCTAAATAGTAATTTTGTTGAAAGTTATGACGTATATTGTGCACATGCACTTTGTCCAAAATAGTTAGTTGAATGTCCTTTTCACATTTATTCGACATACTCATCGAACAAGCATCTGTAGAGTATAGTCCTTTGTCCAAGAAAACTAAACTAAACAACCACCAAGTTTATGTTATCAACACAACCTGCGTACTTATCTGCACTGCAAGTACATAATATGTTTTGACAATGTATGGAGAATCCCATCAGACATATATATATTGTATAACCACTAAACAGGTCCTCAAATCTTTGAAACTACTCGAGCAGTTGTAGCAATAATTACTCAGTACCTAGAACACTAAAGTTGCAGCCACACACACACACGTATGCAAATAATCTATAATAAACCTCGACGCAGTAATATTAACGCGCCCACTTTGCCTCTATCTTACAGCTACTACACGTCCACAGCTTTCCCGCTTCGTCTTGTGCCTCCGCTCAAAAGAGCCCGACTCGTACCCTCACGGCCGCAACAGCAGCAACAGCAACCAAAACGGCAAAAAGTGACGACAAACATCGCTGGACTTCAGGACTTGGACCAATTAAAAGTTTACAGTAAGTCCTGGTAATTTTTACCCTTTTTAATTACGTACACTTCGTGCCATACAGATGCTTAAAAAAGTGAGAAAATTTCGGTTAGGTAAGCATGAAATATAAGATGTAAATAATATGTTCTACTTGTAATATAGTCTTTTATTTGGTATCCACATCATGAAGGTTGTACGTACCATATGAAGGTGGTTCATGCATGAAATTATCGTCCTCAGAATACAATTCAACTTTGAAAAATTGTTTATTGTGTGGCGATACATTCTGTATTAAGTTAACTTATAACTTTTCGAAATAATTTTGCATTATTGTTTGTGAGCTTCAAAAAAATGACAGTCTAATAAATTCCACCATTATTATTTCCATGGTTACGATCAGATTCATTTAATCGTGGTTTCGTTAACCCGAGAAAAAAAAGACAAAAGATACAGGATCAGCCACGCATGAAAATCCTCTCTCATCCACACTTATGCCCGTCGAACCGAATATGATTGAAGCATAATTTTTTGCAATGTGGTTAAAACGTGTGTAATATGCCCTGGTTAACAAGGTGGGTGGATGAGGCAAATGGAGAAATAAAACGCCGCAAAAAAAAGGGAGAAGAGAGGAACGTGTTCTACGAGTTTCGTTATATTTTTTTTTCTCGTTGCGCAGGCAATCCGGACATACTAATTTGCGGCAACTGCCGGGAAATGTTCACGAATCTCGGGGAGCTGCTCGAGCATAAACGGGATCACTGCAAGCAGCGGTTCACCTGCAAATGCCACACGTTTAACGGTACCACTCCCAGTACGTACACGTCCATTTCTATTTAATTTTCTCTCTTCAATTTAAATCGCAAGATTTCAAAAAAAAAAAAAAAAAAAAAAAGAAAATATTAATTCATCGTATTCCAACCCCCAACCCTCTCCACTCACCCAGAACAGAAAACTCAAGGGTCTCATTGCTGTGCGTCTTCTGCAAAGATCCCTTCCCGTCCGCGTGGGAGTTGATGGTCCACGCCCAGGCAGCCCACATGATCAACATCTACGAGATCAGCAAAATATCTGAAACAAATCACTCGTCCCGGAGTCCGAGCCAGAACAACAAAGAACCATCGCTGTCGTTCAGGATGCAGGATCAGGTTTGTATTGCACATTGTACAAGTATTGACTGAAGAACTGACAATGATCTAGTTCAATACGTACATGGGATTCTAATATTTTATGTAATTGCGAATCTGACCGGTTGAAGTTGCAGTCAAAAGATGAACGCTGTGCCCATTCCATTCTCAGTTTCGTTTACTCTCCCTGATTTCAGGATAACAAAGGTGTAGATGAATTGACTGAAGAGGATGAAGATTTGGACAGGCACGTACTATTGTCATCACCGGATAGCGGAAAATCGACTGACAACGAAAATACCATGTCACCAATAAAGATAAACGGAAGTTCGAATCATAAGGAGTGCAAGGAGCAGCTAATCCTCGTCCAGAAAAATAAAAACAAATCTACAATGGAGCCTTGCTTTGAGCAACGTTCGATTACCATCGTAAGTAGTACGAGTATTTGCAGTATATGTTGTACGTCGAAGCTCATTTTATCAGCTTTAATACGAGACTCGAAATCTTCTTTGTGGTACATCAACCCTTTATTTACCACTGCTATTTCACACAAAACATATCTTACATCAGCTTTCATCCGTGCTAGACTTACGTTGGTACACATTATAATCATGGGAAATCATGAATCATCCATGTGGTCGTGGAAGACTGTGGACACCTTAAGCGTAGGCATAATCTTGTCGTTAATTAAACTCATCTCGTGAACGGGTATCAAGTCCATCAGAATTATTTTTTTCGTTGTTATCTCTGAAAGACATCCTGGTATGTCACAGTACCTTCAAATCAGTGTCCAATACTTTAGACGATTAGTTTAGTTGACACGAATTTTAAGGCAAGGGGTTGACTTATTTTGCAAGGATATTACTTCTTTATTTATTTAATAATTCAGTGATGATTAAAATACATCTGTATATATTTATACAAGTAGTTAAGGAGATTCTGTAAAGATTACAATAAAAAATTACTAACTTTTGAGACTTTGTCTGAGAGTGCAAAATCGTTAAATTTTAAAAAAATTCTCTTAACGCAAACCAAATAAACTTCTTTCACAAACTATGTCGAACCAACTTAGAAATATTTTTTAAGAGTTATCTGACTTTCTGTACATAAGGAACATATTCCTTGTAAAATCTTAACGGTGATTACGATGGCCCTCTGCTAAAAGCTAAATCTGACTTGTATGTATGGATGTATTTTTTTTGTTATACGATCTGTCGATTGATGCAAACAGTACCATCTCATTTAATTGCTGAAACTTTAAGTAATCATACACTAATGACAATTTAATTTTTCCTCAGAAATCAAACTTGCAGTTGAACACAAGTACGGCCAATGGTACGTTAAGTAACATCGGTGAAGCTGTGCTAACCAAGGCTTCGACCAACAGCTCAATTTCTCTGAAGAAGTACCAGTTGAACAATTGAAAGTGGGGAACAAAACAACTTTAAATGACAACCCCACCACTTTTAGACGTATCGACTTCATATATATTCTTTTACTTAATTTTCTTCTCGCAACCCTCAAATATTTTGTAAATAATTCAGTGGAAACGTGCGATAATTATGTAATTAGGACTGTAAGAGTAAGAAAGTTAAAAAAGTAATGAAGCTTGTAACTCGTATTTTTTTGATCCGTCATTGTATTAAAATAATTTAAAAATTATCTAATGTAAAACTTGTTTTCATTGACCACTTTATTATTGTTCTTACAATGCTACATACTAATGACGAATATCTTTATTTATTATCTAGTATTATCACTATTAAAAAGATTGTCATAAAAAAAAATTATTTAAATTATTCTATAAGATAGAACAACACGAACAATATGTAAATACACAATAAATAGATATTAATTTTGGCATCCACTAACAAAAAAATATAAGTTCAGGCATCAGAGTAAAATAATTGTTGTCTCCTTTAAGCGATGTGAATATTGTTATTTTATTTCTTTCTTTTGCATCTTATCAGCAAAAACAAATAAATCTCTAACTTACAATGTATTAACAGTAAACAAATTTAAAAAATGATAATCTTTAATGTTTAAATTATAATTTCTGACAAGATATGAAACAAAAATTTTTTGATACAAATATCTTATAGATTTAAAAAAAAATAAATAAAAAAATAAATAAATTAGCACTTCTTTGGGAATACATCAATTTCTTCTATACAATTAAAATTGAATTACTTTTAGTTTATGTGTATGTAGTGTCACGAAGTTATATTATTCCAGATTTTTTTTATACAATTGGTGTTAGCTCAGTTAATTTAAGCTTATAAGATAGATTAATCATTTTTTGGGATTTGTTTTGGAACTTATTCTGCTTAACTGTACACACCCCAAGCTTGATAAAAAAAATGTAAACATAAATTCATGAATTATTGTTTAATAATAGTAGATTTACCATTTAGTAAATGGAAATAACAACTTTGTAAATAATGAATAAATACTGAAAGTGAAAATTAAAAAAATCTTTTCAATGCCAAATGAACAAGTTTTCAAGATCTTACAGAAAACAAAAAAAAAAAAAAAAAAAAAAAAAAAAAAAAAAAAAAAAAAAAANGAACACGATGCTGTTGGGTGCCAGCCCGAAAAAGTCCAGAGTCGATTGTTATTAACAATTTACATGAACAAATAAAAAAATTTTACGTTTCCGACCTAAAAAAAATTTCTTTAGGTTGATTGGTCCATTTTAAACAAAAAATACCTCTTGCAATTTTTTCGTAAAATGCTTAGATTGTTCAGAAAAAAATAAAAAAGATAGAAAAATCACTGAATTTGATGAATTCTCGGTACGCGTTATTCTTTCGACGACAATTTCGGGATATAATTTAAGTTTGGGATCTAAATACGTTGCACTGGCATTCAAACAATGCGTTTGATTGTAAACTATGTAGATACATCTTAAAATATGCAATTTCACAGAAGCGCTTGTTGGAGGTAGATTTTCTATCAAGGTGCATCCACTTTGGTATGACCACATGCGAAGCTCGTCAAATGTTTTACAATCACTATTTTTTTTAACAACATTGACTAAATACTCCTCAACTAAACTAAACATAAATTATATCCCGAAATTGTCGTCGAAAGAATAACGCGTACCGAGAATTCATCAAATTCAGTGATTTTTCTATCTTTTTTTTTTTTTCTGAACAATCTAAGCATTTTACGAAAAAAAAGCAAGAGGTATTTTTTGTTTAAAATGGACCAATCAACCTAAAGAAATTTTTGTTTTGTTTACGTTGTTTTAATCGATTTGCTCCACACCTTATTAAGTTCATCCAACAAAGACAACAAAGTATTTTTTTAGAAGCTATTAGGAATGTAATCAAAGCTTTTAAATTATGCCTTGGTAGATTGTAACCTGGGAAGCTGTAAAAAACTGCTTTATTTTCTGTTTTGAGGTTTTTGGCACATAAGAACCATATTATTTTAAATGAAAGTAATATAGGTGAAAGGTAGTAGTCCAGCCTTTTTACGTTGTCATCACATAGAACAATATTTTATTTGTTGAACTTATTTTTTAAACTTTTAATCTGGCACTGATAAAGTTATTATTTTAATACTATAATAACAATCAGCTTACTGATAATATATTTAGGGCGTCAAATATTTATCTCAAGTAGATGTAACATCGAAAAATGTTTTTGTACTCTACTAGATACAAAATCATTTTTTACCTTTATTGACAGTTGTCAAAGAATATGTTATAATAGTTATTGTGACTTAATATTTAAATATTAAATTTCAATACAAATACACATCTTCTACACATCTTTCCTAAAGCAATTTTAAAATGTTTTCTTAGGTCAAACTACTGTCGATCGTAGCATTAATCCAATTTAAATAGTAATTCACTTTAGTTGCTATATATACACCATAGAATTTTTCAGGAGGAAAATTTAAAGTAAATCCAATTAGTACAGTCTTGTTACCATCTTCTCGGACAACAATGCCGCCGTGCCTCATCTGGAAAATATGAACAATTTTTAGTTAATTTGAGCAACATCAATACTTTTGTTAAACAAAACATAACACTTACTACAGAAGATGGTGTTTTGGCGATTATGATACAGAAAAAAGAATCATACTCTGTACCAGGCTCAGGGAATATCATCAGTAACTGGCTCTTACATTCATAATTTTCAATAATTTGAGCTTTGCAAGATGTTTGTACGTAGTATCCGTATTCAAGCTTATTGCTGATAACTGTGACACTTGTATTTTCATTGATGTTATCCAAGTAATCAAGATCCACGTATTTATGGATGTTCACTCTTTCATTTAATCTCACAATAGCTATGCTATTTAAGTTGTTACTGAAAAATATAATGACTTTTAGTTATGCCACGATTTAAAGTCACATTTAACTCTAAATAAAATACTTACGCAGACTCGAAGCTGCTGTGAATAAAAGCATTTTTGACGTTAACTATTTGCTCACCACCACTGAAGTACAAACGAAAACCAGCATCCTTATTATTATAATATAATGCAGACATTTGCAACCAACAAAAACAATGAGCATTTGCCAACACCAAATTGTCTTTAAGTAGTGCACCGTGACAAGCCTCCAAGTGACCAACACCACTACTTGGCAAGGCTTTGATAAGTACGTAGTAAGAAAACTGATTGCTCATCAGAGTAAACCCAGGATAAGCCCAAACAACTAAACAAAAGTAAAATTTTATAAGCCATTAAATCAATGTTTTATCAGTTTTAAAAAAATGATTGATCAGGAAAGACTGCTCTGTACATTAGGAGATTTAATATCTATGATTAATACACCCTTTCATTTGTATTGGCTTACAAATTATTTCAAAACTTGTCCTCAGTAGATACTTACCTAGTTTTTGCTCTTCCAAGGCTGTTCCGTTATTAATTGTTCCTTCAATCCAATTGACGTCATTGGATGAAAACCTAGTGTTAATGATTTTATTTTTAGTGGAAAGTCCAAATAGCATAATCTGGCCTCTAAAATTTTGAAAAAAAATGTCACCATGATGTACCTTAAAAATGTTAAAGAATGTGTAAATGTGGATAATGATTTTAAATATATTTGCAGAAAACCGATAGTTGTTTTGATAGAAAAAAATAGTACCCAGAAATTTAATTTGAAAAGGATGTTTTCTTTGAAAAAAATTATAATCTAAAAAGGAAGGAACACTTTATTTTTTCTTTTTATCCCATAATCTTTGTTGCATGAAAATCGTATACTTTTCTTTTCTCTTATAGTACTATTATAATACTTTCTCAATAGTACAGTTTTTTACGTATTATATATCGAACGTCCGAGTCGAAGGGAAGATCAAAGATTAGAGTATGACTGGTAACTCTGACACTTTATTTTCTTTTAATTCATCATCCACACACACACACACACACACACACACACACACACACACACATATATATATATATATAGACAGACACTCCCCAAAACTCATTAGCATATTAAAAAAAACACGTGAAATTTTACATTTAACGAAACAACGATCCCTTCATCTTTATATTCGTACTGGCTAAACGAAAAAAAATAAAACTGTCTGTGGCTAGGCCCAAAGTACACAAGTGTGACATTAGTAGAAATAATATTTGGAACATCGACGAGTATAATTTTTCGGCAGTGCCAAAATTATGTCTACATGTCAGATATCGACTCTTTTATGACTCCTGTGTTAATGTTTCTTTGTTTAAACGTTTTGGAATGATTTTGACAAGTCAAGCTACAGAAACCAATAATTTTACCCGTTGCTTGGAAAACTTCATTATATTTTTAAACAATACCCTCAGAAATTGTATTTCGCTGCTTTTATGCAGTCACACAAATGCCTGAAAATGTTTTTCCGATGAAAACTGAGAGAATACCGTTTTCAAACTTAAATTTGCAAGGTAATTTTTCCGCCAAAACATTAAAATTCATGAATTTAATTTTTACCGTATTGTTTTCAAATTCAGTCAGACAAAATATCGATCCACGTGATAAATTACTAGTTTGATAGGTTTTGTTAAATTTTTGCTCACAAAAGTCGTTTTCTATAACTTGAACATCATAAGCGTTTAATCTAGGACCACCTGAAGGTTGACGTCGGTAGCCCATTAGGGTGATATTCCCATTGCTGTCAACAGTTTCGTCGAATTTAGGCAAATTCACTATCTGTACATATTCGTTCGTGTCTACTTCCTCTTCCAATAACAAAATAGCTATGTCGTGTTCGTCGGTACTAAAATATTGTTATTTTAAAATTGATTTTTGTGTAATAAAATTCACATTTCTTATGAAAAGAAAATAACTTACTCAAATACGTAATTTGGGTGAATAAAAGTATATATGACACGGATTTTCTGTACACGTTTGTCATCGTACACCATAATATTATTCAGGAATGAATAGAAGCGAAATAAGCAATGGGCACTTGTCACGACAAATATTTCTTTAACAAGTGCTCCAGAACACCAAAATCTTGATCCACTGGCGGTAAAAACTTCGACAAGTACAAAGTATGGAAATCGATCATTTAGAGATACGTCTTGGTTACTTTTTTTGTCAGCTGCTATTATTAAAAATAACATATTTTATGAACTTGTTGTGTATACGTTATAACATTACTATTCAACTAAATTTATGTGTCAAGGGATTATAGAAATACAATGTAAAAATCTTTAAAATTAGACCAATAGTTTTTTTGTGCTAGGATAAAAACGTATTTAGTGTCTATTATTGTAGAATAAAATTTAAATACTCCTTTTCATTCGCTGAAGTACGTCAATACTTTGCATTTTCCGGTTCCTTTTTGAAAACAGTATGTATTATACGAACATTGGATTTTTGCATACACAATGTTGGAGTTTTTTTTTATTTCTATTTTTATTTTTATTTATACTAATAGTATGTCCATTAGTATTGGAAGGGTGAAAGTTCAACGAGCCTAGAGCCTACGCAATTGCAATTTGCAGGACTTTTAAGGACTTGACATATTGTTGAACATACAAAATTTTTTTATTTAATTACTTTGCACTATTAGGTGTAAAATCAAGGAGTCATACTATAAACCCATGCCTAATGATTTTACAGTTAAAAAAAATTAGATTTATCATAATCACTGATAATAGTTAATAAAATAACACTAGATCGTAATAACATGACTTCTGAGAACGTCATGTCAGTAAACTTGAATCATTTGCAAGTGGGGATGCAAATGATTCCTCAAGGGTCCTGCATGCTAACACCTAATTCCATCTGGCATTAAACAGTGGTAATATAATTGCACCAAACGAATAGCGCTCGCGTAAAATAGTTTAACGTTTAATTGCAGAAGACATTTATACAACAATCTCTCCACGTACGTAACATTAAAAAGTTACGTATTTACAACCCGCATATCTGCAGCAAAAACGCGACTTACAGGTAGCTGCACAGCCTGTAAAATTTAATAAGCTTCAAGCCATGTACAAAAGTCTTACGATTATAGTTATAATTTTTTTTTTTTTTTTTTTTTCATGCAAACAAAACTGTAGGAATCAATAATTTTTTTGAAAAAATTCGATCAACAAATGTATAATAAAAACAATAAGAACTTACTTCTACTTGACTTGTTTGCAGTTAAATAGTAGTCAATTACGTTATTTATCCAATCGAGAAAATGGAAAACGTTGGTAACCAGAAGATTTTTGTGATTACTTATCAGTCCAGCTAACACAGTTTTGGTACCATCATTTTGAAATAAATTATCCCAGTTGTGTATCGGAGTGTCCTAAAAAAACCTTCGTGAAATTTTACAAATCGAATTTTATCAAGTATAGTAAGTATCCAAATATTCATCGAGTCACTTACGTCAGTAAGACAAAATCGCGGTCCGTTTTCCCCACACCATTCGGAATCCATTACTTTGACTTGACTAAATGATAATCCTTCGCGATTGCCATTAGCAATGTATCTGAGACCAACCAACGTCATAGTCCAACTGGTATTGAAAATCTGGTCGGACTCGGGAAGATTTACAATACTAACGAATTCTGTGACTCTGACTCTTTTTTTCAGTTGTAAGAGAGCGATGTCATTTTCACCGGAGCTGAAAAAATATTAATCATTTTAAGTTAAAATTCAGTCGACGAATTAAAGAAACATTTGTTTCTATTCTTACGCATAATTGTAGTTGGGGTGAGTAACAAAATTTTCGACGGAAATCATTTGGGCTTTATGCTGATCAAATGAGATGCTACCAGCGAATATCCGTTGTGCGGTAGATTTAAACGGCTTAGAGTTTCCATCATAAAAGTACAAACAATGAGCTGCCGTTATGACGAATGAATCCGCAATAAGTGCACCTTCACACGAAAATTCGTAGTTACTGCCCGTATACACGTAAACAAATACGTGGGAAGGAAACTGCCCTAACGCAACTGGCTCTTGAGCTCCGGCAACTTAAATATAAAGTGCTATTAGTCAATTTGTAAAACATCAGTTCCTATGAGTAAGATAACTTTTTAAATAATTTTAAAGTTATTATAGATTTTGTTAATACAGAAAGCACTAAATTGGTGTAAGCATTAATTTACGCATTATAGAATAAAACAAATGACACTTACCTGCAGTTATCAAAAAAGCTACTAAAATTTTTTGAAGAATCATGTTGACATGAAAATAAAGTACCAATTCCTAAAAATAAATTAGTACATTAATGAAAAAATAAATTTCACAACATGTTCAACAAGTCAATGATATACAATCAGTTCGATTTTTAAATAATAGTCGCATACAGGTTATGTTCCAAAATTTGGAAAACATGACAAATACTATCAGAAGTTTAAATAATTTTTTTTATTACAATGTTGTATGTAACTATTTCATAATATACATAAGAAAAAGTGTGTAACAACAAACTTTAAATTAAATAACTAATGTTTCCGAGTGTCTGATATACCACATTCATCACCAAATAGTACTCAACGCTGAGAATCTATTTTTCTATTAACTTTCCACGATTTACGCTAGATGCATGTCAATGTGTACTATCATAAACAATTACGTACCCAAAGAAAAAAACAAGGCAAGTGAAAAATCTTTAGACTATACTTTCTGTATGTCAAATAAAAGTTTCAACTAACTCTAAAATATTAATGTGTACCGTTCGCTTCTCAATTAATCACTCAAAGAACAAAGAAAAAAATTTTTCAAACCTACTAGTTAGTTTATAATGGTAGATTAATGACGTTATTTTAATCAATTTGCTCGACACCTCATTAAGTTCATCCAATAAACACAACGAATTATTTTTTTTAGAATCCATTGGGAATATAATCAAAGCTTTAAAATAATGGCTCCACAATATCACCTATACGACAAAAAACTTGATTCGTCGTGTAATGAAATTGAATTATTAAAACAGCACATCTATTCCTTTCCTACATTTATTTAACTTACAAATCCTTATAATATTTGACCTAATTCTTTTATCAAATAAACCACAGCCATCGTATCACTTGATCAATTATATTAACTAAGCATTTCCCTGGTGTGAGGCTTTCAACTTTGAAGTTGTTCATGATACGGGTTAAATGTTAAACCTCATAAGCAAGCAAAATTACTTACATATAGTTTCATTCCTAGATTTCAATACATTTTCTTCTGTACAAATGTGTGACGTAAGGCTTTTCATCACGAAAAGTGAAAAGGCACTAAGTGTGGTAACAATCAATTTCTAGGAAGAAAGTATTTAATAATCCTAGTTTTTTTGCTGTTTTTCTAATAAACAGTTATGTTGAAAATTGGAAAGAAAATTATAGATGAAGTTACTTGATCTGGCATGAACGTATTTCTAACGCAGACTGTAGAAAAAAAACGCTCAAGTTATATTGAAAGTAAACTTTTGAAAGTGGTTGTCCATGGCCATGAATATAAAAATAAAGTGCATAGAACATAATATCTTCCCATGCTATACGAATTAAAAATTTACAAAAAAAAAAAATTGTTCTACAATCTATGTAAGTCGAGATATAAATAATTTATATCGCTACCCTAAAACGAATGTATGATAAACAAACGTAAGAATTTAACAATGATAGTTTCTTATTACTCAAATACCTTTAATGTCCAAATGATGCATTTAATTATAACAAAGTAACGAAGAAGAAAAAAATAATGTCTTTTTTTTTAATTATTATGCAACATAACTGTCACAATTACACTATTTTATTGCTACTAATATTGCTTCTAAGAATCGCTACACAACCAAATAGATGATCTTATGAACACATTTTAACTTTTTGTGTAAAAGGTGTTGATCCTAATTACTCATCTTTTCGTCCCCACATTCGTCTTTACCGCTTTTTTACTTGGTGTGAAACTCTTTTGTTGAAGATTGAGTAGAAGATCCTTCAATAGCCAATGTCAACTTTCCTAAGAAAAAAATTAAAATAAATTGTTTTCGTTGAATAGAAATTTAGTTTGTAATACTAGAAATGAAATTTATAAGATCAACCTACTAAAATTAGATGAATCGTACCGTTTAGAAAATGCACTAGTCTAATATTTTAAACATAAACGTTATAGTTACTAGATAAATAAAAATGATATGCTAAAAAAAGTCATTCCATTTTTATTTTTTGTACTAGATAACTAGAAAATTAATATGCTTTATGTATGAAATAATGTCCTTTTATCTGGTGAGTGGCTTTGCACTTCAAGCAAAAAAATGATTTTTGATACTCAAGAACCAACGTACAAATACAACCCAACTTTGCTATCTGATGACGATCGATTGGAGAGCCTTATAGTGGTTCGGTGGAACTTTACATTTAGAAAAAGGTGCTTGTTGTATTTATAAAAAAAAACAAATTTTCATGGAATTTTTAAACTGCAGTCCTAATCATTATTTTAAGCCGTTGAAAATTTTTTATTCACTGCATTTAAATTTATAATACATACAAATCAGATTATTGTAAATAAAAGTTAAGTAGGCAAAGGATGTCGTTATCAATATACCGTTAAAGATACAAATTGTTTTGTCTTATTTTTTTCAGCTTATAACATAATGACTTATAACAATAAAACTAATAAGAATACTATCAGGCTTCATATTTCATTTTTTTTAATGCACATATTGTCCATTAAAACTTTTTTTAATACACATCTAATTCTAAGGATTAACAGAAAAGTCTACTCACATCAAATTACTGTCCATCGTAGAATTAATCCAATTTAAATAGTAATTTACTTTGGATACTATGTATACATCATAGAGTTTTTGAGGCAGAAAATGAAAAAGAGATCCAATCAGCACAGTCTTGTTACGGTCTTCTCGCACAACAATACCCCCCTGCGTCATCTGTATAATTTAAATGATTTTATATCAATAAGGCCAACATAACTACTGTTATTAAACAAAACCTATTGCTTACTGAAGAAGAGTATGTTTTGATAATAATGATACAAAACATAGAGTCATATTCTTCACCATCAGGCTTCACAAAAATCGTGAACAACAGTTTTTTACAAATATTGTTTTCCATAACTTGAGCTTTGCAAGATGTTTGTACGTAGTATCCGTATTCAAGCTTATTGCTGATAACTGTGACACTTGTATTTTCATTGATGTTATCCAAGTAATCAAGATCCACGTATTTATGGATGTTCACTCTTTCATTTAATCTCACAATAGCTATGCTATTTAAGTGGTTACTGTAAAATATAATGACTTTTATTTATGCCACGATTTAAAGTCACATTTAATTCCAATTAAAACTCTTACGTTGAGTCGAAACTGCTGTGAACAAAAGCATTGTTGATGTTAACTATTTTCTCACCACCACCGCAGTACAAACGAAAACCCACTGCATTGTTGTACAAAATTTCAAATTCTTTCAACCAATGTAAACAATAAGCATTTGTCAACACAAAATTGTCTCTAAATAGTGCACCATGACAAGCGTCCATGTGACCAACACCACTACTTGGTAAAGCTTTGATAAGCACGTAGTAAGAAAACTTGTCACTTTCCAGAGTAAACCCTGGTGGAGCCGAGGTATCTAAATAAACATATTATGATTTTATCATTTCTACAGTATGTTTCATACGTAGAGTCAGTCAAGGAATAGTAGTTTTTGAACCTAGTAACGCACATCACCAGGGAAATCACCGGTCCACTACTTAACCAATCACTTCAAAAACCAAGACACTCCTTGTGTTTGCCCTGGTTGGATACGCACTAAGTACAAACTCTACTTTTCTTACTTAAAGTGCAACAAATATCACGCAAAGATGCCCAAAGTAGAAAAAAAATGTTTATTTTAGATATGGGTAGCTACTTGTTTTATTTTAAAGAAATCCATTTTCATTCCTTAGTTACTTTCACTCATCTTTCACACTTAGGTTTTATTTTCTTTCCTATGTAATAAACATGTCGCTATTTGTTACGGAGTACCTACGATAACTGATTTGAAATTTTTATTTTATTTCCCTAAATTGATAAAGAAAAAAAAATGCAGATAAAACTCTCAGAACAAGTGACGGATCATGGCCGTTTCTATAGCTATTAATCAACTCGATAATCACTCTTTATTTTAAATAAAATATTGGTCATTAAAGATGTGTAACAGTTAAATTTTTGTTCTTTAAAATAATTGACAAATGTATTAAAATGCACTTACCTACTATTGGATACTCTAAGATTGTTTTGTTATTGATAATTCTTTCAATCCAATCGATTTCATGGGATGATAACCGTGTGTTAAAAATTTTATTCCTAGTAGAAAATCCAAATAGTGTGATCTGGCCGCTATTGTTTTGGAAAAAAATGTCACCATGTTGAACCTTAAAATAGAGAATACAGAGAAATGTATGAATCTAGTATTCCTAGAATGTAGTAAAGTAGATCACTGCCTTAATAGAATTAGATACAACCTTCAGTCGAAGTCTGAAAAAGATCCCATCTCGATTTTTTGTGTGATTGGCAAAATACCAAAAAGAAGAGTAATAGTTATCATACTATGGGCGCAAAGTTGTACTTCGTGCCCATGAGCACATTTCGGGCCAGCTAATATTTTTGCACCGGAGAACGGAAGAATACCTTAGCATCAAAGCCTCCATGCCAACCTTTGCACCCATCGTAGGTATAGTTTTATTTATTTATTTGTTAATTTTAGATTCAGAACTAATACAACAAGTCTGAAGCAAACTGCTTCAAGAATCATCTTGTTATTACGTTTGGATCTAAAATTTCAACTTTTTAAAGGACGATAATTCCTCATGATTGTATGGCATATAATACACATAATGCATTTACCACCTAAATAAAAATAGCGAACGGACTTTTGATGTGGCGCCAATAATTGAAGATGTAAAGATTATCTTTTTCCACCAAAAACTAAAAGGACCTTTTTCAAACTCAAACTGTCGTACGTAACACGAGATATTACTGACTTTTTTTCACCAAGGCATTAAAACTTATGCATTTAATGTTTACCGTTTTATTTTCAAATTCAGCAAGACAAAATAACAATCCACGTGATGAACTAGTAGTTTGGAATGTTTTGTTATATTTTCGATCACAAACACTTTTTTCTGTGACTTGAACGTCATAAGCTTTTACTCTAGGACCACCTGAAGGTTGACGTCGGTAGCCCATTAGGGTTATATTCCCATTGCTGTCAACAGTTTCGTCGAATTTAGGCAGATTCACTATCTGTACAAATTCGTTGATGAATACGTCCTCTTCCAATAACAAAATAGCTATGTCGTGATCGTCGGTACTAAAAGATTTTTTTTTTTAAGGTGATTTTTGTGTGATGAAATTCACATTTCTTATAAAAATAAAATGACTTACTCAAACACATAATTTGGGTGAACAAAAGTACGTATTACACGGATTGTTTCTACATCTTCTTTATCATCGTGTGAAATCCCGCCAACAATAACACGGTTGAACGTTGAATCGAAGCCAAACAAGCAATGGGCACTTGTTACGACAAACATTTCTTTAACAAGTGCTCCAGAACACCAAAATCTTGATCCACTGGCAGTAAAAACTTCGACAATTACGGAATATCGGAATCGATATTTTAGAGATTCTTCTTGGGTACTTTTTTCATCAGCTACTAATATAAAGTAACGTTAAATAAATTTTTTTTTCAGTATGATGTTTTGTGAAGTAACGTTTAGAACTAAGTACAATGAAATATCCATTAAATTAATGATTATGATTTTTGAAGGACTAGGACAAGCATATTTGGTACTTCATAACTGTTATTGGGTATTTAAATTTTAAAATATCTTCATTTTAAGTACGTCTTTGAAAACAGATGTTATCACCGTTATATTTTTAAATACAGTATTTTGGATGATCTCAATTGATTTTGTTGAGTTTTTACTAAAGTTAAACGGATTAAGAACTTCTTATAATTAGAAGGTATTCTAACAATTAAAAGTTTTCAGTCAAATATCAGTACCAAAAACCAGTATCTTAAGTTCCGATTTATCAGTTCATCGTAGAAATATCACCGCAACATTAGCCAGATTATATTCAATAATGGAATACCTGATGAGTTACGTTACTATGCGCCAACTATAAATTAATAAAGATGACGATCCTTTGTTGATCAGAAGTCAATTTTAGTTGGGTAAATTTTTTGTTGAAAATTTATTGATACTTTTAATTTTGCCATTTTACTTTAACAACATAAATAAATCGCCACAAATCACACATCTACCGTGGATACCTGCATGAGAAACGCGATTCATAGAATGTTACACACTCTAAATAATTTAATGAGCCTCAAGCCATAAGCAAAATAGATGAAGAGTGCAAAAATCTTCCTACTATAATCTTAAATTTTTTTTTGTTTGCAAACTGAAGTAATTAAGTTTTGAAAAAATATGCTTACCCAATAAATAATAAAAACGAGAAACACTTACCTATATTTAATTTCTTTGTATTTGAACGGTTTTTAATAACATTTTTAATCCAATCTCGAAAATAAAAAACGTTTGTAGCCAAAAGTTGATCGTTATTACTAATCAATCCAGCTAACATAGTTGTAGTACCATCATTCTGAAGTAAAATATCTCTGTCGTAAAGCCAAGTACCCTAGAAAAAAAAAACATTCATAAAATTTTTCTATTTGAATTTGGCCAAATATAGTGTCAATATTCACGGAGTCACTTACTTCGGCAAGACAAAATAGAGCTCCATATTCCCCACACCATTCCATATCCATTACTTTAACTTTGCTAAATATTAATCCTTCGCGATCGCCGTAAGCAATATATCTAAGGCCAATCAGCGTTTTAGCCCAACTGGTATTAAAAATTTGGTTGGACTCGGGAATATTTACGATATTAACAAATTCGTTGATCTGAACTTTCTTTTTCAATTGTAAGAGGGCAATATCACTTTCTCCAGTGCTGTAAGAGTTTCATCATTTTAAAATATATTTAAAATTTATTGATCCCGCCGTCGAATAAAAATAAATATCTTACGCTTCATTATAGTCGGGGTGAATGAAAACATTTTTGACAGAAATCATCTGGGCATTTTGTTGATCAAGTGAGATACTACCAGCGAATATTCGTTGGCTAGTCGATTGGTGAGAATCAGAGTTTCCATCATAAAAATACAAACAATGAGCTGCCGTTATGACGAATGAATCCGCAATAAGTGCACCTTCGCACGAAAATTCGAAGCCATTATACGTCGATACGTAGACAAATACGTGGGAAGGAAACTGTCCAAACGCAGCCAGTTTTTGAGCTCTGACAACTTAAATATAACATGTTGCAAGTTGACTTATAAAGTATTAGCGAAGTATTACGAAGGAGACTTTTTAATTATTCGTTCGCAATATTTAGATTTATTTCGTACAGAAAAAACTATATGTGTTTTAGTAATTAATTATTACTTGAAAATCAAGGCACTTACATTCAATTATCAAAAGAGCAGCCATAATTTTAAAAAACATCATGTTGACACAAAAAAATACTATTTCCTACAAATAAAGTATTATATTAATAAAAAATATACTGAATAAAATGTTTGACTAGTCAATACAAAATTGTGCATGAGAGTTATTAAATGTAATAATTGTTTAAATCCAAAAGAAATTTTCTAAATCTCTTCAAAACTTTAAATTAAATAACTGATATTTCCAAGTGTCTGATGTACCACATTCATCACCAAACAGTATTCAACGTTGAAAATTTATTTTTCTAGTAGCTATCCACGATTTACGCAAGATACACCTCAAAGTATACTACCATAACCAATTACATACCCAAAGAAAAGATCAAGGTAAGTGAAAAATCTTTAGACTATACTTTCTGTATGTCAAATAAAAGTTTCAACTAACTCTAAAATATTAATGTGTACCGTTCGTTTCTCAAGCAATCACTTAAAGAACAAAAAAAAATTTTTCAAACCTCCTGATTAGTTTATAATTTTAAATTAATGACGATAGTTTAATTGATTTGCTCCAAACTACATTAAATTTGTCTAATAAAGACAACGAAAAAATTTTCATGAAACCCATTAAGAATATATTCAAAGCCTTAAATTAAAGCTTGCCAATGTCACGTATATGGCAAAAAATTTGCTTCATCTTGTAATTAAATTTTATCATCAAAACAACAAATTTTTCCTCATCGATACATCAGTTAACTGTAGAAAATGTGCGCTTATGTTGTACTGAAAACAAACTTTTGAAAATGAGTGTACATGGCCATAAACAGAAAAAAAGTGTATAAAACGTAACATCCTCCCGAGATATCCGAATTAGAAATTTAATCAAAAAAAAAAGAAGATAGTTCTATGATCTACATAAGTCGAGACATCAATGATTTCTACGAAACTCTAAAACGAAGGTATTGTAACGTATGATGGCATATAGCTATGCGTCTGAGTGCCCCTCCTAGTTTGGGCCCTGAAGGATAGAAAAGCAGGGGAGATAAAGACATAAAAGATGAGAGTGAGGGACAGTAGCAGAATACCTAATAGCAAGAAATTTGGTCGATAGTAAGGGTAGGTCCTTGGCTTCAAACGGTTAAGCTCAACGCTCCTCTTCTCTCGTTTTTGATATCAATAAAGTACTTGATCCAAACTCCTTGTAAATATTTCGTGAGCACCTCGAGGCCACAGAACCTCATGTAACAATTTCTTAAACAAATTTAAAGATCCAACAACATTCATACCTTATTACTCAAATACCTGAAATGTCTAAATTTCACATTTTAACAAAAACAAAGGAGTAACAGAAGATACACAAATGATGTCTTAATTTTTATTATCATGAAACCTAACTGATACAATAACACTATTTTATTACAATTTATATTACTTCTAAGAATCTTTATACGACCAAGTGGATGATATTATGAACACATTTTAACTTTTTGTGTGAAAGGTGTTGATCCTGAAAATCACTCATCTTTTAGTCCCCATATTCATCTTTACCACTTTTTTACTTGGTGTGTAACCCTTTTGTTAAAGATTGAGTAGAAAATCCTTTAAAAACCAATGTCATGTTTCCTAAAAAAAAAAAAAAGATGTTTTTGTCAAATAGAAATTTAGTGCTATGATATTTGAAATAAAATTTATTAAATTAACCAACTAAAATTAGATAAATTACACTGTTTTACAAAATGCAATTATCTTATGTCTGACGCATACACTTTTTAGTTACTGGGTGGATAAAAAAATAAGCTAAACAAGTCTTTTTTGTCTTTATCTTTGTACTAGATAACTAGAAAATCAATATGCTTTATGTATTAAATTTTGTTCCTATCTCTGGCGCACGAATTTTTACACTTAGCAAAAAAATTATGTTCGATACTCAAGCACCATTGTACTGATACAACCTAATTTTGGTATTAAATAACGGCTAATATGGTTTTTTTTCAAACTGATTTCCAGTAGCGATTTTACTATTGAGTGTATTGTAAAAAAAAGTTAGTCTTTCGATTAAAATGTTTTATAATAAAATCTTTTTTGATCCCTGATTGCAAAAAAATATAGATGAGTCATGAGTGACAACAACTTAGAAAAATGAAAACCCATGCAATAAAAAAATAAATATTCAAAAGAAAAAAATTAAACAAAACGAAAGTATTGACATTCGATAGAAAAGCCTAATAGTGGCTTAGGTGGAACTATGCATTCAAAAAAAGATGTTCGATAAATTTATTGAAAAAAAATTTTTAATGTTAATGTTTGTTTACAGTTCCAATAATTATTTTTAATGTCACCGAGGGATTTTGTTGAGAACTTCTTCATTTCTTGTATTTAAGTTTATACAACTCTAATAAAAAAGCTATCAGGGCTTTATATTTGATTTTTTTTTTATGCACGTATATAATAAATTAAAGTTTTTATTAGTACCAATCCATTTTGATGAATAAAAGAAAAGTCTACTTACATTAAACTAATGTCCATTGTAGCATTAATCCAATTTAAATAGTAATTAACTTTCGTGACTATGTATACATCATAAAGTATTCGAGGAAGTAAACGATAAATGAATCCCATCAGCACAGTCTTGTTACCACCTTCTCGGATTATTATACCTCCCTGCCTTATCTGAAAAATACGACTTATATTCAGTTAATCTGGACAACATAACTACTATTGTTGCACAAAACCTAACACTTACTACAGACGATTGTGTTTTATCTATGTTGAAACAAAAAAAAGAATCATACACTGTAGCAGGATTGGGAAATATCATCATTAACTTTCTCTTGCATTCATTATTTTCCATAACTTGAGCTTTGCAAGATGTCTGTACGTAGTACCTGTTTTCAAGCTTTCTGCTGACAACTGTGATAGTTAACTTTTCATTGACAATGCCCGAATAATCAAGATCCACGTATTTATGGATGTTCACTCTTTCATTTAATCTCACAATAGCTATGCTATTTAAGCGGTTACTGAAAAGAATAATGACATTAAGTTAACGCCACAATAATACCTCGCATTTTAATCTAAATAATATTCTCACGTTGTGCCGTAGCTGCTGTGAACAACAGCATTTTTGACGTTAACTATTTGCTCACTACCATCGAAGTACAAACGAAAACCGGCATCATTATTATTATACCATGATGCATATCGTTTTAACCAATGTAAACAATAAGCATTTGTCAAAACAAGATTGTCTTTAATTAGTGCACCATGACAAGTATCCAAGTAACCAACACCACTACTTGGCAAGGCCTTGATAAGTACGTGATAAGGAAACTTGTCACTCTCCAGAGTAAACCTTGGTGGAGCCGAGGTAACTAAACGAAGATATTTTGATCTTAATAGATAGTATTATTGTATATATTGTACACCTAAAGAAATGATGCAATAGTATTTTTCGCACCCGGCAATGCATGTCACCAGGGCAAACAAAAGGCCACTACTTAACCAATACACTTCTTGTGCTTGCCCTAGTTGGATGTGTACCATGTGCGAACTATTTTATTCTCACTAAGTACACAGTAAACGTGCAGAAAAATATCCAAATAAAGGCTTTAATACTTTTTGAACGTGGCAACAATATTTTATAAAAAAATTATCGTGATAGTGAGCTATATCTTGAATTATAAAAGAATCAACTTTTATTTCTTGGTAACATGTACTTATCTTTCACAATTTGTATTTTATTTCATTTTTATTAATTAAATACCTATCTGTTTGTTACCAATTACGTGTGGTAACTGTTATGAGACGTACTATATTTTACTAAATTGGCAAAAAACAAACTGCTTCTGAAACTCTAATATCAAGTTGCTAACCACGACCACGTTTAACTATTAATCAACTTGACAATCACTAAAACTTTTTTTTTATAAAACATATTAGCCATTAAAGGTAAGTTACAGTTTTATGTTTGTACTTTAAAATTATTTAAAAATGCATGAAGTGTCACTTACTTTGTAATCGGTAATCTATGTTCGTCTTATTATTAATTACTCTCTTAATCCAATCGACGTCATGGGATGTTAACCGCGTGTTAAATATTTTATTCTTAGTGGAAAGTCCAAATAGCGTAATCTGACCACTACAATTTTTAAAGAAAATGTCACCATGTTGAACCTTAAAATAGAGAATACAAAGAAATGTATGAAACTAGTATCCGTAGAATGTAGTAAAGTAGATCACTGCCTTGATAGAATTAGATACAACCTTCAGTCGAAGTCTGAAAAAGATCCCATCTCGATTTTTTGTGTGTTCGGCAAAACACCAAAAAGAAGAGTAATAGTTATCATACTATGGGCGCAAAGTCGTACTTAGTGCCTATGAGCACATTTCGGGCCAGCTAATCTTTTAGCACCGGAGAACGGAAGAATACCTTAGCCTCAAAGCCTCCATACCAACCTTTGCACCCATCGTAGGTATAGTTTTATTTATTTATTTGTTAATTTTAGATTCAGAACTAATACAACAAGTCTGAAGCAAACTGCTTCAAGAATCATCTTGTTATTACGTTTGGATCTAAAATTTCAACTTTTTAAAGGACGATAATTCCTCATGATTGTATGGCATATAATACACATAATGCATTTACCACCTAAATAAAAATAGCGAACGGACTTTTGATGTGGCGCCAATAATTGAAGATGTAAAGATTATCTTTTTCCACCAAAAACTAAAAGGACCTTTTTCAAACTCAAACTGTCGTACGTAACACGAGATATTACTGACTTTTTTTCACCAAGGCATTAAAACTTATGCATTTAATGTTTACCGTTTTATTTTCAAATTCAGCAAGACAAAATAACAATCCACGTGATGAACTACTAGTTTGAAAAGTTTTGTTACATTTTCGATCACAAACACTATTTTCTGTGACTTGAACGTCATAAGCGTTTAATCTAGGACCACCTGAAGGTTGACGTCGGTAGCCCATTAGGGTGATATTCCCATTGCTGTCAACAGTTTCGTCAAATTTAGGCAGATTCACTATCTGTACAAATTCGTTGATGAATACGTCCTCTTCCAATAACAAAATAGCTATGTCGTGATCGTCGGTACTAAAAGATTTTTTTTTTTAANAAGATTGAGTAGAAAATCCTTTAAAAACCAATGTCATGTTTCCTAAAAAAAAAAAAAAGATGTTTTTGTCAAATAGAAATTTAGTGCTATGATATTTGAAATAAAATTTATTAAATTAACCAACTAAAATTAGATAAATTACACTGTTTTACAAAATGCAATTATCTTATGTCTGACGCATACACTTTTTAGTTACTGGGTGGATAAAAAAATAAGCTAAACAAGTCTAATAGAAAATCAATATGCTTTATGTATGAAATTTTGTTCCTATCTCTGGCGCACGAATTTTCACACTTAGTAAAAAAATTATGTTCGATACTCAAGCACCATTGTACCGATACAACCTAATTTTAGTCTCTAATAAAGGCTAATATGGTTTTTTTTTTCAAACTAATTTGCAATAGCGATATTACTATTGAGTGAATTGTAAAATAAAAAAATGTTCGTACGTTTGGAATATTTTATGATAAAATCTTTTTTGGCTTTAACTACAAAAAAAAGGCAAAATAGGTCGTAAGATACAATTTTTCAAAATAAAAACTGATAAACCAAAATGGTAATAATTAATGGAAGGGCCTAACAGTGACTTTAGTGTAACTTTGCATACAAAAAAAATGCTTAATAAATTTATTGAATACCAATTTTTGATAGAACTTTCTGTTGACAGTTCTAATTATTATTTTTAATTTAATCCTTACAAGCTGTTAAAAACTTCTTCATTTTCTGTACTTAAGTTTGTAGAACTTTGATAAAGATACTACCAGAGCCTTATAGGTGATTTTACTTTTAATGCACATATATAATAAATTGAAATTTTTTTAGTACTTATCCATTTTTATTAATAAGTAGAAAAGTCTACTTACATTAAACTAATGTCCACTGTAGAATTAATCCAATTTAGAAAGTAATTAACTTTAATGACTATGTATACATCATAAAGTATTTGAGGAAGTAAACGAAAAATAAGTCCCATCATCACAGTTTTGTTACCATCTTCTCGGACAATAATACCCCCTCGCCCCATCTGGAAAAGATGAATAATTTTTAGTTAATCGAGACAATATAACTACTGCTGTTAAACAAAACTATCACTTACTACAGAAGATTGTGCTTTAGTGATAATGATACAAAAAAAAGAATCATTCTCTGTACTACGCTTGGGTAAATACATCATTAACTTTCTCTTGCATTCATTATTTTCCATAACTTGAGCTTTGCAAGATGTCTGTACGTAGTACCTGTTTTCAAGCTTACTGCTGATAACTGTGATGGTTAACTTTTCATTGACAATACCCAAATAATCAAGATCTGCGTATTTATGGATATTCACTTTTTCATCTAATCTCACAATAGCTATGCTATTTAAGCGGTTACTGAAAAGAATAATGACATTAAGTTAACGCCACAATAATACCTCGCATTTTAATCTAAATAATATTCTCACGTTGTGCCGTAGCTGCTGTGAACAACAGCATTTTTGACGTTAACTATTTGCTCACTACCATCGAAGTACAAACGAAAACCGGCATCATTATTATTATACCATGATGCATATCGTTTTAACCAATGTAAACAATAAGCATTTGTCAAAACAAGATTGTCTTTAATTAGTGCACCATGACAAGTATCCAAGTAACCAACACCACTACTTGGCAAGGCCTTGATAAGTACGTGATAAGGAAACTTGTCACTCTCCAGAGTAAACCTTGGTGGAGCCGAGGTAACTAAACGAAGATATTTTGATCTTAATAGATAGTATTATTGTATATATTGTACACCT
Source organism: Copidosoma floridanum (assembly GCF_000648655.2). Next base: position 1,404,703 of record NW_019379468.1, on the reverse strand, counting down.
AAAGAAATGATGCAATAGTATTTTTCGCACCCGGCAATGCATGTCACCAGGGCAAACAAAAGGCCACTACTTAACCAATACACTTCTTGTGCTTGCCCTAGTTGGATGTGTACCATGTGCGAACTATTTTATTCTCACTAAGTACACAGTAAACGTGCAGAAAAATATCCAAATAAAGGCTTTAATACTTTTTGAACGTGGCAACAATATTTTATAAAAAAATTATCGTGATAGTGAGCTATATCTTGAATTATAAAAGAATCAACTTTTATTTCTTGGTAACATGTACTTATCTTTCACAATTTGTATTTTATTTCATTTTTATTAATTAAATACCTATCTGTTTGTTACCAATTACGTGTGGTAACTGTTATGAGACGTACTATATTTTACTAAATTGGCAAAAAACAAACTGCTTCTGAAACTCTAATATCAAGTTGCTAACCACGACCACGTTTAACTATTAATCAACTTGACAATCACTAAAACTTTTTTTTTATAAAACATATTAGCCATTAAAGGTAAGTTACAGTTTTATGTTTGTACTTTAAAATTATTTAAAAATGCATGAAGTGTCACTTACTTTGTAATCGGTAATCTATGTTCGTCTTATTATTAATTACTCTCTTAATCCAATCGACGTCATGGGATGTTAACCGCGTGTTAAATATTTTATTCTTAGTGGAAAGTCCAAATAGCGTAATCTGACCACTACAATTTTTAAAGAAAATGTCACCATGTTGAACCTTAAAATAGAGAATACAAAGAAATGTATGAAACTAGTATCCCTAGAATGTAGTAAAGTAGATCACTGCCTTGATAGAATTGGATACAACCTTCAGTCAAAGTCTGAAAAAGATCCCATCTCGATTTTTTGTGTGATTGGCAAAATACCAAAAAGAAGAGTAATAGTTATCATACTATGGGCGCAAAGTTGTACTTCGTGCCCATGAGCACATTTCGGGCCAGCTAATATTTTTGCACCGGAGAACGGAAGAATACCTTAGCATCAAAGCCTCCATGCCAACCTTTGCACACATCGTAAGTATGGTTTTATTCATTTATTTGTTAATTTTAGATTAAGAGAAAATACAACGTGACTGAGGTAAAACTGCTTTGAGAATTTTCTTCTTATCATATTTGGATTCGAAATTTTGGACTTTAAAAAATTCTTAACAGCCTTATTACCAGACATTGATTAAAGCAACATCGAGCATCAATGTAGTATATACTTTTAGAAGTTACAATTTTTTCCAATAAACAAAAATGACCCATGATTAAAAATGAAAGAATTAACTTTTCTGACGGAAAATTAAAAGGACCTTTTTCAAACTTAATGCTAGATACTTATTACTTTTGTCCACTAAGGCATTAAAATTCATGAATTTAATTTTTACCGTTTTGTTTTCAAATTCAGCAAGACAAAATAATGATCCACGTGATGAAATAGTAGTTTGGAATGTTTTGTTATATTTTCGATCACAAACACTATTTCCTGTAACTTGAACGTCATAAGCTTTTACTCGAGGACTACCAGAAGATTGACGTCGGTAGCCCATTAGAGTTATATTCCCATTGATGTCAACAGTTTCGTCAAATTTAGGCAAATTCACTATTTGTACATATTCGTTGATGAATACTTCCTCTTCTAATAACAAAATAGTTATGTCGTGCTCATCAGTACTGAAAGATTGTTATTTTAGAATTGATTTTTGTACAATAAAACTCACGTTTCTTATGAAAAGGAAATAACTTACTCAAACACGTAATTTGGATGAACAAAAGTACGTATTACACGGATTGTTTCTACATCTTCTTTATCATCGTGTGAAATCCCGCCAACAATAACAAGGTTGAACGTTGAATCGAAGCCAAACAAGCAATGGGCACTTGTTACAACAAATATTTCTTTAACAAGTGCTCCAGAACACCAAAATCTTGATCCACTGGTAGTAATAACTTCGACAAGTACGAAATGTGGAAATCGATTTTTCAAGGATACTTCTTGGTTACTTTTTTCATCAACTACTTATTAATTATTACTTTCAATAAATTTTTTATTAAATGTTATAATTTCATTATTATTTTTTAAGTATAATTTTCATAATAGAACAGCCAACGATTATAAATACTTATTATATAAATCATAGTTGATAAACGTATGATCAAAACAATACTTACTTTTGTGTGATTTGTTTGTTGTTGAATAGAAGCCAATTTTATGTTTTATCCAATCAAGAAAATGGAAAATATTGGTAGCAAAACGATTGTCCTTACTAATAAGACCAGCTAGTACAGTTTTGGTACCATCATTTTGAAGTAAAATATCGGGCAATAAAGGACGGGTATCCTAAAACAATATTTTATGTAATTTTACAACTTGTTTTTCTCAAAGACTAAAAATATTCAATGAGTCACTCACATTAGTTAAACAAAAGAGATGTCCATATGCATCACACCATTCGGAATCCATTACTTTGACTTGACGAAATACTAACCCTTCATGATTACCGTTAGCAATGTATCTGAGGCCAACTAACGTCATAGTCCAACTGGTATTAAAAATTTGGTCAGAATTAGGAAGATTCAGAACACTTACGAACTCGGTGGATCTAACTCGTTGCTTTAATTGTATCATACCAATGTCATTTTCATCAGTACTGTAAAAGTTTTATTACTTTTGATTACAGTTTAAATTAATTAAAATAACGCTCTAGTCTGAAAAGAAATTTCTTACTCTTTATTGTAACTGGGATGAATAAAGGATTTCACGACAAGATACATATAGGCTTTTTCTTGATCGAGTGAAATACTGCCAGCAAACACCCGTTGACTAAGTGATTTCTTAAAATTAGAGGATGCATCATAGTAGTATAAACAATGAGCTGCCGCAATGACGAACGAGTCCGCCACAAGTACACCGTCACATGAAAATTCATAGTTGATGCCGTTATGTACGTAGACAAATACGTGGGAAGGAAACTGTCCAAACGAAGCCAACTCTTGAGCTCTGACGACTTGATGAATAGAAATTTTAATTAGTAAACTTATATTATAAAGCATTAGTTACGTTACAGAAGACAACTGTTGAAATAAAATACATTGTTACAAGACAGTTGATTACAATACAAGCATTTTTAGTACAGAAAGAAATGTAATGTATGTTTTTAATAGTGATATAAAATATAAAGAAACTAACCTTCAGTAATTAAAAGAGCAGCAATAAATTTCACTAAAATCATGTTCACACAAAAAGAAAGCTTCAATATCCAAATCTGAATGAAATTGTAGAATTAGAAGATTTAGTTGAATTTCCGATAGTAATTCATAAGGGACAGACAATTCGATTTTTAAATAATCATCACATTTACGGATATTATACTAAAAGTGAAATAACTTCTAAGCCATGAACGTGAAAATCTCTAGGAATAAGCGCTACACCACATACGTCACCAAGTATTTAAACGTCAGAAATTTATTTGCACATCAATTGTTTTCGATTGATTCAAGATATCTTCAAACAAATATTACGGTTAAATTTACGTACCAAAAGAGGCAAGTGAATAATTCCGAAGCCGTTTACTGGATGTTAAACAGAAGTTGTAAGTAACTGTATGAAATGTGTTTTGTTCGTTCCCAAATCAATCACTAGGAAGAACAAAGGAAAAATTGTTTTAAACTACTAATTAGTTTATAATTATACATTGAAAACTTTATGTTAATCAATTTGCTTTGAACATCATTAAGTTTATCCAACAAAGACGACAAAGTCTTTTTCTTGGAATTTCTTCTGTATGTATTAATATAAGCTTATACATTATACCTTGCCACTACAGAACTTGATTATTCACGTCATAAAAGTTCTTGATATCAAAACAGTACATTTTCTCCCTCGCTTAACTTATAAAACGTAAAAAAACTGCACTAGAATTGTTAACCTATTCTTTTTACTCAATAAAAATCACTATTAAAACCAGACTCAGATTAAATCGTGATGTATGCTTTTGTTATCGTCTTATTTTAGTGATTTGGATTGCAACCTTTCCAAGTTAGTCTTACTGTATACAAATATATTGTTCTTACTGTAATAATACGAAATTCAGCTCGGTTTTACTTATATCCGTTGAATTTCCTTGTACACGTTCATATTACGTACGTTGATTTACTTTTTATGATCATAACCACATGGTCTTGGCCTTACCTAATTACGTAAAGAATAACAGGACTAGATTCAAAGTTATTCTCTTTTTTAAGGTTAAAGATAGTGCCTTATTGATAAAAGAGTAAAAAATAGAAGTAACACAATCCATTAAGATCCAATGTCATCCCCCCTAGAAAAACTTTCTATGTTAAATGTAAATAAAGTATGATAATGTTTGAAATAAAGTTTATAAGAATCATATCCAACAGAAATTTAGTTAATTAGTACCTTCACAAGATAAAATAGTGTTAACAACTAATTATCATTACCCTAATTACTATGTTTTACTATTATGTAATATTAAAGGTAAAGAAATTTTAAAATTTCACTTCAATTATTAAATGAATGAATACGATAACAAGAAGAAGTCTTTTATTTTATGTTTTTTAGGCTGGGTATATAGACTATCAGTATTCTATACAATTTTCTCCCTATATCTGGCACACGGCGTCGCACCCTTTGCACTCAAAGTTACAAAACGATCACGGTATTAAGGATAATATTGAAACATTACTAGATTTCTTTAAAGCTTTAATTATATTTGTATTTATGAGAAGAGTTAACTGTTTTTTTTAACATTAGATAGATTTTTTTTATTTGTTACTCTTTGTCAAATATTTTAGGTAAAATTAAAAAAAGCCNTAAACTAAATTAAAATACAGATGAAAATTTTTAAAAAAATATTTTTTATTATCTTTCGTGAGTCTTGGAATTTTTAATGTTCTTCAATACCATTATGTACTCCACCTATGGAAAAGTAATGGTGATTTTTTGAAAGCGCAGATCAGATCAGATGGCGCGAGAAAGGAAAGATTCAGATTCCATTAAGACATACACACTAACATAAAATATCTGAAAACTCTGATTCAATAGAGCTGCCCTTCTCTAGAAAATTGATTACTAATCTCTTCTTACATTCATGATATTTCATAACTTGAGTTTTGAAGTTTTGTTTGCATGTAGTACCCGTATTTAAGTTTATCTCATTTTTGTAAAATATTGTAATTTATAATGTTCGTTTCTAAAGCCTGAACGAAAAAAAAATGTTATATGCCTATCAAGTTAGATTTAAAAATACACATTAAATTATTCATAACATTGTTTTAATTGATTTCATTTAGAACAAAGAACAAGGCCTTTCTTCTTAGAATCCATTAGGAATATAATTAACCCTTTAAAATTATGCCTTGCCACTGTCACTTATCCGACAAAGAGCTCGATTCTTTACAATTTCGTCATCATGACGGCACATTTTATTTCTAATAGACATTTAATTTTTTTTAATGTTATTTAAATTCATTTTTTTTTTGTTTTTTTTTTAATTAATCAAGTTTCTCTAATAAAGACGACGGAGTCTTTTTCTTAAAATCAATCAAAATTCATTAAAAATCTTATTTTTCAGACAATATGAATACAATACTTTTGATAAAAGTATCAAGACACAATAATTACTTCTTTTCGGTAAGTACGGAATTTACGTAAATTGACTTACAAAAATAATTAAGCAAACAGGTAAGAATATTTTATTACACAACTATTATATTTTACAATTATCAATAGACTGTAAATCATTGATACAATTAAATTATTCTTAACGAAAAATATAATTTTCTGGCATAATTTTAATATTACTACTATAAATTTTATCTTTTCAAGTACACTTTGACATTCGTGGTATTCCTTTTTAATGATCTTCTTGTGCTTGTCATAGTTAATGATGTTTAAAAAAATTAATTTGTACAAGGACTGAATACAGTTACAAAATTTCAAAACATATCACGTGTTTTTAAAACAATCGTATCGATTAAATCGATTAAAAAATCGCACATTATATTACGTACGGATTTGACGAATGATCTGTACTAATTGTTTCCACATGGGAGAAATAAATTGGTTTGAATGTTCAACCAAAACCCTTATCGACAACGTGAAAATTGCTAACTCTATTCTTCAATAATCAAGACCATGTAGTTATATCTGTGCTATCTCTACACAGTTGGGTAATGACAGCTTTGGGTAACTAGAAGATTTCTAAGCTTACGCCCCGAGGATGGAACAATGTATGTTACTAATGTATAGTCAATTAAAAAAAGACCAAGCCTTTTTTATATTAAGTTAATGCATTCTTTTGAAAACTCTCAAGTATTGTCTCAAACGTTCGGTTAGTTCATGACGACAGAATAAGGAAGATGTGGCTACGAGCCAACAAAATTAATGGTTATACATTTAAGTGTTTAAGATAAGTTAAATGGATTTTTTTTACTTCACTCGCTCGTGTTATCTCTGCTTCTTCAATCGATTGGAGCATGAAAGACAGTCCACATTCGTATGATTTTTAATTTTTGATAGGTCTTCGAATCACTTTTCTATGCCTTCCTTTCCATAAGTACTTCGTAATAGTATTGTACTTATGTTAAATACTAGACTTTTCGTTCTTGTTTTTTAATAATTCTGCATGATATTCGAGTTATTGGAATTCATCCTACTTATTTTAGAATTGAAAGGCCTCCACTCTTCTAAATATTCCTAATCGATTATTTACTCTTGATGACACTATTATGTACGATTATGACACTCAACTGAAACATCGTAATCACTACCAAACTGAAATCCATAAAACCTACAAGTTATTCAATGTCTATTATTGTAACTGAATGTGTTATAGTATTTTACCAACATTTCACTGAAAAATACGCGACCATTTTTTAGACACGGCCGCTCCACAATCTCTGCTCAAATTTCATCTGAGTACTTTTAACTTTCTGAGTAACCTACTATGTTTGTACGTACTCAAGTTTCCAGACTAATTCCAACAATTTTCATCCAATTCAGTTCAAATTTTATAGATAATTATTTCCTAATACTGAAAATTTATAGATGACATTTGTTTCGGTTATCTAAAATGTAAAAAACTAATGCCAATATTAATAAAAATATTATTTTTGAATGGATTGTTTTAAATTCTTTTCCACGTACTTAAGTGTTCATTCATATTGTAAAATCAAATAAAGTTGTAATAATACATCACTGCTATATATAACATTTCAGGACAAAAATTTTTTTGTGTTGAACTATTTTGTAAAATAAATTCTTAAAAACAACTGTAAAAGATGCGTACACACGATGTCAACGTCATGGAATAAGAAAATATTTTCATAGGTGGATACTATAACTGATAATAATAGAAATACAGCTATTGACGTCTTTGGAAGATAGTGAACTAATTTTTTCGTAAAAATACTTTGAAACTGACGGAATCTGTTGTAATAACACAGAGAAGAAATACTATCTGCAATAGTTTAACTCTGTATGTAAAAAAAAATTACTGCACAAAAGGTAACTTGAACAGTAAACTATGCGAGCAACTGTCTAGTTTTTTTTTTTGCATATTTTTTTTCATTGGCAAATGCTTTTTCATCAGCTAATACATATTATACGTATATCAAGCGCCATATTTTTCTCAAATCATTTAAGAACTAATCAAAGTTTTTAATTCGAAACTATCTATACTTTTTTATGAAGCAAAATTTTTATTTTTCCTGTTTTCTCGAAACCCACACATTACTGGTGTGTGTTATCGTATTATTACATAATAAGCCCGCATCATCTTCGCGATTTCGCAATTGTTTACCTTGTTCGGCTGGTTATTCGAGAAAATCAATTATACAAAGCAAGAAATAATCTTCAGCTCGAGCATTACTTTAGCAACCAATAATTCGCCTCACATTGAAATATCTCGCCTCTCACAGTCGATGGCTTTCGACGAGCCGTTGATACGTTTCAGATTATACCACTCGTCTGCAGTTGTTTTTTTTTCTCTCCACGTATACTTTTGAAAGTATGTTGCTGCTTATCGCTTGCATTTGTGTCTCATTCGACGGATTCAACTTTGCTCTGGCTCAAAAGACTTACAACGGGTATTTCATTTTAATAAAAAAAAAATTCAATTTATCATGGTATATGGCTGTTTGTAACCCTTTCGATTTATTTATTTATGCGCGTAAACTTGATTTTTCTTTTAGGTACAAGGTGTACAACGTGAGCATCGATACGGACCAAAAATTGCACTTTATTCAAAGCTTCGAAGATACGGATGGCTACGATTTTTGGCTACGACCCTACCCATTCGGTCACTTCCATATTATGGTAACACCTGAACTTCAGCCAGGCTTTGAGCAGGAACTGAAAAGCAAATCCGTTGAATTTGAAGTAAGGATGCGTTATTAAAGTTGCAGTGAAATTACGATCCTTCAAAGTTTTCACAAAATCTCCAAAACACGTAATTTATCAAAATCGAAGGTGCTTCATGACGACGTGGGCTTGTTGTTGGAGAAAAATACAACCGTGCACTCGTCAAAACGAAAGGTCAGATCTGTATCACACGAAGAGAAAGCAGCAGCTGAATTTAACTTCCAGTATTTTCCACGTTACGATGAAATCGTCAAGTTTATGGAGAACCTTGTGCTCAACAGATACGCGAAACTCATAAATATTGGCAGCAGTGCCGAGGGACGACCAATTTACGGCATTGAAGTATCAAAATATGCAAACAATCCGGTAAGATTATTTTTTTTATAGAATATTACGTCCAAATTGCAATAAACACTGTCTAAAATACTTTTGTTTTGACATTATTATCGAAGACAAACTATTTAATTTAATTCGAAAAGGCCAATTCTTTTCTTCCCAAGTAAAAATATTATCTTACCCATTAATCATAGCTGATAAAAACCGATTATAAGAAATAACTAAGTCCAAGTTCAAGAGTCNTAATGATTTATTATTATTAGTTTTCATTTTTCATTATGAACAATTAGACGAATGAAATAATTTTCGCTTGGGCAAAAATATACACACACTCAACTGAGAAAATCCATTAAAGGATCGTATAGCCAAGCTCGTAGTCGAGAGAGCCAAAGAATTCAGTGGCACGGAGTACAAATACGGCAGTGCAGCGAGACTTCTATGTGAGTTGACATTAATCAAAATAGTAGTTTTCGTCGGATAAGTGCCATCGTCTCCAGGGCTATTTTGCGGCCCAAGGGACCTGCGAAGCAAGGCCCGAGGGACGTAAGGTAGCCCCGAATGGCACTTGTGTACCAAACACTGTTTTTCCTACCGAGGGCACACAAGCCTCTCAAAAACGCCCGAGGTAGGAAAAGTATACTTTACAAATAAAAAATTTCGTAAAAAAATAGTTTTTTTAAACAAATGATTCAAGAAAAAAAATCATCCTTAGCATTTTTATTAATATTATTTTTATTATTGTTATCATTATTACTGTTATTTTTGTTGTCATTGTTATTGTTGTTACTAAATATAGGTATTTTTAATTGATGCGGGTACGCATGCACGCGAATGGGCTTCACACGTGTCAGCACTGTACATTATTCAGCAAGTCATTGAGAACGAAGAGGAATTTGCGAACAAATTGAATTTGGTCATCATCCCCTGTTTGAATCCTGATGGTATACTATTAATTTTAATTAAAAACAGAAACAATTTTTTTTTAATCTATATAAGTAAATACACTGAATGTAAATCAAAAAATGTTGAAATAATACATTACAGAAGTATAAAATTAATATTTTCTGAAAGGGAAAATTCAAATCGCCAATATTAAAATAAATTTGAACGTCCAATAATACTTGCATCTTGAAGTGACTACCTTGTTTAGCTAAACAATGTACTGAAAACAAAAAATTAATATCTTATATTTTACCCTCGTGTGATCTCACCTCTATTCACCTTGTGCGTAACTAATTTCAAATAGCGCTCCCATTCGACCACCACTTGTAAAATATTAAATATGTAAATATTCTGATATCATGCTAAGCAAAATCAAACGATCACTATTCAGCCACAGTCTACGACTCACCATTTCATGCTTTAATATACTTTAAAGTACCAAAGAAATAAAAAATTTTTAAAATAGATCAACTATCAGGATTGAAAAAAAAAATTATTACCGGAATTATTGCGTAAAATAAATATTTATCAGGCGTTAGCCATTTTGCAAAAATACCCTCTTACTGTAATGTCCTATTAAAGAGTGTAAGCTTCAATGAACTCTACATGATTAATATTTTCTATCAGGTTATGAATATACTCACACAACAAATCGTTTCTGGAGGAAATCAAGATCGCAGCAAAGTAATCGCATGTGTCCTGGTGTCGACTTAAATCGTAATTTCGATAGCCATTTCGGAGGTATGATTCTTTTAATTTACATGTAAGTACATCTCATGAATATTTCAAATACAAAAAAGCACCTGTAAAAACATAGATAGAAGGTATTTTTATATGCTCCTTGGCTTCAAATGAACGTTGATTATAAGTACTCAATCATTAATATAGTTATTAAAAAGAGGTATTATTTGTGAAATGCAGAGTTTTAAAACAAAATTTGATTGAGTTACATATTTACTTTGTGTTTAGGGGACTATTAGAGATGGAGTTTAAAATGGCTAGTTACACAATTAGATGTACTATTTAATGACAAACTAGTAATACCAATTTTCAAACAGTAAAAATATTTTAAAAAATTAATGAGGACAATAACATAAAATAATAACGTAAAAATAAAGATGAAATAAACTAAATTAAAATACAGATGAAAATTTTTAAAAAAGATATGGCCTAAACAAACAACTACCGATTAAGTACCTACAACTCAACTCAACTGTCAACGAGTATTTTTTTTTTCAATATTTTTCTTACTTTTTATTTGTAAATACTTTACTTTACATACTTTATTTCCGAATATCTTCCATTAGAACAAGCTACAATGACAAGCGTTCCATTTTTATTACTATTATTATTATTTTTTTATGCTTACTCACCACTAATAACGTTTTTTATAAAATTTCATTAGTATATAGTATGCTCTTTGAGTAAAATTTAAGTGAAAATGAAAAGTGAATGTTTTATTTATTCATCGCATCGTACACACTTTAGTGCGTTGAAATAATGTACTTCGATTTGCAATAACATATGAAATATAATTATATTACCCAAATAACTATAAGTACACAAGCTTCAAGACATGCAACGCATAGAAATAGTGATTTTTCCTTTTTTTACAGAGTTTCGTTCTGACACGAGTAACGTGTGCAGCCGATTGTTTGCGGGAAAACGAGCTTTCAGCGAACCAGAAAGTGCAGCCCTTCGTGACACAATATTGGCGTACAAACCCATCGCGTACTTGAGTATACACAGTTTCGGGGGTTATCTGCTCTACCCCTATGGCTACACCAAAATTCTACCGCAGAACTGGCAGACTTTGGTAACTACTTTTTTATACTATTGTAAATGGAAAAATTTTCTAATCAAACCACTCAAACGAAAATTAAATTGATGAATAATTAATGATAAGTTATATGAAAACCGATGGTAAGAAAAAATTAAGTCCAGACTTGAGACTGAGAAGAAAATTTAATTACTATTGTTACAAGTTATTATTTTGTTTTATTTTCGTCATAAGTGACGTATTGGAAGATACATGAAAAAATAAAAACCCATAATAAATATAACAAATTGAAAATAACTGAAAATTATGGTTTATAATCTATAATATTTATTATTAATCGTTTTTTAATTTAAGAGCAACTGATCAAAATTTTTAAAAATTATTACTAATGTGCAGGAAATGATTTGTTGCCGTGATTTAATAAATGAATAAAACTAAATTTTTCGATTTAATATTCATAATAGAATTAAAAAAAAGATAGTAACCAATAATATTTATTAGAAAGATACATTTTATGATAGTCTCATATTCTGGACTTAATGATTTGTTATTATTAGTTTTCATTTTTCATTATGAACAATTAGACGAATGAAATAATTTTCGCTTGGGCAAAAATATACACACACTCAACTGAGAAAATCCATTAAAGGATCGTATAGCCAAGCTCGTAGTCGAGAGAGCCAAAGAATTCAGTGGCACGGAGTACAAATACGGCAGTGCAGCGAGACTTCTATGTGAGTTGACATTAATCAAAATAGTAGTTTTCGTCGGATAAGTGCCATCGTCTCCAGGGCTATTTTGCGGCCCAAGGGACCTGCGAAGCAAGGCCCGAGGGACGTAAGGTAGCCCCGAATGGCACTTGTGTACCAAACACTGTTTTTCCTACCGAGGGCACACAAGCCTCTCAAAAACGCCCGAGGTAGGAAAAGTATACTTTACAAATAAAAAATTTCGTAAAAAAATAGTTTTTTTAAACATACCTTTGGGCTGAAGATTTTTATCTTCTTTACATTCTAAGTTCTATGGTTGGAAAATTCAGAAATAAAAATTAAGTATCGCGTAACACATTTTCTCAAGTTTTCTTAGTACTTTGGTCCAACAAAACGTTAAGAAAAACTGTTTTACTTGTTTTGGCCCACAAAAATATTTTTTTTTAAATACATACTATGCTAAAAAAATGTTGATGATTATATATTGTTATGTTTTATTAATTTTTATGTAATACTTATTGACTTAAATAACTTTTTTAAAAAGGTGTCTCACTCGCAAAATCATGACTTTCATTATTTTTTCACAGACAAAGCTTCAGGAGCTTCAGACGATTGGGCGATGGATAAAGGAAACGTCTCTCTTGTTTTCACAATAGAATTGCCAGCTTACAGCGACAGAGCGTTTATAGTGCCAGAAGACAAAATAATGACATTGGTCCAGGAAACTTTCGAGACTTTCCTTGCCATGTTCAATGAAATTTTCAATTATACCAAAAGCTATACATTTAGTAGAACTTGAATCTGTTTTGAGCATTGAGGATTAAATATTGACATTTTTTTAATTTCACGTAACATAATTTTATTCATACCAGTTTACATAGGTATATTTAAGAAGTCTGTTAACTCACAAAGTACATTTTGTGCTACCCCCATTATTCAAATTATTTTTTTTGTTTTTTTTTTTTATCTGAGACAAAAATTTCTCCTCCGATCATCTATTGTTAAATTTTAAAACAATGAAATTTTATACTCGAAAAGTGTACACAATCAGATTTTCCTACTCAAAATTTTTTTTTTTTATTCTAAACAAAAGATAATCATTATAGCTAATTTTTCCAACAATTTGAGTAAATCAAATGTTGTTATTGTTTAATTTTTCTGAAAAAAATGAGCATATATCCTTAATGGTATAATATTTTTTTATATTGGAAAAAAAATAAAATAAAAAAGATCGATCATAGCACGGTAATTCCACCACTTACTTAATTTTAATCAATCATTTTTACTAAACGTAGAATTTGCTATTAAAGTGGTGAAAAACTAATTTGTTGAAAAGCATATAGCATAATTTGAAAAGCTTTGGTTTTCAAATTACCCATGAGGTAATGTTTTTTTTTATTTTTTTTTTTATTGAAATCAGTTACAGAAGGTTCCGTCGTCTCTAAGATTCTTTGATTTCGTAGAAGAAAGAAGTGAAAATTTTATCAGGTTAAAATAACGGACGAATCTATTGAGTTTTCCTCACTTAGGGGGGGGGGGGGTGCTGGATGAAAGGGTTCTGAACATACTTGGTGCAGGGGGTATGGGGATGTCATGAAAAATTTTTATTGCAGTATACATCTGAGTCAACAAAAAGCGCAAAGTATTTGTAAATAATAATATGTGTGTAATAAAATAATACATTTGAAGTATTAGAAACAATGTTTAAGAAAATGTAAAGTTATATTTATGTATAAATATATTGAATGAAAAAAAAAAATTAATAACTTTATTATTGAGAGTATTTTACGAAACGAGATCAATGAAACAGAGGAATTTGGAAAAACGCAATAATTACATACACTTGTTTTCAACTAAATTGTGAAAATGAAAACAAAAAATATGATACTCTAACAAGCCACTGACGTTCTACTTACCAGGACTTACCTGTGGGTACGGACGGTGAGCTACCACACGTTTTTCAACTGAGCAAACTATTCAAACCGAGCCGCACACTAGACTATACTACGTCACAGGCGAGCCAGAGCACATATCTCTGACAATGGATGCTAGTTTCGGCTATATATACTAACGAAACACTTTTTTCGCCACATGCGGGAGTGATCGGAAAACCAGTGATTAGTATCAAGAACTCATCGGAAAGGATTTTTAATGGATGCATCTCTGGGAGTACTCAGTTTTTTAATATAACATCAACTTTGTTTCCATTTTATGCAATTGGTATTTTACAAAAGAGTGATAATGAGAGATTTTTGGTCATTTTTTAAAGAAATTGACACGTCATGCCGCCACGCGGTTGAAGGTGCAGTTACTAGCGAGAGGCAGTGGAGCGCGGGATATTTTAAATATCACCCAATCCAGTTGAGTATTCGATAAAAAAGAACTTTTTTTTATTCTACCCAGTGACATTAAAAAGGATCGTCTTAATTGGGACATCCTTAAATACGTAGTGTCATTTGCATCTCTGTAGCTGTTGCCCAACATAAAAAAAAAATCCAAGCTTTTTAGAGAAAAAATTTCTACGTATTAGAAAGTTTTAAATATTAAAAAATCTATGAAATGAAACATGCTGGTTTAGGATTCGTTGTATGTTTTATAAAAATATTAGAAAATATCGTTAAAAATTATGATTTCCATTCTTAACGTATTTCTTCGATTTCATACGCAAATCACCTAATATTTCGGTGCATGCGTAACTTGTACGTCTAGAAAGAGTGAGTAGAACAAAAATTGTAATTTAGTTGAGAGTAACCGTGCAACTATTCTGGCCGCTTTTTATTTTCAGTGACAAGATTAGGCGCGCCCTTGTCCATTTATTTACTTTGCCACTAAACTGTTAATTAATCCTTTGCACCGTAAGCTCGCTGTACGCTGGAATTAGCTAAGAGAATTTAGTCGCTTGCTGGCTTACGTGATTTATTACATTTCGACCATTAAATTAAAAAAAAAAAAATTTCCATTTTTTTTTTGTGCATTTTATTGTAATAACAATTGTTAAAAAAATCTGCTTGCATGATTAAATTTTTGAAAAAACAAAAAAAATGGTTGTACAAAATAATGTAAATTAATTTTCTAATTCATGAGGGATAGATAGGTCCTACAATTTTTTTTGCTCATCATCTATAGGACTGTCCACTTTTATAGAAATATAGGTCTCACCTTCTTTAAGTATGCAAAACGCACTCGCAGTCGTGAATACGAAGTAGAAAACGTGCCCCACGTCAAAAGTGAAATTTTGAAATTGGCTCCTGCCAATATGCGTTAAATGATATTAAATGTAATTGTTTAAAAAATCGAGTGCACAAACTGTATACTTGATTAATAAAATTTGAGTACTTTTTTGTTGTTTCGTTCGCACATTAACAGAAATATCCGTTGATTATGGCAAAGGGTTTCCCTTCCCGCCCCTCCTCTCTGCCGACTGCAGTACTTCCTGCAGTCAGGGAGACATTAAGCTTACAGTAATGAATTTGAACAGTATGAACAAAGAAAAATTACGGTATATCTAGATAATATCGGAACGAAACATGGACTCGGATTCAGAGACACCAAGCAATGGCAATGAAGAGGGTGAGCTGTCTCTATGAGTCTTGACGAAAATATTACCTCCAATGCCACACTTCAATTTCCCAATATACCCGAAGAATGTCTGGTTGAATTTTCGGATCATGATAGCGACATTGTCGATGACCCGGTGGAAAGAAACATGAGGACTGTTGAAAAGTTTTTCAACAATCTCAAACGCAAAAGAGGAATATCGGAACCAGAACAAAGTCCGGCAAAACAACGGAAATTCGACTCGCAGGTCGGGGTCTTGAACTTTGACTCTCCACTGCTCTTTTCTGACGAAGACGCCTCACCAGTTATATCAAAAACGACACCAAAATCATTGAGGAGGAAAAGTAGTTCGGAATTTTTTAACAAACTTGGGACCAAGGATAAAGTGGATCGCACGGTTTTAAAATGTGCACTTGGCACTATTTGTCCAAACAATGACGTTAGAAGCGCTATTATCCAAGACGTGAATGACATGTCAAAAATCGCCGCGCTTGGATCATATTTGATGGAATTCTTGTTGCATGTGATGGAATAGGGATGCGGTGGCGGCCAAAAGCATTCTTCAAAATGCTGTTTTGGCGTGCGGCCTGCCCCAGGGACCACGAGATATCGCCAGGCCAAAAAACTTTCTCCGCCCTTTAGCCCAGCCCGTCATCACCGAGGCGTAGCGGAAACAGCTGCTCGAGTACGGCTACTAGGACGAGGTTGGTAGCATTGCCATCAAAATGCAATTATCATTATATGATTACTGGCAACTGTCATTTTTACTTTTCAGTTCTCGAGCTAGTGACCAAGCGCCACTCGAATCCGCTCTTCACGGACATAACTACTGCCGCTTTCCCGCGCGAGGCTTCGGCCGTGCAGCAAGGAGGCAGGCAAGGTTCATTTAGGCCAAACCCTAAAAACCGCAATTTTATTGACGAAACAATACAACACAATCAATTAAACGAAACAAACAATACATTAATTATTTTTATAATTTTTATAATTAATACAATACAATAATATTTTGAGAGATCTTTATTTATTAATATCTGTACTTCCACATGCTTCTGTCACGTAAGTATTTTCAAAATCATATTATCATACATTATAAATTCGATATACAGCAAAATCTAATAACTAAATACAACTTTGTCTTCATACGAGTACGTGACACTTGAGCGTCTGAATCAGTTTATTAAAAAAATACCTTTATTCAAAGTTTTATATGCTAATTTGTAAAATTCAAAATGAAAAATAGGATATTACTGGCTTTTGCATGGTGAGTACTTGTAACTTTAACCTAAAAATAAAATAAAAAGTTGATTATTAACGACACTACAAGTCTCAAGTTTCCATGGCCTCCACCGAGTCTACTGGTACATCCAGTGACATTTGTACATCTGTATTGTGATTTTTCTTGACAGAGTACAGCTTCCGTAATGATTCATAACGTTGTAAATCCTACGAGAAATATAAAATAAAAGTTAAACAAACGTTTCAAAACTAATGAAAAAAAAATTGTTTTTAATCCCACCTTCTTTTGTACCGACGGTTGGATTCTGTCGAAAGCAGCGTAAATATGCCGCGAGCAGATCTCGGGCGTAGTGGGCAGGTCGCTTATGATTTCGCGCAACACCTCGTTTCCAGCTTCTTTGACCAATGCCGCGAGATCGGCTCCAGTAAAGCCGTTACACCTGTTGTCGTTCGCCACGATCTCCAGATCAACTTCTCGGGATAACTTTGGCTTGGTGCCGTTCTTTGTGACTGCCCGAAGAATGTCCGCTCGGTCGGTGGGACTTGGCAGACCGACATACAATATCTTGTCCAGCCTTCCGGGCCTCAGTACAGCAGGATCTATGATGTCGGGCCTGTTGCTAGCTGCCATGAGGTATACGTTTTTGCGGCCCTCTATACCGTCCATTTCGGTGAGCATCTGGTTGACGACTCTCGATGTCACCGAGTTGTCATTCTCGGAACGCTTGGGACACAAAGCGTCCAGCTCGTCGAAAAATATGACGCAGGGTGCTGAATTGCGCGCCCGGATGAAACACTGGCGCACTGCTTTCTCGCTCTCACCGACATACTGTACAACAATGGATTAACAATATTTACGTGTTTTTGACGGACACAGCGGTGGTAACGAAACAATTTTTCAAATTACCATGTTAAGCAACTCTGGACCCTTGACCGATATAAAGTTTATACCAGCTTCATTCGCAATAGCTTTAGCCAGCAAAGTTTTCCCGCAACCTGGTGGTCCGCACAATAACACGCCCGAAGGCGTCGTTAAACCAAGATTGGCAAACTGTTCTGAATACCTCACAGGCGCCTGAAAGAGATTCAACATTACATATTATTCGCACGATTAAAAAATTTTTTTTTCCCAAGTAGTTAAAAGAAGTTATAATCACCAAAATTGTCATCTGTAACTCCTGTCTGATATCTTGTAGTGACCCAATATCATTCCACGTGACATCAGGTACAGTCGCGAAGCCCTCTCTTTTGGCCGATGGTTGAACTGTCTTGAGTGCAGCGTCGAAATCACGTTCTTCAACGCAAATCAGAGCCAACTGTTCCGAAGTGAGCGGCGGATCGTCGTGCAGCCATCCCAGCAAGTCAGTGAGCTTGCTAACTGGTTCTTCTGTTTGTGTAATTTCTTCAAGTACTTCAATCATATTTTGAGCTGGTTCAGCAGATGCTGAGGTTGCAGCCACTGCTGGTGTTACTGCTGCTGCCGTTGGTGCATCCACTACTGATTTATTTTCTGAAGGTGCGAGTTCGTCGGTTGAGGACGGTTTCAATGTTTCACCTGGTGTGTCAGCTACTTCTTTCACAGGCTTCACCACGTCCGTCGACACCGAAAGCGTTTGTTCACTGCTTGGTGTACTGTCAGTAGATGACTGTGGCTCAGCTGTCTCCTCTAACTTCTTTGGCTCCTCCGTCGTACTTGTCGCTGGTTCGTCTGAAATATACGATTTTCTTCATGAAATATATGGGTCTTTCAAGGTATTTGTGAGAAAATTGAGTGAAAATTGGTAAATGATTTACCTTCTGTTTTTTCCTTTTCTTCTGTAGTTTTGACTGCGTCGACCTTGACAATTGTATCATCGTCCTCGATAATGACATCCGTGATGTCAAGCTCTGCAGGTTTCTTTACCTCCTCTTCCACAAGTACGTCGTTTGCTACTTCATTGTTATGTTCTGCGATGGTGGGAACATTCTTTTTCATATCTTGAAGTGCTCTATTCACTGCTACCATTACGGCCTCTCTGACGAGTGCTACCAAATCGGCTCCAACAAAACCAGGCGTCAGTGCAGCGATATTCTGCAAGTTTATCTCGGGAGAGAGTCTGACTTTGGAAGTGTGAATTTGCAAAATAGCTAGGCGAGCCTCTTTGTCGGGGATGCCTAAAGACACTTCTCTGTCGAATCGACCAGCTCTGCGTAAGGCTGGGTCAAGAGACTCGGGACGATTTGTTGCACCAAGAACCAATACTCGATTTCCCTTTTCCTTCATATTCAGTTCTAAAATGAGCAATATTTAATGTGATAAGCCTCAAATTAATGTACAGCAAGTACAGAAACAGCATTCCTCACCATCCAAGCACAAAATCAATTGGGAAACTATTCTCTTTTCCATTCCTCTTTGAGCGGTGGCTCTATCTGAGATTATGGCATCGATCTCGTCCAAAAATACGATGCATGGGGCAATAGCGATAGCTTGATCAAACAGATCTCTTATTCTCTGTTCACTTTCACCAGATACACCTGAAACCAGTTCGGGAGCTGCAACTTTAAGTAGTGGTACTTTCAGTTCCTAAAAAACGTCATGCACATGAATAAAATGTTACAAGTACATACCAATATAAATCATTCAAAGTAAAATATTAATTGTAGCATCTCAGTGTATCTCATGCATTAAGATTACATGATATTAGAATTCCACTGGACCCGATGTTTTCGTTGCACTTCATAAGATTAACGTTAATTAAAACAGAGGTTGATATTAGAAAATAAAACGTATGGAAATAACTTTATAGTACAAGAAATGCTGCTTTACGCTAATGGCTAGAAAAATTTTTTAAACACTAGATTTTTCGGACGCAAGAAAAAATAATGACACACTAAGCAAACTTTACCCCAGATATTGCATGAGCAAGCAGAGTTTTTCCACAGCCAGGTGGACCATGAAGGAGAAAGCCTCTTGGCGGTGGAACTCCAAGGTTTTTATAAACTTCTGGGTGTTTCAAGTGTAACAAAAGGTTAACGATCGTCTCCAAAATTTTTTCAGTGCCACCAACGCTTGAAAAATTGAGGTTTGACTGTGTGATGGAAATGTCTTTATACTTTTTTCTCATTGATTCAAATTGAATATCATGTTCCTTATCTCTGGGTCTCTTTCGCGATTTCTCTGAACGGTTAATTCTCGATTGTAGTACGGGACCCATTTGTTGGGACTAGAAAAAATGAATTACAAATTAAAATTTAAAACAAAAATCGAAATTTAAGTAATACCAATATACCTGTGCAGACATTTGCTGAGACCTTTCATAACTAGGGCTCAAATGCGGCCTCTTGGCTACCTGCATATCCAGATCCATTGGATCTCTATCAGGAAATTTAAAAGTCGGGGCAATTTTTGGTTGATCGTCGTCACTGCTAATGTCAATCAACTCTTTGTCACTAGTGTTACCATTTTGCCTGCTGGTCATTTCTGCCTGGCGCTTGTAAGCCTGCATGTATTCGCTAGGCATAGAATCCACCTGTACATCAAGTTCTTTAATAAAAAAAAAAGACGTATGTCAACTTGGAAAAATGTAGTCTTAAGATACACTTACTTCTATATTAATATCATCATCATCATCATCTTGCCAGTTGCTATCTACCTGTCTGGTGAGATTTTCTGTTATTTCATCATAGGCACGACGCACCATTGCTCTAAATGGGGTGCGTTTCTTATTTCTGTAATCTCGATACGTTGTCTGAAGCTCATCTGACATTCGGTCCACGCAGACGTACACCTCATTTTCATGGGCATACAAGTACTGGAATTGAACAACAGTGATTAAACGAAATCGTACAACTCGTTGTAATTAAATTTAGTTCCCAATTTCAAGAAGTTTATTTTCTCATTGTTTCTACTACTCTCTGTTCAACAAGCTACCAAGTACTTCTAGGAGGAATCATACCAATATGATTTACCAATCATTAAATGTATTTTACTAATAGCAGTATACAAGTTAATTGGTATGTATATTTATAGTATAGCACCAAGTGCCGTGAGAGCATAAACATGTTTCAATGCACCCATGTGTGTTGACTCTAGGTTAATAAGCTTGAATTTGTATACATGCAACAATACAACCGTCAAAAAATGAAAAATAACGAAACACTATTGGCATCTAGCCATAAAAACGAAACGGAAAAAAAACAACAATCCGGCAAAAGTGCGTTTGCAAACAGTGTGCACCGCTTACCTGTTTGACCCTGGAGATGAGCACAGGATCGCGGACCGGGCCATCGCCACTGGGCCTCGGCCTGTCAATCGTTTTGCTGGCACACGACAATCCCACGACCCCACTAACGCCGGGCCCAAGTAGCCGCTTGTTGTTGCTCGCGTCCATGCTTTGCTGCAGAGGTATGATGTCGATCGACGAATTAAGTTTCTCCAGCCTGTGCATCCTCTCCGGGCGCGTGCAAGTCGCGAGAGACACCAGCCGAGGACAGAGCCGGCTCTTCTCTCTCTATCTGTCTCGCGCGTGGGCTTTTTTTTTCTCTCTCTGGTACACACACTACACGTAGGTACTCTCTCTTGCGCCGCGCACTTTCTCTTTCTGTTGGATGCAGCAACAAACCTTTTACAAAGAGAAATTATGTGCGAATAAAAGAAAATGATGCAGCGATTATGGCGTGTCGTTGAAAAAATATGACCAAGTATTCCTGTTACTTTTGTGCCGAAATTGGAACTACTGGAAGGCAAAGGCGCGTCACTCTTTTTATATTTGTCACACGCAACAATGTCCGCTTTGTAGAAGCGCGATTTATATCTTTCCTAACATAACCTGCAATTTGGGCGCACAATGTAACTTAAAGATTGACTACGGCTGCGCTTACATGCAAATATTATATATGGGACCATAATGGGACACGTCTCTAAAAAGTGTAAGAGATGGTTTTAAAAATCTTCCCGACGTAACGACACCATGTAAACACACCCTGATAGGTACCATTGAGCGGATTGCGCCGTATTTCTTTTGTGCTCGGCAATTCGGCAAAGGCTCGTCACCTTCCTATAATGGGAGGGTAGATTTATCAGAAAAGACTCCTTATAATTTATATTTTTTTTCGCTGTCATATTATCTGACCCAAATGAAATTGAGAAGCCAAAAAAACTCAAAATATCCTTCTTCCCTCGTTAAAAGGACCCATAATATGGTTTCACAAGGACTCACCCCTGAACAAATTTCAAAAATGACCAAATTAGATGTAGAAGTCAAAGAAATGCTAACTGTAAGTTATCTAATTAAATTTTTAGGTAAACATTAATAATATATTTATTTCAATACAATAACTGTTTTTCTTTTCCTGTAGATGAAAACACCTGGAAAACCCAGCATTTACGTAGATGAAAGAAAAACGAAAAAATTAATTTTCGCAAATTAGAAACAGCCCTTCAAATAGTTGGGTATGAGCGAGACGTGGTTTACCGTATCTCTGGAGCTCCTCACAAGGTCATCAATCTTTTTTAAGTATGCCTTGTATTTTTAATTGTTTAATTAAATCATAATCTTTCTATAATAATATTTTAGATATCTTGCCAACCAGGCAATGATGAAAGCAAAATTTTAAAATAAAATTAAGTTTTAGTATATATAACTATATTTCCTACAAAATTCATTTTAAGTGTGTACTACACCGGTTGGATAGCAAAAGTGAGAATAACCAAAAATCTCATTCGCACCCATATAACACACGATCTTCACAAAGAAAATTACAAAGTAAATCAGTCATTAAGACATTAAGACATTAAATAATTGAGGAAATTTTTTTTTTTTGTGTAATATATAATTTTTTTACATTAATCTGAAAAATGTGTGTTAAAGATATCATATTTATTAACGAATAGCTTTAATAAAAAATGTTGATTGTCATGAGTTCTAAAAAATGCAAAATAAAAAATTTCGGTTTTAGGAGACTTGTACCAACCTCTATGTGCAGTTTTAAAAAAGCCCCCGTTTACTCCGATTAGCCCCTCTCTCGGGCCTCTCCCTTCAGTCCCTTCTGATAGCACACTATGAAACGTTACCGTCATAAAAAACGTGACGCGCAACCTAACCGCGAATTATTTGTAAAATAAGTTACAACACTGGGTCATTCCTCAATAACGAAATTTACGTTTTTTCTTCATCAAAAATACTTAATTTATTCTTTGATTAGAAAAATATAAATGTGGTAACATGTTACACAATAGTTATGTGAATAGAATTAATTCAAACATTTAAATATGTATTCAAACTTTTGTGATCGATATCCAGGTACACACTCCACTTGTTTAGTGCATTTCTTTACTTTTGTAAAATTTACAGCTTTTTTGGTTAAACTGGTTCAAGGTTAAACTAATCTTATGATAAATCTTGTAACAAAACCTTATGACGTTTTGCAATACATAAGGGGTAAACTTTACAAAAACTAATTTAGATTTTTGTTTTTTTTTCGTAAAATAGTGAACTTAATGCATCTCGTCCATTTTTGTAATTCAGTCTTTAGTACTGAAACTAATTGAAATAGTTAAAAAACTAAAAATTGAACGATCAGACAGTAAAAAAGTCTTAAGGAACAAAAAATTAACTTAGCAAATAAATTAACGAATGATCTTATATCAATAGTAACTGTAAATATTTAAGTACAACAGCCAGCTTCGACGTGTATTTTTTTCTTGGAACTTTTTGAGGAGATATGTTTTCTTGACTCAGAAGTCGGAGACACTTTTAGTTTTTTACTACTTTTTTTTGCTGGTGATGAGTTCGTAGAGTTAATATTGGTATCGCTGTGTGATCTTTTCAGCGATGACCTAGGACGATTTTCCTGACGACTTTTTACTGGAGTTTGTCGACCCTAAAATGAAATTTAACTTAAAATACAAAATTGTTTCATTAAATAACATCCAATTCTTATATTATTTGAAAACTTACAGAATTTTCCTTTGATTTTTGAATTTCATAGGGTGACTTTCCTACCATTATATCGAAAACGTCACGCACTGATTCAAAAACCGTGTCATAATCGACATGGCGATACTCTTTGTAATCCCTTTTGAGATGATTGGCTGTATCAGTGACTGTTATCGTAACACCAGGCTTTTGTTTCATCTTTTCTGCATACTGTAAAATAAAAAAAACCATTCAATTAATCAATTCGATGAAAAAATTGTTACAAAAAAGTATGATGTATTAGCACCTTCTTTACTCTAGCCATCAACACTTGATCTACGGTAAAGTCTATCACCTCAACACCACTGTCACACTTTTCTGTCTTTTTTGTTTTAACTATGTTATCTCTACGATCTATCTTTTCTTTTTTCACAACCACTTGCTTAGGTTCTTCGTGTCGCTGTTTTTTTTCTTCCATACGCTCTATAGAGTACATCTTTTCCAACTTCTCATACCGCTTCATATGCTGAAAAAGACATTCATTGACATTCATTTGAATTGATTTTAAGTGTTAAACAGCAATAATTGACATGTATTATAATCATAAATACCCTTACCTTTCTTTTCACTGTCGGTTTTATTTTTTTAAGAGCCCTTTCAAAGTGCCTTGATTGAATGATGCTCGATCTGATTTTACCACTTATCTTGTCACGGACGTACTCTCTTCTGGCTTGCTTGACGAGTCCCTTGAGATCCGCTCCCGAGAAGCCTTCGCACCTAACATCATCAGCTATGCTTCGAAGATTGATTTGTGCAAGTAGATAGTGGGAACTACCCTAATATCCAAATTAAAAAAAAAAAAAAAAAAAAGTTTACAAGTGTTCTGAATGGAAGTAAAAAGTGGTAATTTTTTACAATGACTAAAACAAACTCACTTTCGTCAATGCTGACAAAATATGATATCGATCTCTGGCTTTCGGTAGACCAACATACAGGATTTTGTCAAACCGTCCACTCCTCAGCAGTGCTGGATCAATTATCTCGGGTCTGTTTGAAGCTGCCATGACAAAAACATCCTTACGATTACAGACACCATCGAGTTCAGTAAGCATTGCATTGACAACTCTCGACGTCGCGTTACCGTCGATCTCGGATCGTTTTGGGCACAAGGCGTCAAGCTCATCAAAGAAAATTATGCATGGAGCAGCGTTACGTGCTCGGGCGAAGCACTTGCGCACGTTTTTCTCGCTCTCACCGACGAACTACAAACATTTTAGATTATCATTCATTAGATCGACGAATGTCAAATTAAACTGAATCTTGATAATTACCTTGTTCAGAAACTCTGGCCCCTTGACAGATATAAAGTTAATGCCAGCTTCGTTAGCCATAGCTTTGGCCAACAGAGTTTTGCCACAACCTGGTGGTCCACATAACAATACACCAGTTTCTAGTTCTGAATCTTCGTCGTACATTTCAGGGTACTTGACAGGTGCCAAAATGTCTAGTTGCAATTCCTCGCGAATATCCTGCAGAGATCCAATATCGTCCCATGAGACATTGGGTACTGAGACAAAGCCTTCGTCTTTCTTAGCTGATGGCTTCACTACTTTAAGAGCAGCCTCGAAATCTTGTTCTTTAACTTTTAGTTTCATCAATTGATCAACCGTTAGAGACTCGTTTAAGTCAGTTTCCCAGTCGATAGATTTATCAAAATCATCGTGAAGAACTCTAGAATTGAAATGTAGTGTGACGGTAAGAGTATAAAATGAAAATAATTTGCAATAAATTTTCAAAAACTTGCCGCTCTAGAGCTTTATCCTCTGCCTCGTTGATAAGTTTATCGAGCTCGGATGCGACGTAGCCTGGAGTCATCTGGGCGATTTTTTCCAAGTTTACTTCTGGAGCAAGCTTCACTCCTTTCGTAAGGATTTTAAGGATACTTGTTCTAGCCTCCTTGTTAGGTATTGATAAACAAAATTCTTCTTCAAAACGTCCGGGTGTACGTAATGATTGATCGAGAGAGTCTAGCTGATCTGTTGTACCCACAACAAGTACTTTGTCTTTACTCTCCGATTGGCTAAGTTCTATGTACGATTAAATAGTTGACATTGAAAATCATGGTTTCCAAGAGTATTGTTAATAAAATTAAATTATCTTACTGTCCAAGCAAGCACACAACTGGTGGACGATTCTTTTCTCCATTCCTTTTTGAGCATTTTCCCTGTTAGTAGCTAATGTATCAATTTTGTCTAAAAACAAAACGCAGGGAGCAATAGCTATTGCCTGATCGAATAGATCCCTCAAGTTTTCTTCGCTTTCACCAGTTACACCGGCCACAAGATCAGTGGCTGCTACCTCTAGCAACGGTATATTTAGTTGCTAAAAAATTTTAACAGAAAAGCATGGCAATTGATTATTTGTCTATAACAAGAACGAAAGTTTCATTTAGAATAAAACTTACCCCAGCAATTGCACGAGCCAATAGAGATTTTCCACAACCTGGTGGACCACAGAGGAGGAAACCCCTTGGTGGGCTTTTTTGTTTAAATTTATCTATGATTTCTGGATGCTTGATGTGTTTAATTTTCTTTACAATTTTCATCACTAGCTGTTCATTGCCACCAACATCGTGAAAAGTATTTGTTGAATTTATAACAGGAAATTCCTTTGTCTTTTTTTTCAAAAGTGATGGGGGGACACCAGAGTCGTTATCTCGTTTTTTTGATAATTTTTGTGGCTTTCGAAAAGTTTGGGACTCGTCAGCATTGTTATTTTTAGTCTGAAAATCGATTTTTCAAGTACACTCTGACTCTATGAAATTCATTAAATATTAGGAACCAAAGATACCTGATGGGTTTTATATAATAGAGAGCCATCCAAGGCCGCGTGACTAACATTTATCCCGTTTTTCTCAGAACTAGGAATACAACTTAGATCATTCACTAGTACTTCTGCATCATCCTTATTCGATTTTTTTTGACTCTTTAGGAAAGATTCATCAACGTTCTGAAACAACGTACTGTGTTTATTTTATGAAAATCAAATGTACAAAATAATAAGTAAGCAAGCAATTACCTCAACATCGATTTCACTAAAGTCTTCGCACAGCGTTCTGTTCTGTTCGTTTAGCTTTTCAGTAACTATTTCAAACGCACGACTCACCATGGAGAAAGTTGGACGTGAATTTTTATTCCTATAATTCTTGTACTTTCTCCTAAGATAAGTTGTCAACTTCTCTATATCTACTGTATCTTCATCTTGGTTTTCGTATAGGTACTAAATAAAAAAATATAAAAACTATCAAGTTTTAACACAGAACAATGCTTTAAGTATTTACTTAAAGTGAAAAATGGCGTGCAAGTTGAAGAGAATTATCCACCAAAGGAAACTTAGTTCAATGAAAGAAGATAGTTTAAAAAACCAGAATGCAACAAGTGTTATACGTACAGCTTCGACCCTGGTAATGAGCTCTTTTTCACGCTTAGCTGCAGCATCATCCTCAGAGTCATGTTCTGGATCGCTGTGATCAATGTCTGTTGCTGGAGGCATATCTAAATTCGGGGTCATAATTGGTATTGATCAAATCAATCTTTTATAAACTATTTTCATCTACTTATGCTTCCAAAATAGCAATATTGCACTTTAATTTTCGTCGCGCTATTTCACTCGACTCTGAACACAGGAGTTCTTGGAACCAGCCTTAAAAATACAGTTCTATGAGTTCTGTCGCTCTTCGTTACAAAGTGTTAGTTATTACCTACTTACTTTACATGCTCAAATACTTACTCGTTTTTGTTTTTTCCTGAAAAAGAAAGCTTTCGACCTTTGGAAGTCTCGACACGTGTGGACTTGTCGACCGGTGCTGGCGGTATACTGGCTTAGTGCCTCACGCACTGACGCACGTGTGTCTGCGACTTTCTCACTTCAAGAGCACGGGGCACGCACGATGATGTCAATACTCTGTTAATAAGACACAATTAGGATGTTATGTGAAAAAAAAATTTGTATCCTACACTAGTACACTTTTTCGGTCAAACAGACTACTTATTAAAAAATATTGAACGCGTATGCATTTATTTTTTCGTGCTTACTACTTACATTCAATTTACTCGATATGAATGCGTTGAATATACATCACCATTGGCTGTTAACTATAACGTATTCCGCAAATGCTGCCAGATCAATTAAGTTACGTAGGTCGTGGTAAGTTGGTAACGCCGCATGGTCGGGCAGCGCTAGCGTCAACGTACTACTTATGGTAGCTGTGGGTACCGCACATAGAGATTTCTCTATGGTTCCGCATGTCAACGAAAAGAAAACAGCAAAAAATATCGAAGTTTGTTGACATGCGGCACCGACAGTTAGTATATACATAGGGTTGACGCTATACCGCTGCCCGACCATGCGGCGTTACCACGACCTACGTAACTTTTAATTGCTCTGGCAGCATTTGCGGAATAAGAACAGCCTCTGTTATTATCATGTTATCATTCTGGTAAAGAGAGCACGGTGTACGATATATGTAGAGTGTTATGTGTAGTAATTATAGTAATCACTAATTCTCTACTAAAAGTAGTGCCATAAGGTCGATTTTATTAAACTATGTAAGTATTTATATTTTTAGAGGTCAATTTTTGGGCAGAAGATAATATGTAAACTTGCCGCAAACAGCACAGATCATGTCAACTTTTTATTTTTTATTTGTTAAATTAGTTGCGGCTGGTTTATAATTGATTACATGGCTCTACTATGAGTAGTAATAATAATTTGGATCAGCGCCATCTAGCGGTCTCAATTTTTTGGCCAAAAGTGGCTCCTAAAATTCTCAATCAGACCAATCAGGATTAGAGCCACTTAGTCAATTATAAACCAGCCGCAACTCATGACAAAGCTATAAAATAAAAAAAATAACGATACGTGTGTTTTTGGCGGCAAGATAACAATTTATCTTTTACTGTAAAATTCATCTTAAAAAGTATCAACACATAGGAGGTCAATTTTTTGGTAAAAAATAGATTGTTATCTTGCCGCCAAAAACACACGTATTATTATTTTTGTATTTTATAGCTTCATCATGAGTTGCGGCTGGTTTGTAATTGACTAAATAGCTCTGTGCTCGATTGCTCTGTATCAAAAGTTTAGGGCCACTTTTTGGTTCAAAAATCCGTAACGCTAGATGGCGCTGATCTAAATAACTATTACTATATATTATACATAGAAAATGAAAAGTTTAAATTTTCTGTGTTATCTGCGGCAAGTTTAAAGTTTATCATTGAGCCAAAAATCGACATGTAAAAGTATAAATATTCTACTTATCTTATATGGCTTAAAAAATCGACCACATAAAAGAAAATTACAATATCTCAAGCTTTTTACCATTAACTTACGGAAGTACGGCCCATTAACGTTATAGTTTAAATAAACAGTTTACTTATATGATACGTATTGTTATAGAAATCTTGAAGAACAGTCAATTAACTACTTGAATTTATCAGTCTAAAAGGGATGACAGAAGAAAAAAGGCTCAAAAATGATGTTCAGGGACAAGAAGAGTCTCATAAGAATGGAGCATTTAATTTCACTAAATCAGAGGTGTTTAAAAGATAAAAAGAAAGTGAAAATTCATAATTTTATGTTAAGGGTTTGTGTTTATTTGTAAATAAAGAAAATTTGTTAATTAAACATAGAGCTTTTTTGTTTTACATTTAACAAACAATAAATGTCGATCATACAAGCAGCTCTTAAATCTTATTGTAAGTCTGCAGAAGCTGATCCTACCAATCCTACCTTAATTAATTTTTTAATTGAAATGACCTTGTATGTACACTGTTAAATGATTTTAAATTTTGAATGTTAACAAGTTGTTATATATAATAAATTCATTTTGATTATTCCTCAAAAATAATGTAATGGTTTATGTTTGATTTAAAAAACTTTCAGTGTTATGTTACAGTGCAATGTATCACACATTCATGTTGTGAGGTTTTAATATTACAATAACAAAGTTTGATAACATACAAGTTAAAAGTCTCAACTTGCATCACAAATAACAGAATATTAGAGAAATTTATGAACTAATAAGATTTACCAACGAGAAAAGAGAAACATAAATCTTGATAAAACGTTTGAATAAAGCAATTGTTCAAGTTTTATAACTTTTAATCATAACAGTTGATACTGTAAACATGCATTTGCTCCTTTAAAATTTGGTTTTTCCTTGTTTCAATAAAAATTTGTGTTACAAAAATCTTGAATTACGATCAGAAATATACGTAAATTAATCAGTCGAAAAGAGACAACTGAAGAAGAAAGGCCTAAAAGAGAAGCACAGTCACAGGAAGAGTCTCTTAAGAATGGAGCATTGGATCTTACTAAATAAAAAATACATTTATTACAGATGAGCAAATTTTAAGTCTTATCAATAAACAAAGAACATTCTCTGATTACGTGAGATCCAATGCTCTATTCATAGGAGACTCTTCGTGTGACTGAAACTCTTAATTAAGCCTTTTTTCTTCGGTTGTCTCAAGAGACTAATAAATTCACGTATGTGCTCGATCGTTATTCATGATTTCAGTGACACAATACATATCATATACTTGAGTTAACTGTTGATTAAAACTATAAAGTCAAAGGGCTGTACTGCCTGTGCTTCCATAAGTCAATGGTGAAAGGTCTAAGGTATTGTAAGTTTGTGAATATGGTTGATTTTATAAGCCATATAAAATACTTAAGTAGAATATTTATACTTTTACATGTCGATTTTTGGCTCAATGATAAACTTTAAATTTGCCGCAGATAACACAGAAAATTTAAACTTTTCATTTTCTATGTATAATATCAGTTGCGGCTAGTTTATAGTTAATAACGTGGCTCTACTGCAGTAGAGATCGAGTAATAGTTATTTAGATCAGCGCCATCTAGCGTTACGGATTTTTGAACCAAAAAGTGGCCCTAAACTTTTGATACAGAGCAATCGATCACAGAGCTATTTAGTCAATTACAAACCAGCCGCAACTCATGATGAAGCTATAAAATACAAAAATAATAATACGTGTGTTTTTGGCGGCAAGATAACAATCTATTTTTTACCAAAAAATTGACCTCCTATGTGTTGATACTTTTTAAGATGAATTTTACAGTAAAAGATAAATTGTTATCTTGCCGCCAAAAACACACGTATCGTTATTTTTTTTATTTTATAGCTTTGTCATGAGTTGCGGCTGGTTTATAATTGACTAAGTGGCTCTAATCCTGATTGGTCTGATTGAGAATTTTAGGAGCCACTTTTGGCCAAAAAATTGAGACCGCTAGATGGCGCTGATCCAAATTATTATTACTACTCATAGTAGAGCCATGTAATCAATTATAAACCAGCCGCAACTAATTTAACAAATAAAAAATAAAAAGTTGACATGATCTGTGCTATTTGCGGCAAGTTTAAACTGTATGTGTGGCCGCGATCTAATCCACCGAATTGTAGACAAGGACAAGGTGTACATTGTACAATCACGCGTGCGGTATAATTTAACTATTTTTAGGTATGTTTAAACTATTTATAAACAAAATAATGTAGATAATTTAATTATAAAAACTTTTAATTATAACACGTAATTACTATGTACAGACATAAGAAAAAAAGTCTTGTTCGTAGTAAAAACTGTGCTCATGCTTTGCGTATAAAAGATTATTACTTTTTATTGTGAAACTTTCGATTAAGTGAACAGATACGAAAGTTAGAAAAACAAACGTGAAAAAAATTTTTATGGATGAGAATAGGCTTACATTAGTGTCAGTTCCTTTTTTTTACAATCTAGCTAAGCTGATGCACATATTACTCATGCATTTCGTACGTAATCTGGTAGGTACGTAACGTGAGAAGGCTATATTATGCCGCAGAAAGTTTAGCCTGAAAATCGGCTACTTAATATATAAATCAGTTTCACATACCTACTTACTTATTACGTCGCAAAAAAAACAATCGTTATTATTGAGAGTTTCTTTACAATAGGTTAGTATTATATTTGAGAATATTGATATTATATGCCGAGTTTGGTGTAAAAAAACACCTGAAGGATATAGTTATTTGTATGTTTTGATTTTTTTTTTCGTCCACAAATTCGATGTTAATTATTGCAGAGCTGAATGTACAAAAAGTATACTTGCTACTCTAGGTCTTTTGTTTGACCACATAACCATTTTTTTATTTGATTTTTTTTATTACTGAGTAATGATACAAAAAGCAAATTGTGATTGATAATAAAAAATTGGTGTATGAATTTTTTTCCAGGAATCGCAATAGTTTGCATACAGAGTGGTTATAATGTCTGTTAATGTTTACTTTCCGTTTGGAGTACCAATAAACATTAAATTCACACAGGACACACCTATTTTACAGGTAAAAAAGTTTTAAACACCTTTAAGCTTGTATAATAAATTTTTTTATTTATTCTAAAATTTTTTTACAGATTCTTAAAGAAGCTTGTGGTAAACAAAATCTTAATCCAAGTGAATACGATTTAAAGTAATACTAATTCAAATGAATGGTTATACTTACATAAATGTTGCAAAAAAATGTCATGATACAACTTTCCAACATTGTTTTTAGATACCATAATAAAACCTTGGATGTTAACATGACAATTCGTTATGCTCGAATTGCAAACAATGGAAAGTTAGATGTAGTTAAACGTAACATACCAAGAGCAGTGTCAAATGTGAGAATTTGTGTTCAGTTGGAAAATCGAGAAAGAAAGAATGGTGAATTTTCCCCAGATGTAAATATACAAAAAGTTCTAAGTGACTTAAAAGTAGAGTACGATGCAGAAACAGCTGTTATTATTTTTACACAAAAAGAGGTAAAAACATTGTCTTTAAGTCAATATCGTCATAAGGTTAATTGATTATTATTAAAATTTCTTCACAGATATATAGTAAAGATTTTGAAACTGTAACATTGTTGTCTTTGGGGCTGGGAGCGGGGTCGGCACTCCTTAGACTATTCCACAGAGATCCAGAAAGACCCCGGGAGCAGGCTCATGTGTATGTTCCCCCAACTCCAAAAGTTTCTATAATTGAAGATGATCGTGGGAGAACTGAGTCTGCTGTTGGTGATGACAAAGACCGGGAACCTTCAGTTGCAAAACCCCTGAAGAATCATGCTTTTGATCCTATATGTGCTATCAGGGCAGAAAAAATGGTTCCTCCAAAGGAGAGCCCTGAACAAGCAAAAAAAGTTGAACCAAGTCAAAGTGAAAATGAAAAAAATGCTATAGAGCATACTCGCTTAGAAAATGTTAATCAATCGGAGAAAGTAGAGCCAATGCAAATTGATACTCGGAATGAAGAGAATGCAACATTGATCGTTGAAGAACAGTCCACGCAAGAACCGCAAATTTATTATGTAAGTGATGAAAGTTACCATTAAAAATACTAGAACTGTGAATAAATTCCGCTCTCTTTCTCTCACATAATTAGCTGGATGAAGAAAAACAAGCATTACTGTTTAATCAAGCGGGAGCCCAAGCTATGCCTCAAGTAGAAATTCCAGATGACTTTTTCGACTTGACAGTTAAAGATATAAGGCTTTTGCACATAGACATGCAAAGATTAAACGACCGACTGAAAGAATCTCCCCTGATGACTGAAAAACTGAGAAATCTGGAAAAAGAAAAAAATGTCTTGACAACAATTCATAAGTATACAAAAGCTGTGATAAGAATTTATTTTCCTAATCAACTAGTGCTCCAAGGTATCTTCAGGCCGTTGGAATCGGTACAGGCAATCAAAGATTTTGTGAAAGCTTATCTTGAACATCCACAAACCGATTTTGCACTTTGTAAGTGATAAAATTTTGGAACGTTTTTTTATCAGGGACAGAAAGTATGATTAAAGTATATTGTTTATTATTCTACAGATACAACGCCGCCTCGTTACAATTTGGATTCAGGGAAAAGCTTGTTGGATGAAAACTTGGTGCCTAGCGCCAAAATTTATTATTCTGGTAGTTCTGACCTTAAGCCGGAAATCAAATCGAAAATGACTGATGCCTCTGCTGCCTCTTACGCAGCTACGAAAATAAGGTAAATATGAAATACCTTTGCTTCTTAAGTTCTATACATTTTTTTTAATCATAAAATTGTTGTAATGTATTCATTACAGACTGAAAACGATGCGAAATGATGATGCTTTATTCGACGACTCAGCTGGTCCCAGCAATACACCAGAAAGACATCAGCCAAAACCTCAAAAATCTAGCTCTGATAAAATACCAAAGTGGTTCAAGCCATCAAAAACATAAATATTCAATCGACGCTTCATACAGTTCCTCACAATCATTGCAGAAAAAATGTATATTTCGTTGAATATCAGAATGTTTCGTTTATTGTGCGTTTTACGATTCTTTTCCATACAACTTTTTTTGATAAATCATGTATTTTATTAAACGATTTCATATAATTAGTAAGGATTTGATGGTTGAAAGAAAATAAATAAATTTTTATGTATTTGTAATGAGTTTTATTCTTTATTATAGGGTACTTATTTACAAAAACTTGAATGCTAAAGCGAAATTTTTAAAGTTTTTTTTTCAGTTTTATTTGTTCTTATTGAAATCGAACAAACAACCTACTTCATACTTATATTTGGTTCTGAGAAAAAAATGTATTTACTGAATGCAAATAATTTACACTTAAGTAAATAAAAATTTATTTGTCTGGTCAATTGTTCTAGAGTATTTTACACTAATTAATTAATTATCTTTACAGTAACATGAATAGACATTTTTTTAATGGCACTTTTAGTTGTCTTCAAGATGCAATCTTGTACAATTTTTTTCTCAGAAATTTGCATACATACATAAGTTTCGATTTTGATCGAGCGATTTAATGTCAAATCTATCACAGTTTATCCAAGAGATAAAAAAAATGCGTTAAATGCGTATTCGTGATTGCTCAAGGCTCGAAAGTCATGGAAGCGTTTATATTGCATTATGATTCGTCTCAGCTTTTGTTACAGGTGATTAATTTGTATTCTTTCAAAAATAGCGATTTAAAGCCAATGATTACTTTCAAAGCATCAATTTTCAACTATCATGAATATTATAATGTGAAAACGTTGGTGAAAATTGTATAGTACAATAGAAATGTTTTGGGATTAGGATAATAATTTTTATGTTAGCCTTGCACCGACTCACTCATATATACTACAAAAGAATTCCTGAAGTGCTTACAACTATGTTATGGCAACTATAACAGTAAAATATATATATATATATATATATATATAGTCTTTTAAAAGTTGATATGTTTTTCTCCACAATTTCAGGGAATTAAATAGCAGTTGCGATTTCTCAATTTATAATCACAATTTCAAACTCTGCATCTCAACGCATGACAATATTTGGGCTAGACTATTGTATGAAATTTTTTCAGGAAGAGTATAAGTAGACAGTTTCAAAAAGTATGAAAATGAGTGTGGTCCATTTCATTGGAGACCGCTTATAAGGCCTTGTGATATTTTTTTAAAGTAAGTGTATATATTGCTTCAACATGTTATAAAATTTAATATGGAACTGACAAACAAGAATGGCTTTGAGTTTTCTTACTTCCTGCCCTGAGAACTATGTATGATTAATAATTACTATGAATATAAAATGTAAAAAATTCTATAAACATGCTACCTACTAACTTTATGAAATACTGATAAATTCTAAAAATTTAGTAAAAAAACAATTGGTTTAAAAAAATGTTCAATAATCGCAATTCTTCATTAAAAATTAAATGCAATAATTAAAAGTTACAATCATTTTAAATTTACAGTTTATTACTCGTAGATAATATATTTTCATTAATGAAGTATTAAACGATTCTCAAAGATGTTGAATATCTAAACGAATTTAAGCAATTTTATTGCTTGAGGATCCATAAAATTGTATATTTTATACAAAAACTTAATAAACTATGTTTCGTGTTAAGTATCTAATAATTTACAGTACGGAGCCTCTTAAGGCATCTTTTGAATATTATCTGGTGCTTTAATTATTTTCAAGAAGAAGTTTGAGATTTTTCATAAAGCATTTCTTTAAAAAATGTATACTTCACAACAGCCTAATTTATTTAAGGCTTTGAATGCTTGTTGTGATTAATTTAATTGTGTTTCATAAGATCACATTGTGTAAAAAAACGAATCTTCTTCGAAATAATTAAAATAAGTTCTTACACGATAAAGTTCGGTTGAAAACTTTATGATTTTCCATTATTGTACATTTATGATTATTAATATTATTATTATTAACAAGGCATCGATTTAATAGCAAAAAATTGCTGAAGTTAAATCATTTTACTTTTAGAAAAAAATATTCCAAAAATATTATGTAATTAGACAGATATATGATATGTCGTAATGATTTAATTATTTATACTTTATTATACACACATTGTAATCAAGCTTAAAAAAAAACATTCGTTTTAAAAAAAATCATCTAGTTTCCAACCGAACTCTTGCCAATAAAGTCACTTAGTCTTTTGACTCCTTTAGTGGCACATCTAGTAAATTTTGTTTTAGATGCTTGAGTCTTTCAACAGGCCCGCCAAGAATATTTCCCAAGGGCCCAGAACCTCCAGCTTCTTCTTGTATACTACCTAGTAAATTAGCCTCAACCTCTTCACTATTAGGCACCTGTTGTTTCTCACGACTATTGCTGTCACTAATGAGTTGTTGCTGCAACTGTGAGTCTAATAAACGCATGTATTTGTCCATTTCACCACCTTGGTCCTCGTCATCTCCACCTAATGAACCTTCGGAGCTACCGTCAAATTCACCATCACCTCCTGGCACCACTAAATCGAGAATATCTCGTAGTGCCGTATCAAAAACGTCCGGATCGAAATCAATACGACCATTATCCTCTACATCCACCTTCTCATCGTTTTCCTCTTTATCTCTGAAAAATAAGTTGAAAAATAATTACATCGAAAATTATTTTTTAAACTATTTATCTTACCCCAAGAACTGTACACCTTCAATTCCACTTTTTTGGTTGATAAAGGCTTTAACTTTGTCTTGAAGTCCAAGCGGATTCTCCGATTCCTTGCCAGATATTCCAAACTGCTGCCCGAGCATTGCCTCCAGCTGCGCTGGGTCGACATTCAGCCAACTGTCACTATCCTCGGGACTTAGTGTACACACCTCTTCAGCTAAAAAAATTAATGACCTTCCACGATTAATCAACCATTAGCAGCATCGATCGATCAGATGACATAATCTGATACCTTCCATCTCCATGTCGTTACTTTGAATATCCCTGTAGATTTCGATTAGCCTCTTGCCTTCATTGGTTTCAACCCTTTTGTTCGCTTGGGCCAAATGTCGTTCATAGTATGATTTTGCCTTCACCAGCAGCTCTTCCTTTTCTTTGCTACCTTCTAAAAGTTCGCGAAAGTAACCACTGGCGTCTAGACGTCGAAAAAAGGCCGTCCAAGCCTCCTCGTTTACACAAGAAGAATCACCGGATGACTGCCGATCCCGGCATTTGCGTTCTTCCTCATGCGCTCGAGCTACCAGCATCTCTAGACCACAGGCTATTTTGATGCCGAGAAGATAAGCGTTGTATTTAGGGCTATTAGAGGGTGGAAGGTTCCAACCAGTTCGCGGATCACCTGTGTATCTAGAAAACAAAGTGGTAAAGCATTATGATGTAAGAAAAATTGTGAGGTATTTTTTTTTTTGTCTAAAGGGAACAACATCAAGTTTGCCAATACATTAGTCTTAACAATTTATTTCAAAACAAAAATCTAAATTCAAAATGTAAAATTACTGAAGTCTAACTATATACTCTATGCAAAAACTACTTTTGGAAAGTCTTGCACAATGAGAAAAATATTATCCATCTATCCTTATTAATTTTCACCTGTGTATGAAACAAATAATAAATTACGATCCAATTACTTTTTATCTAACTAACTAGAAGTTAAAAACAAAAGTTATTTAGTCACTTTAATAATACATAATTGTAGCTTTATAGTTCTATAATTAAACATGTACTTTTAAACAATCAAGATTCTTCTTTTTGGATAAAGTAAATTTTAAGTAAGTACAAATTGAGTCAAACAAAAAAACTAGTACTAGTAACATTCTAACGTAGAAAATATATTTACTTCAAAGATAAGCTCTAAGTACTTATTCTAATTCACCAATTCACTTAACAGCTTGTACATACAAATTTACCAAAAACTCACCCAACAGGCTATACCTGCTGATCGGCATTACCCAAATTTTAACCAAGATATATTACAAAACTGTAGAGAATTTTTTCATATTTAGGCGCATAAAGAATATACACAAAAAAAAACAACAAATTAAAAACGTGTAAAAATATTTTTTCATCAATAACTTTAATCCTATTTAGTAATTGAAATAAAACTTTATATACCTGCAATGTACAGCCATGGCATATAAGCACTTGGTCATTTTGACATTTGCCATGACTCTTTGCTCGGGGGGAAAGTATCGCATAGCCCTGCAAACTTTTCTCTCCAAAGGATCCGAATGACCAACTGTTCTTACAGCTGAAGCTATGAGCCTCGGTTCTCTTCTCAGCATATAGGCAGCTTTCTCTGGTAGATAAGCTCTGGCTTTGTGCTTTCTTCTCTCCGTTTCTTCAGGATAAATACTGATCCTTTTTTGAATGGTTGCCTGAACTTTGTCCGACATTTTAAATATGTGGGAACGTTGGTAAACACTGTTCAAAATGTTTATACATATTTTTTGTTTGTCCTGAACAACATGCACAGCACCATTCATAATGAAAACTCGTTCGTGACAAGTTTCTGGAGTAGCCCAGACCGGAAGCACATCAGCTGCTTCGATGAGGAGAAATTCACCATCAGAGTCAACCATTCTTGCGATGAGGCCTTCGTACTTCTTTGTCAGGTTTATTATCAGAAAGACAACAAACCACTCGTCCCCTATGTCTTCATCGAATCTCAGTAAAACGTGTATATGCGGTAGCAATTCAAAATCTGTAACATAAATAAATAGATCATTTGCAATGAATGACATGAAAGAAAAATGGAATATAAAATGAGAGATAAGACAACGAAAATATCACAGGGGACAATGTTCATAAACAAAAAAAATTTATTTGACGAAGTTTCAAAAATCTTGCGCTTGGTAGGAAAAGAGATAAAGGAAATACACACCAGTCGCCCTGGACGATCCCTCGATGACACTGTCGAATTGGAGGGCCTGCTTTGTCCTGGGCTTGAAGCTCAAGTTATCCCTGTGCCACAGGTAGTCCTTGATGAAAGGCTCCACGTCCTTTTGAAACTTGTCAATCTCATCCTTGAGCATACCCTCAGTGACCTGATCGGCAGTCAAGGAGTAGCAAAAACGAGGGTACAGATAGCACTCGAGCACGTCGTCCTCGCGCGGTCTTTTAGCCTGCGTCATCGCCATCCTGGCGCTCTACCCCTAAACTCCGAACCCACAATTTACAGTACCCTAA
Organism: Copidosoma floridanum; assembly: GCF_000648655.2. The sequence goes on along the minus strand of NW_019379468.1, from coordinate 1,365,342 downwards.
ACTGCACCTATCACTATACACCTCGGTAATTTACCTTTCGATGATCTATAATGACGAAAAAGTTATAATTGTCATCATGTTTTAACGATGTAATACCTATTATTGTTGTCAAAAGACTCTCACCGTCCCGCACCCCCTTTATTTTTTCTAATTCTGAGGTCGGCAAAACATAACCTATATGTAGGTACCTACATCCCTTTTTTGGAGAGAGAGAGACACACCGACCTTAATATATATAAGTGTGTGTATAACTGTATATACATGTCAATGCAGGTTGCATCGTTGCAGGGTGGCACATCGGGGGTGCATAAAGAAGAAGGGTTGGGCTCGCGGGGCGCGGAGGAAAAGTTAAAAAAGAGATATCGTTTTTTCAGCTCCTCTGGTAAATTTTTTATTCGCGACGGGACGTGGTTTACGATCGCATACCTATCCCTGCACCCTCGGCCCCCATATGTTTTTTACGTAAGGATCAACTTGTTTCCGTTGCGGGGCAGGATATTTTCTCCGAAAGCTGGCGTGCAATAAATAATTTAGCTTCAAAGTTTTACGACGCTGACCGAATTTTCCGGCACTGGCCCAATTTTTCTTGCAGACTGCCCGAGTATAGAGTTTTATTATTTCTACTTTTGTTATTTAAATTCAAGAACACGAAATTTAAGATTGTCAACATTAATTAATTGTTGTTACCTGCACTCAAAAAACTAAAAAAAAAACAAAACAAAACATGTATGAGTGTAATTTCTAGTTGACTGTGGTAATAATCACCCAAGAAATAATTTTTTTCTCGACAAACTCGATCGAAACAAGTACGTGCAGCAGAAATGTCCGTTTGGATTTAATTTAACCAAACATTATGTAATTTTAATTGTATGTTCACTGCATCGAATTTCAAAGTAGTAGAAAGAATTAAATCAACTGAACAATTCTTCATACGTTGTTTGATAATTATTTCTAAAAAGATCGACTGCACGTGATGACAAAAAAACGTCTCAAATTGAGAAAATATCAACAAAAAAAATTTACTTCAAGTAGATTTTAATAATGAAAAAATAATAATAATAATAGTAGTAGAAAACACAGATGTTAAAAATAAAAAATTCTTCAAATTTAATGATGGATCGAAATCGTTGAGCTTGCATTCATCAGATTTATCTCGATGGTCAGAATACAACCATTAATGCATTTAATGATTATGTACTGGTTGAACAGGTTTACGTTCATAGAAGGTATATTAGTAACACATGTTTGTAAGTGTGTATGCACATACATCATAAAAGGTTTTTTCTTTGATTGAATAAGTCAATGATCGAATGATCTCGAAATCCTAAATTAAATCCATATTTAAAATAAACGTTTGACGATACAAAAACATGTAGGTATTTCACATGTCGAGGTATGAACTCGCTGATGATTCAAATTGCAAAAAGACCAATATACTCGTGAATAAAAAAGATGTAAAAATTTTCCAGTAATTGTTTCTCATTGAACAACCAGGGCAACGCATTAAAGACACGGTTGTCGATTTTGAAATAATTATTCATAAATGCTTCCATAACAATTGTTTGTTTGATGATAAAAAAAATTCATGAATAGCGCTTCATTCACGTTATCTTGCAACAAAATATACCAATAATAAACTGTGTAAGTATATGATGATGAAAGCAACTATGCGATGAAGCTGGTTTTGAAACTGCTTGCCTTTTTACTTTTCACATTATGCATATGCGAATAATATTGTTTTTGTACAATATGAGCATATAATACACACGTCACCCGCAATCTGTTGGGAAGCTGGATTTGATTTCATCGGCGTCTCCTTGCCGAGGGTGTTCAATTTTCGCATTGATCCGAACACGTACGCAAAGAAAGGGAAAGGCATATTACCTTTGGTTATACAGGTAAAGGAGAAAAAGGAAAGGACTCGAACTTGTTTAGTCCTTGGTCGCTGTGAAAAAAAAAAAAATAAATGCGAGCGGTCTTACCTATACACCTTTCATTCCTTGACCTTGTCCTTGTCTCCTCTTTGATCTCACATATACTCACGCTATTGTACAAGTACACTATAAAATGCGTGCATGCATATGTCGGATCCAAGCAAGTGCGTAAACACACACTTACTGTCAATGGTTGTGAACAAAACGAATTTTTGAACACTTTCATTCTTTATTTCTTACTAATAGTTTTATTTCCCCTGCACCAAGCATATACTAATAGGCCGTGCTTTTACCATTAAAAAGCGCTTGGTAAGGGTGATGTACATTTATATTTAAATAATCAGGCAAAAACTTAGTTTTAAAACTATTTAAATGTGCGCGCTTATGGCTTTGAAACATCCACAACAGTAATTCAATAAATATTAATAAATAATAACAACAACAACAACAAAAATAATAATAATAGTAACAATGACTAGCCAACTAGGAGAGCTTCGCAAGGTTCAAGAATATTCATCGAAAAATTTAGTAAAATATGTCCATTAACTGTCTTGACTAATCGTCTAGTCGCATTAATATTAAGCCTTTGACTTGAAGTTTAATTGCGAAAATTAACATTATGAGTTTGATAATTCAACTGTGATAAAAAATTATTAAAAAATGTGTTTTACTGCTAAATATATGCTATGTATTATTAGATGATAATTTAGAAAAAATTGGAAAAGATTGTAGCTTATTATTCTCGTTTGTAATATTAACTTTAAGAAAGAAAAAAAAAAGAAAATTCCTCTCAGCTAAATTCAATGTCAGAGACTCAAAGTTTTCAATTGGAATCCGAATTTTTTGTCTTTTATCATCTAAAACCGTGAAATCAATAGTAATAATAAACAATTGATAAATTAAAAAAATTTCCAGAGCAATTGAAATTATAACGACATCGCCTGCATGATCTCATGCGTTAAAGTACGCTTAGTTATCAGTTGATATACTTTTAGCACGCATTTTTTTTATTACCTTAATTACAATCGCGAAACTATTTGAAACTTGTATTAAAATACTTTTTTATACTGTTTTACTTGTTATTTAAAAAAAAAAAAAAAAAATACTACCCCAATGCACACTACTCCGTATTATCGTGACGTTAGAAATCCATCCTACATACGTAGTAATGTTAATAAACAATAATTTTGTCGTGCTCGTCTATTTTTGTCGATTTATCATGCGCATAGAAAACCCCTTATCGGAATTCCCACTTTTCTTGGTCTTGTGTTTCGTAGTGTTTCCTTTCTAATGTCTACATCGGTAAAATTACTGAAATATGTTGTTCCGACCATCACTCACTTCTACTCTTTGATACTATTTTTTCGATATCGTAACCAGCAATTGTAATCCCCGAAAACAATAATTTTGCAAAAATAAAGGCTATTTGGCACTTGTAAGTCTGAAAGATCGGTATCTCGATCGTTAAGCTCTATACGAACCGAAATCGCGCACCACGGACTTTTTTTACTACAATAGATTCAAAGTAAGAACCGAAATGTGTCTAGTGATGAAAGTAACGAATTCCAAGTACATCATATACGCATGACGAAAACGTCGACGCAAGTTATAATTGCACATAAAACGCGAACTCGCGACAATTCATCAATCAACCATTTACACCTACCTCCCTCCTCTGCGCGTCGCATATTGTATGTATCCTCCAACGCGTTATCCCTCCCATTAAATGTGTACGTATGTAATATATTCTCGTTTCTATCGGTAGATTATAGGTGTATATAGGAGCAGGTGTATAGTGTACACAAGAAGTAACTCGAGGCGGATGTGTGTATACCCACAACTCAGTGCAGAGCGAGCGCGCCGCACTCGACGATCGGTTCGCTCGGCTCGACCAAATTTAATTCACCATTTTTTCTCGAGTTTATTTTTATTTATCCAATTTCGTACGTGCAAAGTGTTGCGGTTTTAGCATGGATAACAAGAAAAGGGCTCCGAAGGAGAATCCGGCCCAGGGTGCCGGTCTCCTCAGCCAAGCGCTTCTGTGGTAGGTCTCTTTCTAAGGGTTTTTTTTTTTTTTTTTTTTTTTAATTTTAAAAATGGCCCAAAATAGACACCCGCGCTTGTTTTTATCTCTCCCAATTTGCATAGGTAACACCTGTAGATGACGAATGGAAAAAAAAAAACTTGCTCCGGTCCGCGTGTGCATGGAGTACAGAAAAAGTTTTGATCGTCTGCGTTGGTTTTTCTAATACCGATCTTCCGGAAAATTATCGTTTTCAGGTATACGAAGCAGATATTCGTCAAGTGCAATCGTAGCGAAGTGACACTGGACGACATCTACGATCCCCTCGATTCCGACGAATCGGAGCATCTCGGAAATCGTCTCGAACGGTAAGCTGTTTTTTTTTTTTTTTGCTACTTTCGATTTTATGCAAATAATCAATTGTCATCCGTGCTATATATACGTATACATACATCAGAGGGGGATTCCATAATTATTTTGTTTTAGACTCGCTTTAAGTGAAAAATATGTTTGAACACTTAATTTTTTCCTATCGTTAAGTAAATATTATAGCGAAGAAAACCTTCTGTAGCAACGGAAATATATTGTATGCAGGTGATCCAACGATTGATCGGTTGTTGGGTGCTTTAAACAACGAGGAAAATGCTTGCGTAAAAAAGCAACGCTTACAGTACATGTACTTATAATATACGTGCATTGTCGTTCTTAGAAATGACATGCCGCCTTATTTTTACACTAATATTTCACCGCATCTCTATACGTACATTAAACAAATCCACAGTTGCTTATCCAAATGTCTAGGTATTGTACGCGCCAATTTTCTTGAACCTTATCCATACATGTGTAGTGTATATTTTATATAAGTGCTTGTTATCTCTGTAAAATTATCTTTTTTTTTTTTTTTTTTTTTTTACTAGAACTATATAGCAAACCGTGTATACGTATCGTGTATAATAAAGGTTGTAAACAAAAATGCAATGCTTTGTCAATTGAAAGTTGAAACACTTGTTCTTTTGTGAGTAAACAGCAAATATAGTCAAATCGAGTCATCTAAACGATTTTTTACGATGCAAGCAGCCAAAACTTAATTTCACTGGTTTTAAACAATTAATGTTTAATACATGTGGTTGAAAATTTCTAATGGTAACTCGCCATAGGCGCAACTAATTTTGAAAGACCTTGTTTTGCAAATAATTGCAAAAAAATATTCTTACGGCTGTTTAACAAATGAAAAATTTTACAACATTTCTTACACCACCATCAAAGTTCACTAAAATCAAAAGCGTTAATTTGGACGCGTTGAGAAAAATTCGAGATAATTATGCGAACGATCTGCTTGAAGAATAATCCTTTGTTTTTTTCAATTTTTGACTTGAAATATAAAAATAGCTTACGAAAAAATACATATTAATTACTTTGTCCATTCAGTTAACTCGAGTTAACCATTTGTCTATCATAAACGCGGTTGTGTAAACGTCAACTCATTTTACACAGGCATGTGCTATGAGATATAGAGGTCAAGGCTCAAACTCTAACCAACTTTGTCAAAATGCTAGAAAAACAAGATTTAATAGAATGGGGATCTACACATTTTTTTGGTACACCAATTTTAGTATTCACGTGTTTGAATTACCTGAAGTTCTTTCTTGTGTGGTGATGTTCTTTAAGGAAAATATGATATCTGTGTTGACTCAATTATTTAAATACATACATTTTCACTGTTAACTATGGGCTGCTTACTATCGCACTTTATGAAAATGTAACCCTATCTTTTTAAAAAGAAGTTCAAATGATTTTTCACATGGTTTAAATTTGAGGTTTCATTAATAGTTTAGAAATTTAATTGGTTTTCATAAGTTTTTATGTATAATATTACGTTTTAATATAGGATTGAACATATATAAATGGAATTAACTTAAAGAATGGATCATTTCATTAAAAAAAACAATACGATTTCATAATTTTTTAATCGATCGAGAATTTTTAAACACTTTGGATAGCAATTTATTTATGTATTTTTCATGCATTCTTTTTGTTGAAAAATTTTTTTAGTCACTGTTTGCAACACAAAACTGAGAAGTGTTTTTTTTTTTGTTCCATCAGATAAGTGCAGCGTACTTTATACATGAAAGGTCGTATATACGCTAACGTATGATAAATAAATATTTAAGTACCATGGCTATGTTTTTTGTTGTTGTTTTCCTACATTGTAATACATTGTTATTGCTGGGAAAAATGTTGTTAAGGATGAATCTTTCATGGCAAAAAAACCACATTTGATAAAATTAAAAAAAAAAAAAAAAGCCAAACCTCTAAACTCGACGTTTTACCGCTTGATGCGAAAATATGGTTATTTCACGTGTTCGCGCAAAAGTAAAAAACCCAAAGTAAAGAACCCGATTTCAGCGAATGGAACAAAGAGCTCGAGAGGAGCCGGCGATCGGAGTACAAGCTGAGCAAGGAGGGCCAGAAAATCGGGCCCCGTGACAGGCCCAAGCCAAGCCTGTCCCGGGCCCTGCTGCGCATGTTCGCCTGGCAAAACGCCCGGCTGGCCGTTCTGCAGGTCATCAATTTCCTCGGCTTCGTCGTCGCGATGCCCATCTTCCAGGGCTACGTCATCGACTACTTCGAGATACGCAACTCCACCACCGGCGACGAGGACTTGCGCGACGTCGTCGTTTACGCCGGTCTCATGATCCTGGCCAAGCTCGGCAACGTGCTCTTGCTCCACCATGGCTTCAGGATCGCCAATCTCATGGGGATGAGGGCTAGGGTCGCCTGTTGCACCCTCATCTACAGAAAGGTATATATATATATATGTAGTGACATTTTTTTCCGCTTTCCTATAAATGGTACTGTTATTTTTATTGAAAATTACCTTTGGGGGCATTCGTGGACAACCTTTTTTTTTTGTGATTACGAATTTCAACACAAGTGTACCACATATTGTTGTGAGTGCGGGAGAAGGCGCGTGAAAAAAAAGCTCCGAAGCTCGAGTTTATTCTTTCTACACGTGTAATTTAAACAATATTTCCATTAACGCAAACACGTGATCGGTAAATTATCCTGCACGTATATACATATAATGTATATTTAATTGTTCACTTTTCATTTATTTGTCTTAACTGCCGGTCTAATTTATTTGCTTACGATAGATTACATTTCAAGCTCGTACGAATTTACTTTTTTTTTCTTTTCTTTTTTTTTTTTTTTTACAACGAACAAATTATGTATAAGATCAGGGACACCGAGTTATCGTTCGTTTTTGCTGACCTTTACCATATAGCACTACGATAAGGATAATTTTCGAAAATTATAAAAAGCGTTTTTTGCAAACATTGGGGATAAAGTTACGGTGTCGAAATTGAATTATTTAATCCCAATTATTGATTTTATAAAGCTCAAACCTTTTCGCGAAAGAAGAATAACGTTAAAAATCATTCGTATGACCGAAAAAAAAGTAAGGTTGCATTACATTGTTATCAACCTTATTTTCGTCAGTTTCAAAAGATCGACTATTATTGTCCTTTTACACGCATTCGGGGTTTAAACTCAACTTTGTTTTTTCCTATACTTAAAATGTAGATAGTCCAAGTATTTCCACTCGTAATTCATATTTTCTACGCCACGTGAAAACACAAATTTATCGTTGAAACTGTGCGTATACTTATATGTTAACTAACGAAACAAAAACAGTTAACGAAAAGCGGCACAATATGTACATAGAAAAAAAAAAAAAAAAAAAAAAAAAAAAATGGGCGAAAGAAGCCTTTTGATGCTTGGATTTTCAGAGCTTGCGACTGAAAAAATCGATACTGGACAAAACGGCCGCGGGCCAGGTCGTCAACTTGATGAGCAACGACGTCAGTCGTTTCGACATGCTCTTCCAGTACCTCAACTTTGTCTGGATAACGCCCATCCAGGTGAGCCAAAGAGAAAACAAACATTGCACATTGCGTAAGTATATACTCTAGAAAAAGGACACAACATTAAAAATAATATCCACACTTTTGTCGATCCCCGGACTCATATGGGCGTACAGATAGTGATAATAATGTACGTAATGTGGAACGACATCGGCATGATGCTGCTCGTGGGCATAGCCATACTCTTCGTGATAGCCGTACCGCTGCAGGCGATCGTCATTTACACGAGCAAGATACTCAGGGCTAAAATAGCCACCCTCACCGACACTAGGGTCCAGCTTATGAGCGAGCTCGTCTCCGGCATACAGGTGAGAGAATAGGAGGTGCAAAACTTTATTTTTACCATAAGCATTGAGATTAATAAAAAAAAAAATAATAATAATAATAAACATTGGGGGACAGGTCATAAAAATGTACGCGTGGGAGAAGCCGTTCGAGAAGATAGTCAACAAGACGAGGCAGGACGAGATGGACAAAATAACCAAGACCTCGCACGTGCGGAGCTTCTTCTTCAGCTCGATGGTCTACACCGAGCGCCTGACCGTCTTTGCCACCCTGGTACTCTACGTTATGGTCGGCAATCAACTAACCGCCGACATATCCTTCGTCCTGGCTACTTATTTCAATATTCTTCAGTTGTCGATCATCTACATGATGCCCCACGGCATGATCGCCCTGGGCGAGGCCTCGGTATCCATTAGGCGCATAGAGGTATATATATATATATATATTTTACTTGCAAACAATAATCATCGTCCACAAGTACATAATGTGTTTTCGAGAACTGTAACAATAATTATTAACGTATTGCAGGAATTTCTACTTTTGGACGAGATCTCGCCGACCAAACAGATCCAAATGCTTAAAGTCCCCCAGAGCAAGCAGATCCACAATAACGAGGTTATATTCACCGGAAAGGTCAAAGAAGCCATGAACGCCAGTCCCGGTCTCAATGGCCTACCGGTCGAGGTATTCAAATAATACAAACGTAAAATATATATACCCTCTAGAGTCAAGTCCCGAGAGTGTTCTCTGTCGCGTCCTACATAGATAACCTTCAACCGAGTCTCGGCCAATTGGGTGGCGGGTCAGCTTCCCCCGACGCTGAACGAGCTAACCTTAAAAATCGACGCCGGCAGCTTGTGCGCCCTCGCCGGCAACGTGGGCTCCGGCAAGTCGGCCCTCCTGAATCTACTGCTCCGCGAGTTGTCCGTGGGCGCGGGCACGGTCACTATGAAGCAGCATCAGCTCACCGGTGCGGAGCCGGTCCACAAGCCGGGCTTCCACACCGACAACCCCAGCCTCAGGGTATCGTACGCGTGCCAGGACGCTTGGCTCTTTGCCGGCACCGTCAGGGACAACATCCTCTTTGGACAACCGTTCGACGCAGCTAGGTACAACGAGGTTGGTGCTGGTTTGTTTATTGCTCATTTCCTGACGTATACGTAATATTTATACATATCTATGATGCACTCGTCATTATATATGGTCAACAAGTTTTTTTCCTCCTCGCGTTTATCGGCGTTTATATTTGTTACTTCTCGGAGATGTACGCATATATATGTATGCACACGAGGAGGAAGAACGAATGACAATGAAACAAGCATGTATGTGATAAAAAAAAAAAAAAAAACAATAATAATAAATCATAAAACAGGTGACGGAGGTGTGCGCCCTGCGCCGTGACTTTGAGCAGCTGGCCAAGGGTGACCAGTCGGTGGTGGGCGAGCGGGGTGCCTCGTTGTCGGGTGGCCAGCGGGCTCGGGTGAACTTGGCTCGTGCCGTCTACCGTGAAGCGGATCTTTATCTGCTGGACGATCCTCTGAGCGCGGTGGATCCCCGGGTGGCTCGGCATCTCTTTGAGCGCTGCGTTCTCGGGTACCTCAAAGGAAAGACGAGGGTCTTGGTGACCCACCAGCTCCAGTTTTTGAGACAAGCCGACTCGATTGTGTTCCTCGAGCGCGTGAGTTATAATGTATTGTACACACGAGATGCCCACGATTGGGCCATTTTGGGAAACAACAATAATACGTATACCCGACGGAGTTTGTTATAATTATATGGTCATTCGCACTTTTCTTTTTTCTTAGTACATAGGAAAACGCCCTGTTTAAAGGGAAAAGTTACGTAGTGTATTTTTTTTTGTCAACAACCACGTACTTGCTTTGCGGACCCTGAATATAAAATACACAAGTTTTGCCAAGTACGTGATTGACGACTTTCCCCCTTGATTCTTCGTGCAGTGAAAATGCGAGGGAATCGATCGCCAACTAATGTCGCCGTCGTTGGTTTTTCCCGCGCGTGTAATATGTCACGATTCTCTCGATTGTCCGTAGGGAAGCGTCAAGTACCAGGGCTCCTACCACAACATCACGAACCTCAACCCGAAGGTCATGGCTCTTTTGGGCAAGCAAAAGTCCTTCAGCGAGAAGAAAAAGGAGGGAGGGACCAAAGAGGCGGCACCCGAGGAGGATGACAAGTCGCTCGACGTAAGCAAGTGCATTTGTATATGATATAAAGTAAAAAAAAAAAACAAATCGTTTGGTCGGACACGGTGTGAATGTAAGGAATCCGTGCACCAGCTGTCCGACTCCGAAAGCGTGGACGAAGAACCGGCCGAGCAGCGTCCTGACGCCGAGGAAGGCGAGTCGGGCCGTCAATACGGCAACTTGGAGCTCTTCCTCGCCTACATACGGGCCGGGGGTTCCTGGTGCATCCTCGGGTTTTACGTGCTCACTGCACTGCTCACCCAAATCGCCACGAGCGGCACGGACTTTTGGCTCGGCTACTGGACCAACATCGAGGACATACGCAACAACTCGCGCAACTCCAGCGTCGAGAAGAAATACATGCAAGAGTACCGCACGGCCAATTTGTCGGGTGAGTTATTGGGCGTGCGATTGGTCGAACAGCCCTGGATAATTTTTTTTTTTTTTTTTTTTTCCACAAAACTCGGTCAATTGCGCGACCGTTTAGTGATAAACGCGCGTTGCACGTGCCCTCCCCCACGCTGATATTTATGTATAATTACGTATGTATGCGCCGGACACGTGTGCACGTGCGCGCGAAGGAAAAGGAAAAAAAAAAAAAAAAAGAATCGCTGATTCAAGATCGTTTATGAGTTAAACTGTTGTTAGAATTATAGTCACTTTTGCCTCCCCTGCGACCGATAACCCGATTGTGCGGAAGGTGCAGTTTGAAGGAAAAAAAAAAAAAAAAGAGTTGCTTTAGCACCATCTGTGTATACTTACTTGTATATACCTACCGGTGGATGAAATAAGAGCTTCGTCAGCCGCAGCCTCGCCGACGACTCCACACCACATCTTCCACGTAACGCAAGGAAATATGGACCCGTGTGATTCTCGGTGGATGAATATATATATATATATATATATTTCCAAGAGAGTGAGCGCGAAACAATGAGTAACGCGCAAGGCCTTTACGTTTTATCTTGAAAAATCTCTGTCAGCCCGACGATTGCGAATGCACGTGTGTAATGACGTGTGCGAGGGATCGGTTGCTCTCTCGCTCGTGTGTTTTTATATATTTTGTACTTGTATTACCATTCCCATTTGTACAATGATAATACACGCGCAATGTGTCACTGACCCACTGTACGGCGAAGGGCGTTTCAATTCTTATTCCATTGTCTTGGTTCGCGTTAGGAATCGGCGTTTTGGAGGACATCGACATCAGAACCGACGAGGCAGGCCTGCTGTCGACGATCGACGCCATCAACATCTACGCCGCCCTGTTGATCCTCTGCGCGTTCTTCTGCATCTTTCGGAACTACCTCGCCACGAGGATATGCATGAAGTCGAGCCGGCGACTCCACCAGATGATGTTCTCTAACCTACTCCACGCCACCATGAGCTTTTTCAACAAAAATCCATCTGGTACAACTATAGATCTTCCTTTTTTTTTTTTTTTTTTTTTCTAATCCTCAAGATCTCTTGTTACATAATTGATGGGTGTACGTGTCGCAGGGCGGATCCTGAACCGGTTTTCCAAGGACACCGGGGCCATGGACGAGATGCTCTCGCGAAACTTCACCGAGACCGTGCAGATATTCTCGGTGATGTTCGGCATCCTCGTCGTCATCGTCATCGTCAACCACTGGATGATCCTGCCGATCCTGGTGATCGGCACGGTGTTCTGGTTTGCCAAGTCCGTCTACCTCACGACCGCCCAAAAGATCAAAAGGGTCGAGACGTCCGGTAAGCCCTTGCAACAAAGCAATACACCACACCAGTAGTCGTAGTATATTTTTGTCGCGATTGATAAATATACAAAATAACCGATCGCCAGCCAAGAGCCCGGTATTCTCCCATGTGAACGCCACGCTGAACGGCTTGACGACGATCCGCAGCTGCGGCGAGCAGATCGCGGGCCGTTTGGTCAAGGAGTTCGACCGGTACCAGGACGAGCACTCGGGCGCGTGTTTTCTGGCCATAGCGACCTCGATAGTCTTCAGTATATTCCTGGATCTCCTTTTGGTCGCGTTCGTCGGTGTAGTGGCGTACAGCTTCATCCTCGCCGACGACGGCAAAACGCCGGGCGGCAACGTCGGCCTCGCCCTGTCCCAGGCCACCATACTCACGGGCATGGTGCAGTACGGCTTTCGTATATTCGTCGACGCCGTCTCCCAACTTACCTCCGTCGAGCGCATGCTCCAGTACACGAACCTACCCAAGGAGCACCCGCTCACATCCCCGACACCGCTGCCCAAGGAGTGGCCCAGGCGCGGCAAACTCGCTCTGAGACACGTCTCCATGCGCTACGAGGACAACAAGCCCCTCGTCCTCAAGGTAATCACTTCTTTTCCATACATCCATACAAATAATGTACATGGTATGGTTATATAATTATACACGCACATATTTATATGTATGTATGGAAAAAAAAAGAGAGAGAGATCGGTAAAGATCGGTGGTGTTGTCGCAGGATCTGAACTTGACGATCGAGCCGGGTTGGAAGGTCGGTGTAGTCGGGCGGACCGGGGCGGGCAAGTCCTCGGTCATAGCGGCGCTGTTTCGGCTGAGCGGCGACAACCTCGAGGGCGAGATAAAGATCGATGGCATAGACACCGGGCACGTAGGCCTCCAGGATCTACGGGCCCGCATATCCATCATACCTCAGGTATGCATATACACGAGTTACAGCGAGAGAGAAAAATCAATTGGTTTCTTTTGTACAAATGACAATGCACGTGGTGTATAATACATAGGAGCCGGTGCTGTTCACGCAAACGTTGCGCTACAATCTCGATCCGTTCGGCGAGCACGGGGACTCGGTGCTGTGGGAGGCGTTGCGCGAGGTCGAGCTCAATGAGCTGTCGCTGGACCAGATGGTGGCCGAGAAGGGCAGCAACTTTAGCGTCGGCCAGCGGCAATTGATCTGCCTGGCGCGAGCCATCGTCAGGCAGAACGCGATACTCGTGCTGGACGAGGCCACCGCCAACATCGACACTCAGTGAGTTTCATTTACGTGTCCACATTCGTGTATCATGTATGCGGGGGGGCTCATTGGTTTCATTGTGCGGTGAAACCAAGGACGATATTACACCACTGGATACAGGGCCAAGTGGCTTTTTTTTTTTTTTTCGGCCGCGATCAGACAGCCAGGAAATAAAAAGGTGAGAGAGAGAGAGAGGTGTCGGGGCGGCTCTTCCGCAATTGACGGCATATAGACAACTTCACAGGTGTGTACACGTGCGTGCAAGAGATAATTATAGGGGCCGAGGGTATATCTGTGAAGCTGTGACGTGCGCGCGCGGGGAATTACCGCGACGCCTTTTGCGTCCGCGTCTTTTCTTTTCAGCTGGTAATTACTCTCTCGGAACTTTGCCTTTTTTCCTACATTCCTTTTTTTTTTTTTTTTTTTTTTTTTCATATGAAGGCTCTCGTTGGATAGATTTTTTTTTCCAAGTGCCGATCGCGGTATAATAAGCTTGCTCGCATCCAAAAATCTATACATAGTAACAATTACAATGAATTATACATTAAAGGAGACGTGCAAGTTCACGCAATGAGCCCTGCATACGTTGGACCGATCGAGAACCACACACACGCCTTGGCGATCGGCCTTGAAATCGGCGTCTCACATATGCGTATGCGTTGGGAGTACTTCCAGCCCACACGTACGCGGAATAATATAGTATATATATGGGCCTCCTCTCGCGGGAGAGATACACTATTGACACGAATCCGATATGTATATCCTTTCTCTCTCTTTCGCGCGTTTACATAAATAGTACAACACCTATGTTTGGCATCATATTCATTTCCATAATGAATATAACAGCTCTCGTCGATTGCTCACTACTTACATTGCATCAAAAGCGAATAAATTGGCGCGCGCGAGGCTATACGTGTGTATACATTAAATTTCAGACTCTCGGGACCGAAAGAGAGAAAAGATCAAGGACCCCCTCGAGAGTGTGTTCCTCTTTTTTTTGTTTTTTTTTTCTCTCTGCTCGCTTTGTTTATTCATACGTAGAAATAATTGTTACCGTCAAATCGTGATGATGCATTACCGATTTTGGAAAATCGGCACGTGATGATCGACTATGTTTTTTTAGCAAAAGTACGCGGATGTTTTACGTGTACCGCGAATTCCTCGCATACGCCAAATAATCCTTTCCTATAACGTCGAACGCTTCTATCACAACACTCTGGCTATCATGTAGAACGAGTTTTTTATCAATTTATCGAGAGTCGATTAATTGTTGGACATCAATTTGAAGATTATGTTAAACGTACGAGCAATCAATGACGGGATAAAAACACTTTTGAGTCGCGCACCTCTTGTTTAACTCGTTTACCAACGACCAGTCGTACAATTTGTGCGTGTAATAGCTGGATGTGCCAATAAATTATTGCCAATAAAGAAAAACACACTCGTCAAACCATCGGTCTTTTATTCGTTAAAAAAAAAAATCCATCAGGTATAAACATAATACGTATACGCATTGTCCGCGGCTCATTGTTGCGCGCAAGTGCACGTGAAAAACGGAAAACTGCTCAAGCCGGTGCACCGGGCCATTTTGAACCAGCCCAAGTTGCACCAAGCTTTGCACAAGAATTGCGACAAAACAACGCACTGGCGGTCCACTGCGGCGTTATCCAAGTTTGCTGAAACTATGGGAATTTGTGTCCATGTAATAATATTGCAATTGTATACGGATAAGGAAAGAAAAGTCGGTGGGTGACTTACCGTGGCTCGCGATAATCACGATCAGTAGGAACAAAATAAAATCTCGCATCGTGCTGGAAGGTCGTTTTCGGACTAAATGTTCCAAATGGGTTTATCAATGCAGCGGAACTGAATCTTATCAGTTGATTGGTTTTTTTTTTTCGCAATCAATGCTTTCTTTTCAGCTGTTTAAACGAAGCTCAAGGCAAAACGAGCTTCAATGGTAATTGAACACTTGAGTGTTGCGAAGAAAAAAAAAAAGTATGAAATACCGATGGTCCAAAACCATCATGTGATTAATTATACACGCGGACTATGCTGACCTCCAAATTCTTCTATGCCCACGTCTGTTTTCAGTACCGACGCTGTCATTCAAGGTACCATTAGAAAGAGATTCGCCAAATGCACGGTGTTGACGGTGGCTCATAGGCTCAACACCATCATCGACAGCGATCGTATTATCGTGATGGACAGTGGTTCTGTGGCGGTACGTATAAAGAGCTTTTCCTCGCTTCGTTGAGTACATTGCGATTAAGTTTAAAGTATTTGTTCAACTTTTTTTTTTTTTTTTTTTTTTTTTTTTTCAAAAGACGTTTATTGTGTTACGTAATTGGATTCTTATTGACGTTAAAACGTCATCACTTTGTCGTGCGGTTAATCATCGGTGTGTATGAAAAATCGAGTCGTCCGTTCTGGAATTTAGCTAGAATTATTTATTTTTTTTCTATTTTAATCGTACAAACTTATAGATATTCAACATTAAAAGGCAAAACATGTCTTTTCATTTTTTTTTTTTACATAAAACTTGGTTTTCTGTCTGTAATAAAAGTAAAATTTACAAGATAAAAATACTATCAATTAAAATTATATCAAGTCGTCTTCAAAGCTATACATTTACTCGGAGCCAAAATAAAAAAATTTGGATCAATCGTCCTCGCAAGCTTATCCTCTCCCATCATCTTGCACCCCACGAGTGTTGATATCGTGTACAAGTAGATACAAATATCAAAAAAATTAAATTTCACAAAAAAAAATAAATTTTCGTCTCTCCATCGCAGGAATTCGGCTGCCCGCACGAGCTCTTGACCAAAAACGCCAACGGCCCGTTCTCCCAGATGGTCAATCAGACCGGCAAGGTGATGGCGAAGAAGCTGAAGCAGCTAGCCGAGGAATCTTGCTTACGCAATATGCAACAGCGCAGTCTAGATATCGACGTGGACGAGGACGAGCCGGAGGAAGAATGCTACAGCTCACGCTTGTGAGAACAACGAACAACGTCCCTCTACTCTCACTATACATACACGCGCGCGCACACACACACACACATACTAGACATAAATATACATTTTTTTTTTTTTTTCAATAAAAAAGAAAAGATAATTATAAAAAAAATATCTATATATACGCGAGAATCGTTTTTGATGTCGCGGCGCAATATCCAAACTTTCTCTCGAGGAATCTGTATGAAGTCATACAAAGACTGTACATAGTTAAGTTATACTTTTGTTTCTAAGATAGTTTTTCACCAACAATCATTTCTACTGCCATTGGTGGCAATGTGAAATCACACTTCAACGAAGAATCTGCTCATTGATGAGATAAATTTTATTCTTCCATCTGGTTGTTGTTGTTTGAGAGCTGCTCCGTGGTACTCTGGGTCACAAATACTTGAGACTTGGATGAAAAATTTGACTGAAATTGTCAAAACAAAAGTGAGATGTCATTTAATAGTTATGTATTAAAAAGCTTTTTATAATTAAGGTGTGCCAGTGAATCAACTGAATATGTGAAACGTAGAAAACGTTAATGTAAATACTTATGTATAAAATCCAATAAATAATACTTCATTTCATAAAGCTGTTTTAAAACAACGATCCCTCACCTGCGTGACAGTCGTCTGTGCGTGACTCGCGTTTGGCATGCACACAACCACGATTTTTGTGGCTTGGGCTGGTTTAGGTTGAACGTGAACCTGTTGCGCTTGCGCATGTACCGGTACCTGCTGCACCTGAACTTGCGGTGTCTGCTGAACGGTAGGCGTCTGTGATTTCGTCTGTACAATCACGTATTTTTGGCCACTAGCCGTTGACGTCAGCGTTTTCGTAGCTCCCAAGACGACTAAAATACAATTGTAAGTTACTTGTGAATTCACAGTTGATACTACAACAAACTTTGGAACGGTTTTACACACCTGGCTGTGTTATCGTTTTAGCAGTAGTGACGGTATTTTGCTGTTGACTCGTATTATTGGTCAAAGCTGCAGTGGTGACTACTGAAATCGGTTGAGTTCGAGCTTTGGTAACAGCCGTGCACAAAGCCGGTCCTATGTAACCGTACTCCTGTTTGAATTCCTCTAGATAATCTGGTGGCGACCGCATCGTCTTCAAAATAGGCGCGACATTTTTCTAACGACAAAAGATAAACTATTAGAATTTAATGTAAGATTTCTCGTACATAAGGTACAAAAAAATTGAATCGTTAATCTTACCACTACTACGGTTTTTATACGCCCAGCGGCATCCTTATCTACATTGGTAAAACTCGATCCCTCGATGCACATCTCAATGCGATCGGAGATGATTTTTATTTTAGGTATAACTAGCGCCTTTATCACTTCCGGTCCTAATTCGCAGAGCCCGTGAATAACACCATACAGTGAGGCGAATGGTGTCTGAAAGTAAACGTTTCTTCTAGTTTTTCATGTGTCGTTCAACATTTACTTTCAACAAAGTGCCCAACTTACTTGAGTGTTTTTAGCCAATGCTTGGCTAAAGATTCTTGTAACTCTTGTTTGAATATTATTCGTGGTAGTATTGAAGTTTTTACAAATTTGCGCCATAAGACGTGACGCAAAGTCTCGCAAGGCATAGTGATTATCTTGCTCTGGACGGGAACACAATTGCTTTGATACAATGCAGGTCACGACTGACGGTATCAGTTCGTGAAGCTGTAACAAAAAAGCAAACGTACATAAATTGGGGCTAAAAATTACTTTGAATAAGTCGTACTTACGTATTTTTCTAGATAAAGGCTCGGATTATCAAGCAAAGCTTTGACCATCCGCATCAGGTAGATGAGAATAGCGAGATTATTCTGTACCACATTTATTCTCACACCTTCCGCAATGAATGTACACATACGAGGTAGCATCTCGTGAAGACCGGGGTCGGCAGAGAGCGACTGGAAGGCTTCCAGGCGTCTTCCCTCGTCGGAGCCTACGCAAGCCTCTGTGATTTCCTTATAATATAGCTGCTGCTCCACGCTCAACTCGTGCGTGGCAAGCTGCTTGACGTGTACTGTTTCGACGTTGCGCAGCTTATGACCCTTATTGCCGGGTTTTCCCAAATTGGCTTGATTGTTCTTGGTGCTTATTGGGTCCACACTCTCGGTCTTTTGCGCTTCTGTGAATTTTAAATTCAATAGGTGTACTTTGGGTGAAAAAAGATTATTGCAAACAAACGTTATAGAGTGAAAAGTTAACCTTTAGAGACGGGTGGCGGATTTTCCGGTATCGTAGGCTGAATGCCATCGATGCACAACCAATGAGCTCGTAAGGTTGTCTCCAGAGGCAGCTTTGGCCAGTTTGGCCCGCTCGCCGAGGAAATCATTTCATTCAAGTCGATTTCCTTGTCTTCTATAAAGTGTAACTCCCTGCCACCACCTGACGTGAAGCGAAACGGAATGTGTTCTTTAGCAAAAAATCCATAAGTGGGCTCAACGTTTTTAGCCTTCAAGGCATGGTCGATGTCGTGCGCCGTTAACTTTTGCCGTCTACCATGTCTCATGAATTTTGTAGCATCCTGCGTGACAAGGCAATCATTAGAATAAGCACATCAACAAATTGTGCATAAATTGCACACCACACAAGCATTACCTGAACGATTTCCTTCAATCTGTAACTGACATCCTCGGCTAAATCTTTGGCAGCTTCATCCGGCAAGTTTCCAATGCCAATGCTCTCGGCAATAACTTTCATCGACTCTGAGGACAGAGTCGTCCCATACATGGATTCTCCTTCATTCATCTTGGCTTGTTACTTGTGTCTTCTGATAGTGTGAGGTGTTACTCTGCTTGACCAAGCGCATACTTAAAACTAGAACAAATCAACGCAGACTCTTATTATCAAAGAAATATCATATCCACGATCGGTATTCTCTTTCACTTTGTCTTGTTGCAAAATATTATATCCGAATTCAGAATTGAAATACGAAATAATTACCTAAAATTCAAACCATTACGGCCTAACCTCTTGATCGCGTTTGTTTACTGTCCATCAACATCATGACGATAACCCCACAAGCATCTTCAACATTAATTAATTAACATAACAACCAGGCTTCGTTAATAGCACACACTTTATTTACACTTGCGATAAAAAATAGCACTTAGATTCATTATTAATACATTAAAAATTGTTTATAAACAAGCTGGCGGCAACGAGTCGCGAAAAAAATTTAGACAACCATCAACCATGGCGGCTGGGTATTTGATGGGTATTTGAGACCGTAACGTGACGCCGTGACGGAAGCAAGTTAGTTACATGCTGTGTAACGCAACGGTCATCAGAGTGGCAGTGCCACGGTGGCACTGTTATTTAAAAAAAAATTCCAAAAATTTTTTAAAGATGATAAAAAATAAGTCTTCATTGTTTTATATAGCAAAAAAGATTCAGATTCGAGGTTTCTATCAATAAAATAAGCCAGCAAGTTATGTAAAAATAATGCGTATGTAATAAATTTTAAACATAATTAAATTTACAGATTAAAATTAATAAAATACAAAATATCAACACAATCGCAAACAACAAAATTTACAAAGTTAAGATTAATAATTAAAGTTGTAAAATAATGCAGGTACACATGGTCTTTGTTAATCATTCGAATGATTTTGACAGAGACTAGCCATGATCTGAAGATCTTGGGAGCTCAGGAAGTACAGAACTTGTTGGATCAAGAGATCCGACAGATTAAAATGCTTCCACAAGAAACCGAGAGACTCCTCAACGATTTCCAGTAGCTGCCTGCGCTTCAAGCCTTTGTAAAACCTCTCCTGCAAAAGAGTACAGTAAATCGGAAACTCCATCCTGTAGTCCTTGGACTTGAAGAGCTTCATAGCGTTCTGGCTCCTGGCATATCTTCCCAGCTCTCTTTCGCACCCAGTCAGTACTTGATAGAAAGTCGTTTTGTAACAAATCCTGCAGTCCTTCATTTTGTCGATCTCCTTGAGACAGTTGGCATAAAATCTGCTGAGCTTCTCGTTTTTCTCCAGCAGCCTTATGTTCTCGGCACAGATGTTCCTCGAGTATTGTTTAGCCAAGTACATAGTGAGGAATTCGGGTATCCATGTTTCATCAATCGTTAAAACGGCGTGGGCCAAAGGGCTCTTGTTATTATCATCTTTGACGTTGATGTCAGCCTCGTGCTCCAGCAACAAGTGGATCATGTTCATGTCTTCTATTTCGACAGCTGCGTGCAAGACAGATCTACCGTCGTTTCTTTGCTCGTTCACACTGGCTCCTTTTTTCAAAAGAAACTTGACGATTTTGTCGTTCTTCGATTTCACAGCGCAATACAGAGGACTTTCCCCGTAGTTGTTTTTACAATTCACAAGAGCTCCCTGCTCCAAAAGCAACTTAACCATGACTTTGTTCCTGGCTACGACTGCAGTGTGCAGTACGCTCTGTCCAGTATCTGTAATGCTGCATAGACACATCTTAATGAAGCTTGAAAATAAAGATGAATTATTTGTAAAGGACAAACAATGATTACCTGTTAACAGAGACACCCTGGGACAGGAGCAGCTTGGCTATCCTTTTGTACTTTTGCACTACCTCCTTTGTGCTGCCTTGCAAGCACTTCTGCGCAACCAGATGCAGGGGTGTCTTTCCACTCTCCTCTCTCGCGTCAACATTGGCATTGTTAGCAATCAGCAGAGTAATACTGTCCTCCTTGCCGTGCTCAACAGCAGTGTGCAATGCGGTGTAACCATCCTTCCTCACGTCGTCTACGAGGGCTCCTCGCTCCAACAGAAGCTTGGCTATACTCAGATTGTTACGCTCCACTGCAAAATGCAACGGACTACTGCCAGCTTTGTCCTTGGCTAGGACGTCTGCCCGCCTGTTCAACAGCAGTCTAACAATGTCGTAGTTGTTCGATATGATGGCAAAGTGCAGCGGGCTCATTTTGGACGAGTCCTTGGCGTTAATATTTGCGCCGTTGTCCAGGAGGATCTTGATCGTGCGCTCCTTTTTGGCAATAACAGCGACGAAGAGAGCCGTTTGCTCGTCGTGGTCGCGCTCGTCGATTCTGGCTCCTTTTCTCAGCAGCAGCCTCGTTATCTTCTCGAATCTCTCGACTATTTTTTTACCGTAAAAGTACACGTCTTTGCCCACTACCAGGTGCAAGGGCGTTCTGCCATCTTTATCCTTAGAGTTCACATTTGCCCCGTGCCTCAGGAGTAGGACAATGTTTTCCTCCCTGCCCCATTCCACGGCTATGTGCAGCGCTGTACGTCCACTTTCAGTCTTGTCGTCTGGCCGGGCTCCCCTGCTCAGGAGGAGCTCGACCACGCCTGTCACGTCATTTTTTACTGCCAGGTTCAACAAACTGTTTCCATGTTTGTCCTTGAGGTTGACGTCTGTTCCTTTGTCCAGGAGATGCCTCACAGCAGATACAGTGATGGTTGATGTGGTGCAAGAGAGTTGCATGTCACAATTGAATTTTTTGATGAGCAGCTCGTCCTTTGGAGTCATGGGTCGTTATTTATCTTCGACTATCTCAGCTGCAATACCTTGGGGGCAGGGTGCAATCACATTAATCTAAAAGTGTAAATCATTTTTTACTCATGCACAATATGTATTGTTATTTTAGACAAATAATAATAATTATTATGAATTACCTGTATTAATTAAGGCTTTTTATTGTGGTGTATGTATATGAATGTATCACACAAATATCAGCCATTATTTTGACAGCTGACAGAATATGTCGGCTTCATATAATTTTAGTAAGTATTCTTATTCTGGGCTACAGAGATGAAAAAAAAGCAAGTACTTATAAATAATTAAAATAATAAAACGTAGAACAAGAAAATTTTTCACCTTTTACAGACGAGAATACGAGATACTTAAATGTCTGTACTTATGTGAAAGGTGTTTTTTGTCATTTTTTTTTTTTGAAGTAATTGACACGTTATGCCGCCACGCGGTTGAAGGTGCAGTTACCAGCGAGAGTCAGTGAAGCGCGGGAGATTATAAATATCACCCAATACAGTTATTCGATGAAAGAACTTTTTCTATTCTACTCAGGAAAAAAAAGGTCGTGTTGATTGGGACATCTACTTGCATGTCTGTAGCTGTTGCACAACATAAAAAAAATACGAAGCTTCCTACAGAAAAAAGTTCTATTAGAATCTAACTTAAGGAACTTACCCTGAATATCTCTTTAAAAACTTAAGGATTATGCAAATAAATAAACAGAATCATATAACACCTTTTTTTATTTTCAAGGAAGGATTTAATACAGTTGTGATAGGTTCATTTTTATTACGTAGAAAAAAAGCGAGGGAGATTACTTTGCACATTTCAGTCAGTTAAATGTAGCGAATATTTAAATATATTTACAATTCACATTCATCCATACATAGGACAGTAAAAAATTAATTCTATGAACTTATTTTTTTCGTAAGTAATAAAACTCTAGATAGGCATAAGAATATGATTGCTTCAAGGAGTCTTTCAGAGAAGTACACATTTTATATAACAATTACCGTAGTTTAAATGCATTACTTCAGATCGACTTAAACATGGAACATTACATTTACTTTTAAATCTGTTTGGCTTATCAAAGACTAGCATTTATAATATTAAATAAAAGTTTTTCAACATAATGAAATTTCAATTACGTTTGTGGTAGCGCTTGCAAACATATACAATAAACTGGGCAAAAAAGGGCCACAATATAATAAAAGTCATGAATTTCAAAGAAACCTTATGTCAAGATCCAACACTGCTTTTATCAAAATAAGCTTTAACCGTCCGTTTTTTTGTTTTCTGCATCTTTCCTTCAATACTTCCAATTCTATGTATAACTTGGTTCAAATTTTCCTGAAGATCTTTAAGAGTGATCATAATTTGATTCATAAACTCCAAATTAAGCCGCTCTGGGTTGTACTCTGTATTTTTATTCATGTCACGATTGAATATCATCTCAACACCTTTGGATGCATCGGTGCATTGTACAAAATTAACGTCATGGCTAGCCGACTCGAAGCAGAAATCGTTTCTATTATCAAAACCTTCAAACTCCGACTGCTTTTCATTGACGCAATTTTTAAGAAATTCTCTCTGAAAACTGTCATGTGCATATTCCACAGAATCAATAAACTCATCATCAGCTTCTGACTCCTGAACATAACTGTCAACATCATTCACGCTATCTTCGTCCCTCCACAAAAGCGTTTCCTCCGAGGTATCAGAGAGAGACGAGTCAGTGTGCAACTGGGTCTGTTCCAAGGTGTCTGGATCTCGCTCAGGTGTCCTCTCGTGAAACAAATCCACTCTGTCCAGAAAATCAGCAACGTCCTCGTTGTAAGACATTGTCTCTATGATGCCCTTGAGCTCTTCAATGTAACGACTCATAGCATCTTTTTGGCTCATGTTGCCCAGTTGAGCCCAAGCTTCCCATCTGGCTTTTTTGACGAGCTGCCAGAACGCTGGCTTGGAACTTTTGCAAGGTCCTGAGGTGGCTTGTTTGTAGTAGCTGTAAAATCTCAGCATCAATTCCTCACTTGGCTGATAGCTTCCATTTTTAGGCAGATTTGTTATCACTTTGGCAGCTGCTTTGAATCTTTCATTGGTTGTCATGACTATTAAGTACCCTTGTCTGCCATTTGCTGTGGATTACAAATTAATTAATTTACTTGTTTACATTCTTGACAGATATGTTTACGTATGTACAACATACGTACACTACATACTATGGCTATATTCGTTGAGTTAAGTTACGTAGGTCGTGTAGTAACGCCGCATTATCGGGCGACGCTACAGCTTACTAACTGTCTAAACAGACTAACTGACGTCAAACTGTGGGTGCCGTCGGTGGGTTCCGCTCAACAAACTTCGATATTTTTTGCTGTTTTCACCCCCATGCCACCCGATATTTCGGATTTCATCATTCTGGTAAAGAGAGCACGGTGTACGATATACGTATAGAGTGTTATGTGTATAGTAATTATAGTAATCACTACTAAGTAGTGCCATAAGGTCAATTTTATTAAACAATGTAAGTATCTATACTTTTAAAGGTCAATTTTCGGGTAGAATATATTAGGGATGTAAACTTGCCACAAACAACACAGACCACGTCAACCTTTTTTTTCAATCTGTTAAATTAGTTGCGGCTGGTTTATACTTGATTACATGGCTCTACCATAAGTATATATAGTAATATTTATTTGGATCAGCGCCATCTAGCGTTACGGATTTTTGAACTAAAAAGTGGCCCCAAACTTTTGATACAGAGCAATTNTATACTTTTGAAGATAAATTTTCGAGTAAAAGATAGATTGTTAACTTGCCGCCAAAAACACACGTATCGTTATTTTTTTATTTTATAGCTTTGTCATGAGTTGCGGCTGGTATTTATTTGGATCAGCGCCATCTAGCGTTACGGATTTTTGAACTAAAAAGTGGCCCCAAACTTTTGATACAGAGCAATTTAGCTCAGAGCTATTTAGTCAATTACAAACCAACCGCAACTCATGATAAAGCTATAAAATACAAAAATAATAATACGTGTGTTTTTGGCGGCAAGATAACAATCTATCTTTTACTCGAAAATTCATCTTAAAAATTATAAACACATAGGAGGTCAATTTTTTGGTAAAAAATCAATTGTTATCTTGCCGCCAAAAACACACGTATTAGTATTTTTTTATTTTGTAACTTTATCATGAGTTGCGGCTGGTTTATAATTGATTAAAAGGCTCTAATCCTGATTGCTCTGATTCAGAATTTTGGGAGCCACTTTTGGCCAAAAAATTGAGACCGCTAGATGGCGCTGATCTAAATAATTATTACTACTCATAGTAGAGCCATGTAATCAATTATAAACCAGCCGCAACTAATGTAACAGATAAAAATAAAAAGTTGAAATGATTTGTGCTATTTGCGGCAAGTTTACATATTATTTTCTACTCGAAAATCGACCTCCAAAAGTATTGATACTCACATAGTTTAATACAATCGACCTTATGGCACTACTTAGTAGTGAATTAGTGATTTCTATAATTACCACACATAACACTCTACGTATATTGTACATCGTGCTCTACTCTTTACCAGAATTATAAAATCAGTATAGGTCAAAAATAGCAGACGTCAAGGGTCTATTTGAGTGTTTCGAAAAACGCAATAAGTATATACAGCTGGAGATTAATGGTCACATGCATGCTAAAAATACTTTAATTTTTGCCAAAAATGTAATAATTGTCACCACACATCCTCGTGTTTTGGTTATTTGTAGGTATATATTATTATATCGAAGCACGCAAATAGCCCCATCATAGTAGACCTTGTCGTCGGTAGCGTCGGTCAACTGTCGATACAGCAGGGCCGATATTTTCCTTGCTGTACCGACGGTTGGCTGACTCGGTCGAACTGCAGGTCTCTCTCTTATCTGGTGTCGACCGTCGGTACAGCAGGGTTTGTAACGATAGATGACGCTAGATCCAAATGCTATTTACCGACGAGCTTTTTGGGGGTCTATATGATCGATTTACGCAATACAAACACAATTAAAGCGAGACATAAGTACGTGATACGTACAATAACCCAATAACCCATGGGTGACAATTATTTACATTTCGGCAAATTTAAGTATTTTTAGCAAACATGTGACTATTAATCTTCAGCTGTATTGTGTTTTTCGAAGCGCGCAAATAGACCCTTTAACGTTTATGCGCAAATAGCGATTTTCAACCTCTACTATAGTACATCTATATACATTTCTAGTGATTTACTTCTTCCAGAAATCCCTAGGATCTAGGGGTTTTTGCAAGACGGTTCCCCTAGAAAATAGTTTGCGTCAGTCCGCGTAATCCGCAACGCTAGATGGCGCTGATATACTGTTTACGATGGATCGAAAATTAACAAAATATAACAATGGCGATTTGTATAAGTAGTACATCACGAATGCCAATTTAAACATATTTAAAGACTAAAAAATAGGTTTGTTCATTTATCGCTCTGAGCGCTCCGAGGTCTCCGAGCGATGTATAAATGAACACAGGTTCTTTGTCGGAGAATTCGGAGCTCGGAGGCCTCCGAGACAAATTTATACTATATAGGTATACTCACCGCTTATAATTAACTGATGTTTGTAAACAATGAGCAGTTACAGTGAGTATACCTATATAGTATAAAGACGTCTCAGAGGCGAGAGGCTGAGAGGCCTCCGAGTTTTCTCCCCGACGAAGAAAAAGAACTCGTGTCTCGTGAGTCTCGTCAGAGTTCATTTATAGTAATAGAGCGCTCGGAGCGCTCCAAGGTGGATAAATGAACAAACCTAATAAATGCAAAACGCACGTGCGTTGGTTCCGCAAGTCCGCAAACACGATGCAGCATGCGGAAAAATTGAATGAAATGATGTGAGTGCAAGAGAGACACACAGTGTCATGCCTTCTCTCTTTTGTACACATGTACACTTGTACGTATTATTCTTAGTCTGCTTGAGTAAAGGCCAGAAGGCATTAGATCAGATCGATAGTGTGACATAATAAACGTGTTGAATTGTTGCTTGAAAAAGTTTTAAGGTAAATCCTGGGCAGAGCCATGTCGAAGTACAAGATAGTTATGGTTCGCCACGGCGAGAGCGAATGGAACCAGCTGAATTTGTTTTGCGGCTGGTACGATGCTGGCCTTTCTGAGAAAGGTGAGATCTAGGGTTATATTTGGCTTTCAAGGGCAAAAAAGGTCACGGATGTCACTCTGGAAGCCGGTGCTGGTCGTGATCTTGTCTTGAAGATGATTGTAATTTTTTGTTATTTAGCTGATGGGCTGATTCAATTGTCAATTCTTTCATTATCATAGTATTGAGTACTATTTTTTTTCACAATTATTAGGTACAGTTGCAGTTATTAGATAGAAATGTTACAAACACATTCTGATGTAAAATCAAACATCGGAATAGCATTTGTACTTAATTATTGTGTATTTTATTTAGGCAAGAACGAAGCTCTCGCAGCGGGCAAAGCTTTGAAAAATGCAGGCTACACGTTTGACGTGGCTCACACATCTCAGCTGACCAGAGCCCAAGTCACTCTCCAGAGCATTCTGAAGGAAATTGGCCAGGAAAGTATTCCAATAAACAAAACATGGCGCTTAAACGAACGTCACTATGGCGGTCTGACTGGCATGAACAAAACCGAAACTGCTCAGAAGTATGGGGAAGAGCAGGTGCAGATCTGGAGACGATCTTTTGACACCCCACCACCGCCAATGGAATCTGACCACAAATACTATGAGGCCATTGTCAAAGATCCCAGGTATGCTCAGGAACCTAAGCCAGAGGAGTTTCCCAAATTCGAGTCTCTAAAGCTGACTATTGAGAGGACTCTTCCTTACTGGGATGGAACTATTATTCCTCAGTTGAAGGAAGGAAAGAAAATCATCATTGCTGCTCACGGCAATAGTTTAAGAGGCATTGTCAAGCATCTTGATCGTGAGCATCTTTATAATATATCTATTAAAACATTTGTGTTGGGCAGGCTTGATATTTGCTTTGTTTGTTGTTTTATAGAATTGAGCAATGACGAAATTATGGGTCTCAATCTACCAACTGGAATTCCATTTGTCTACGAGTTGGACGAAAACTTCAAGCCAGTTGTGTCCATGAAATTCCTTGGTGACGAGGAGACTGTGAAGGCAGCAATGGCTGCTGTTGCTGCCCAAGGCAAGGCAAAGTGAAGAAGTGTTGTTTTCAGGAAAATTAAGTACTATCACAGATTTTTTCGTTCTGTATTCAACACGTGTATTTATTAATATTCCTAGTCTTGCCATTGATTGGTAAAGAATTAGAAGGAAAACAATGTTGCTCTTGTTTAAGAAATTATTTATTGCCAATACAATAAGCTTTGGTCTTGTTAATAAAGGCCAACGTCTTTATGATTGCATTATTATTTGAAATAGAAAGAAAAAAAATAACTGTTTTAATAAGTTATTTTCCATTTCAATATTTAATCAAATAATAGATGTTGTAGAGTCTGTAAATAAATCAATTTGAAATGAGTATGAGAGTATCATTTGCATCGAGTATATACTTAAAAAACGTCAAACGAGCTTTTGTTGTCGATGTAGCCGTAGAGAGCGCTTCGCTCGCAGTGCAATTCATATACACATTTTAGTTAAGTCTATAACACGTCATCCCCACACGTGCAGCGTATGCTTACGTGGAGAGAAAAAGCAAAAGCAACAAGAGTAAAAAATAGAGAAAGTGCAGAGACAGCCGCCCAAGGACCGCAAATAATTTTGCACGTTCTTTGTAAAGGTATAGTCGTCGTTTACTCAAGCACCACTCTCCACTGTGGCTGCTGTTGTTGATTTTCCATTCCCGTCCTAGTAAAAAGATAAGAAAGTACCTCCCACAATCGCGGTCAACATCGCTCATGTGCCTGTGCTAGTCCCAAAGTTGTGATATCTACAATGTTCAGTGTGTTGTGGGTCTAAAAAAAAAAAAAAAAAAAACACCACTCGAGTAGGTATATATGTATCGTTGGAGAAACAAACAAGCAGGATGAATCCGTCCAGGGAAAACAATTCAAGCAACGAAGGTAGGATCATACCAGAGGCTCCGAGGCTGCCAATACGCAATCCGCTGCTCACGCTCGCCGATTCGCAATTCAGTATCGAGGATATCGCTACTGTCCGGCTGGTGCCCGTGACCCCGGCTACTCCAGCTGTGCTCCGGGATGGTAAGCACGAATGTATTTTTCATCCACAAACCACAGATGTTGTACTTTGTGGTCCTATGTGTTAT
Organism: Copidosoma floridanum; assembly: GCF_000648655.2. Next base: position 1,336,232 of record NW_019379468.1, on the reverse strand, counting down.
GTGTGTGTCGATGCATAACCTATTGTACTTGCGGTGGCAACATTTTTTTAAAAATCTTTACTTAATGCTTTTGAATCTCTTTTTGCGAGAACGTTTTTTAAGAGTAGGTTGAGATTTGTACCATATGTCGCGAGAGGGGCACTTCGTTTCGTATATTAGCACATGTTTACATGTAGAAAATGTTTTGGAGTTACAAGTGTGTGTATATACCTATAGGTATTGTGATTTCGGAGCACCAGCTGATGACGACTATGTATCTTTAAAAACGGAGCAAATCTGTAGGCGAAAATAAATAAAGAGCATTTGAAAAATAAAGTCCGAAACATGTTGTCAATCGAATGTGTTATACATATACAGATACGTATTTCTTATCGTATCAAAAATGCGTATCAGTAGCGAACTGAATAAGTTGGAGATTCAGATCGAGCCTAATATACTTCAAAGCGACCAAACAGGTTTAAATGAATCGTGTCTATGACATATGTAGTTTCTTTTCATCTGTTTTTGTCGCTTATCTCTCTGTATTGCGTAAAATTGATAGAAAACGTTGTAAAATCTTTGTTAGCTTAACAGTCACGCAGATGTGTCCATTAATACCTCAATGAAGTTAAACAAAGAATGAGTTGATGCCGTGTCATTTTTTAAGCTTACTTAAATGTATCTGTGAGAATCTAGTTATACTAAAATTGCCAATGTTTACACATTGAAAAATGAATTATTTTTTTTTTTTTTAATATTTATTCTCGTTACATTTCATTACACATTGTACCTGTCAAATGTCAAAAGGCATTTTTTTGTTAGCTTATAAAAATTCAACTTAATTACCAAAGTGAAAAACAACTTACCAGTTGAAAAATTACACGATAAAGTTAATCTGTTGCTTTGCCTGTACGTTATCCATGCTAGGTAGGTATAATAGTTTTTGTAAAAAATGTGTGATGATTTTTTTTTCTTTTTTGAACATAAAAGTGATCTAACATTGCCAAGAGTAAAATTAAAAACATTTAAATATAATCATCAGAAATTAACAATTTAATACATTAATAAAAACTCACTCCTCTACTAAAATAAATAAAAACGATAATTTAAATTTTTAATTCATATGTTAACATTAATAAAAAATAAAAAAAACAATAAAAAAAATCAGAATTTAAAGTAGACAAAAACTATTTGCATATATTTTCATTAGAAATCCAAGTATTGTCAGAAGCAGACACTTTTGAATAAGTGTTTTTGTTACTAATGTACTATGGATTAGACTGAAAATTTTATATACACTTAAGACAATTTTAAAAATTATTCCTAGAGTTTTAGAAAAAATAATCTACCTCATTATTATATTTTTTATAAGATCTACGATTACAAAAGCTTTGAACAGGTCAAACAAGAATTTTTTTTACATTTAAACGATTAAATTTATTTAGTCTTGAAACTTGGTCTTTTTTTGCAGTTAAATAACTGCGTAGACTGGTACAACCCTACGAATTGTATATGTTACAGGTTAATTGATACAAAATATTTACGATTACTTGTTGACACGTTTAACTCAAGAGATACCTTAATTACCGTTTATATGTCAATGAAACTTTTCGAACATAATTAATTTTATGGAGTTAGGGTATCTGAGGAAAAATAATAAACAATTTTTTTTTAAGTCTTTACTACAAATCGCAAGTAATTGAATATAACAAGTGTAAACTGTTATATTCAATATATTTAATTTTTTTTCATAACTATTCAGCGACGACTGTTCAAGTAGTATTATAGCTTAATTAGTTAACAGGATTGTGCCTTATATGCACCCAATTATCAAATTCAACAATCTTGATCCAATTAAAAAATACAAATGTATAAATTTATTAAATAATTCACCTATAAATACTAACGTTATGATTATGATTTAAGATAACAATGAATATCTAAAGTGTTAACGATAATGTCGAGCATTGTTTAAAAGTGTAATAATATAGTAAACATATGAAAGCTCCTTACGCAATACTTAATAAAATACTGTAAATGCAAAAACAGTGGGTTTAAAAAAAAAAAAAATTTAGAACGCTGTTTAAAATTATATCTTCCTTCACTGTGGTGACGATCTCGATCCATATCGCTGGGAGTATGGCAATTCGTGACTTTGTCTTCTCTTGATGCAGTAAACGATCGATATGGCGATCAATATTATCAGCAAAATGATAAAAAGCGTTATGAAGATTACTGCCAAAATCTCGCCTGTCGTCAGGTTGGTCCATTCTGTAGATTACAATGATATATAATTACTGGGAATCGATCAAACGAAATTCATACTCGTATACATTGAAAAAAAAACTTTTCCAAGTCCAAGAAGATTTTTTCCAGAATAGTTTAAAAAATTTCAACTTTAACAATTTTTTTAACTGAAACCGTTCCAGAAAAAATTTTGTTTAATTCTTATATATTTTTTTTTCAATATGCAGTAGATTTTTTGTTTAACAATCAAAATAATTTCGATTATAATTACCATCAACGTCGATTCTTCTCGAATACACGTTCCCCGACGAATCGGTAGCTGTCACTTCTATCACGCGGTTACAACAATTGTGGGCGTAGAAAAATTTCACGGGACTGGAAGTCCCACTGACGTACGGGGTACGCGCGTAGATGCCTTTGGGAACGGAAGTGACGCTTTTCAATCCTAAATTTTTTCACAAAGAAAAATTCCTCATTATGATGATGATGAGCATGATAATTGGGAAAAAAATGTCTGTACAACCTGAATCAACATCTTGAACCACGATGTCGACGCTCCAGAAGCTTTTCAGGCATTTCTCCCCGCTGGTTCTCCCGTTACAGTTGTTGTTGAAGTAGTAGTGGATTTCTGGCCTTTTATCGTCGTATACCTGAACGGTACAACAATACGAGTGGTTTGAATATTAAAAAAAAAAAAAACCCGTATGTGGTACCCTTACAGAGTTTACAAAAAAGTGTTTATGGAAGTAAAAACTTTTCCGGACAGGAATTCAAATATTATCTACCAACCCTCCCGTTGGTCGACGATCGAACGTAAAAGTTGGCCGATTTCTCGACGATTTCGATGCCCTCGACTCGCAGAGTGACTTTATTGACTGTATCGGCGACGTTGGGTGGCACTATGACGTCAATAGGCACATTGGCAGTCTGCCCAGGTGCAATGTCCACGCTAAACAGCAAATTTGTAAATTACCGGTAAAAATGACGGAATATTTCCGTGTGTCAGAGGAGATTTGGGTAAAATGGTTTACTATCGAGGAAGACCGTAGATCTGAAACGGACTGCTCGAAGGGAAGAGATAGTGCCTGATCCTTAAAACGTGGTTGTTTGTGATTTCGAAGGTCAGCCGATGGTAGGATCCCGGATTGGCGATGAGCTCCGATCTCGGGCTAAGCTCCACGGTGAGGTACTTCCTGAGTGGCAGTTCTTCGTTCAGTGGGTTGCTCGAGTCGGCGAGATCCAGGAATTCTCGATCTATCACCCTGCTTTCGATCCCGAGGTCAACCACGTCCATTCTGCCGGTGGTTATGTTGTCCCCAGGATTGAAAGAGACGGTGTCCTTACTCTCATCGATTGGGAACCCAAATGGTCTTTGTCGTTCCTAGGGACATAACATTTTTTTACAAATCTCGTGATATTGGTATAAAATAAAAGAGTTTGTTATTAGGATATGCTGATGTGATGATAAAAAAAAATCAATTATTTAAATAGCTTCCAAGATTTTAAATCAAATCTAAAAATAAAATTTTTCAGCATGCATTAGAAAACGTTGTAAAATCTTTGTTAGCTTAACAGTCACGCAGATGTGTCCATTAATACCTCAATGAAGTTAAACAAAGAATGAGTTGATGCCGTGTCATTTTTTAAGCTTACTTAAATGTATCTGTGAGAATCTAGTTATACTAAAATTGCCAATGTTTACACATTGAAAAATGAATTATTTTTTTTTTTTTTAAT
>NW_019379468.1:1300788-1332261 GCF_000648655.2 Copidosoma floridanum | reverse complement strand
TATATATATATATAAATTAAGTTAGAAGATAAATTTTTTGAAAAATCTTTAAAAATTATGCGCCCCATTTTTTAGTCATAATTACATATTGGTTATTCAGAACAATGAAATAAATAAATCATTATTTTTGAACATTATTTCCAATTTCACTATAAATTATTAGTTACACTGTAAGTATGGAAAAGTTATTTTCATCTCAAGCGGAGAAATTGTAAAGTCATGGAATTATTTATCGTTCGATCTGGTTGAAAACATCTTCGCTGCGAAGAAAGAGACACTGCATAAGAATTACGCTTTCGACGGATGTTGTGCATATTCGATAATGTGTTTACTTGATAAGTGTAGTCTCACATGCGTACACCCGTTTCATAGAAATTGCAACAAACAGTTAAATAACATGTGTACAGAAATTCACTTGAAATTCACAGTAGTTACGTAAATGAAATCTTTTTTTTTTTTTTAAGTAAAAATTACCTGTTGATTAAAAAAATCAGGTTTGGACAAGATCCTTGGCATGAGCGCATCTTCACTTTCGGGATAATTGGACATTCTGACTTCGTCCTCATTTTCGAAGTCGTCCAAAAATTTAACTTGACGCGAAGATATACCCTATAATGGACATAATTGGTTACTTCAACAGTTGAAAATTTACATTTTGAGATAAAAAGTTTTTTTTTACCTGAGCGTTCACGTTTTCTAAGGAAAATGCTCGGCCACCTGTTTGGAAACATTTTGATTGTCTTTCACATGAAACTTTACAAGTCATATATACAATTAAGGCATTTTATGCTAGTAATATAATGAGTAGGCAATAAAAATTATCGTGACTTATAATATTCTACAAATGGTAAGGAAAAAAATGCTGGTTATGTGATGGTTTTTGATCAATTGAAAAAAAAGTATAGAAACTGTAAGCTATACTTAGTTATGTAAAATTTGGCAGTTTTCTGAGTTATGGTTCTTGTAATACTGGTTTTTCATAGTTATTTCCCAGTGCATATTAAAAAAATTGACAGCAAAATTGTTTTCACTGCTTTTGGAGTACACAACAACCACAAATTCCCAACTTAGGCTGATGCAGATCTAATGTTTTGCAATTATTTATTATTTTTGTATTCTTAGGCGCACCTATAGCTCACATAAAGATAGTTACACATATTGTCAGTTTTGAAAAATTATCGACTATACAATTAACTTTTAAGCTGTTTCAAAAAAGTGTAAACAAACTGCGAAATGAAAAAAAAATTGTTTTATTTTTTTTAACCAACTGCCTACTGCAAAATGAATAAAAAAACTGCTGCTAGTGGATTAGAACAAAGCCTTTTTACGATGTATTTTTTTGTTTTTTGTTGTAAAAAATATTTAATATATCATTAACAGTTGTCCAATCAATTCAACATACAACTTGAAATTTTTATTCTAAAATAACTTGTGAGTTAGTAGAAAACACATGTCAAGATAAAGTATTTTTGAAAATTTTAGAATAAAAAAACTGAGACTTCACCTATGAAAAGAAGCAAAACTACAAATTTCTGTGCGAAATGCACTAATTAGTAGCAAGGCAATTTTATATAAATAATTGTTTTCATGTATTCATAAGTATAACCACTAGATGTAGCATACTAGATGTAGCATGTACTTTATAATATGTAGATATTATTTTTGTATAAATTTCATGATATAAGGTACGATTTTTGAGCTAATTTTTTATTGGTTAATAAAGTTACGAGGTTCAAAATAATGAAGCGCCTTTGTAAATTAAATCCTTCAAATAATTAATTTGNCCATACAATATCAGTATAATAAGGTTTGATCGAGACTCAATAACAGTATTTGAACTCAATGAAACATGTGCTTATAAAACAAAATCACTGGTAAGAAAAATTTATTTTCGTACATTGATATACTAAAAGTGCATGTCTCGTTTAATTTTTCGTAACTTTTGTTAAGTAAGTATCCCAAGCTGAATCACTTTAAGCGCGATTGGTTGCCTCTTTTTTTTTTAATTGCTCCACAAAACAAACACACGTGCCATCACGTTAACATGCACATGAAAACACGCGTGGTCCGGGCAAAGATCATCAGCATATAATATGTAGCTGTTATCGCACGTGTATACGTATAATGTTATGAACCGATACGTAAGATAGAGCGAGAGGATGGAAATTGCACAACACGAAATCTCGCGCTCTTTGTTGCAAAACAACTAGTCTCTGGCCACGAGCCAGCTTTACGTCAGTCGCTGCTCGCACTTTCTGCGACGCGGAAGCTTTTGGCTTTTGTCTGTCGTTTGTTGGTGTTATTTCCATGATTTTTTTTTGGTTAAAAGAAAGTATTTACTCAAAGTGTTCATGGTCGGGATTTTTCATGATCTTATGGCTTATCACAGTGGAAGTTTCTTCCGCTGTAACTATTTTAATGAGTAACAGAAGTGCGTGAGTTTCATGTGCGTAAAGCTAACGAGTTTTGGTTCGCCGAATATTTAATTAAATACTAATAGTTGGTCAGTGCAAAGTCTTATTATTTTTTTTTTTTGATAAAAATTGTTTTCTATTTGGTTTTATTTTTAGATTTTATTAATAGAAGCCCAGTGAATTAAGATTGCATAAGGGGAATTCATTATTTTCCATTTTTATTCAAAGGATTTTCTGAGAAAATAAAAATATTCGTACGTTCAAAAAAATTTAATACGCTTTATTAATATTACCCTCATTATTTTAGTACACTTGAAATGATTTTTTGTATTAAAAGTGTTAAGATAAAAATAATGAGAAAAGTCTACGATACCAAAAAAAATGTTTACTATCTGCGATTTTCGTTTATTGTTTAATGTAAAATGTTAGCTGCAGTGATAATTTTTTATATTTTAAAAATAACGTCTAATACAAAGAATGTATTTTTCTGCGTTTTTTTTACTGCTTTTCATCAATTTTTAAAATTATTTTCAAATTAGTTTTTCAAGTTGCAATTTTAGAGTGTTTTTTTCACTTTCAGTAGAATAACCAAAAACTATTTTTTATTATAACTTTTTTCCGAAACAATACTTTTAATAACATCAGTAGATAAATACCCAAAAATTGTTGCAAGAAGTTGAACAAAAAATTGGATGGAAATCACTTAAATTAATCCAAGAATTAGATTATTTACGTACAAGTTGACTACACGCAAAATGGTAAATGCTTGGACCACGTTGATTTTTCAGTTAAAATTTTGTTCAACACCCTGGACAGTACTTAGTCTTGGGTTGCAATATTTTTTACTTTGGTAAAAATTAATGTGCTCTTGTGAAGCAATCCTGCTTAAAACTCATAAGAACTTTAAAGCTTTACGCGCATCTTAATGTAAACAGAAACTTCATAAACAGACTTATCAACATTTTAAGTATGACGCATCATAATTCTAAAAAATTCAGATTATCTCTTTATTTTTTCAAGAGAGATGAGCTGATTCTAAGTATAACGTTATTAGAATTGTACATAATGACATTTGAATTATGTAATTTGTAGCTGCTTACTTTGTCCCTATTGGCGAGCACTTCAATGTAAGTGAACAACAACTAAACAAGTAAACGAAAAATAAAATAATTTGGGATGCCCCTTGAAGTACCATTTAATATACGTTTGGTTATAATTTTTACCAACAATAAGCGAATAAGCTTAATCCGTAGTAATATATTTAGAAATTTTATGAAAAATAACGTTTAAGGTAGAAAGTAGGTATGTTGAAATACTAAGTTTGTCGAAAAAATCCTACTTTTTAGATACCACTTTATACTGTAATTATATTATGACAAATAATATACGTGCTGGTATGTTTTTTCTTTTTTTTTTCAGCACCTACCCTTGAATAGCAAATGTACTACTTAAAACTAACATTTTAAACTCATGTATTGAATGATTAAAAAACTAACCTGTGCTAATAACACAAATTAAATTACTTTTAGTTTGATATTAGGATTTATTTTAAGGATTAAAAAATGTAAAAAAAAAAATTATTTTTTGTAAACATTAACTTTTTATATTTTTTTTCGGGCATCAATTCATAACAAAAAAAATAGGAAAGAATTAGTTTGTGTAAAAATTTTAGTATTATCATGTGAAAATGTCACTAAGGGATTTAGATAAATTTGTTTCTTTTACGAGAACATTTAATTGAAACATCATCCGATGTGTAAGATTTCAATTTCGAAAAAAATGGTTTTAGTATCATGTAATTAATTACATACGTATTCTTCACCCCAAAGCTTCCAAAAATAAAAAAAAAAATAAAAAAAAACTCACCCATATCTAGAATGGTCATCGTATTTGAAATATCAGGCACAGCCGCCTGAGCAGCAACAACCAGCCGATAACTCTGATTGTCCATTCCATTCGTTTGCAATCTCCAGCCACCTGGCGGGGGGTTGATGACGTTCAGTCTCACCCCCAAGGAGACTCCGTCGGGCATGCGCGTCGTCGCGAGTATCAATTGCGGAGCTGCTACCTTCTCCTTCGTCGTGGTTGCGCTGTTGTCCTCGAGCGACGCTAGTCCTTCATTTTATTCGAAATAAACAATCGTTGCGGACGCATCTTTTAGCTATTTAGTGTTCTTGTTATGGTGTTAAATGTACATGGATTAGCTTTATTTGAGAAAAAAAATTAAAGCGCTTGATTGTAAAGTTACTTTTAGAAATGCCATAGAAGACTAATCATTATTTGAGGTTGTTTGAGATCTAATGTGTAATATACTTTGAGTTTGGTTGAACGAAGCGTATTGTTTATGTAGTAGAGGCTATTTTTGGGGTTGTTTTTGTGGAGCTTGCAAAGCTCTTGCGTAGTATACTTTTGGAGGGAAACGTCGTGCAGGGTGCAGAAGAGGATCGATATTAGTTCGCCGAGTAATAGGTACGTCGTTGAGTTTTACTGTTTCCAAGAGGAAGCGATCAAAGAAAAATTCACTTTTGATTTCAGACCGATTATTTCTTACTATTTTATGGCAGCAATAAATTTTAAATTGCAATCTCAATGTTTCATTATTTCTAGTAAACTTTCTTTGCATAAACATTCAACACAAAACATTCAGCTGCTAAAAAATATGAAAAAAAAAATAGATGACGTTCAAGGTAACGTCACTGCTGAAATGGTACACTTAGGAACACGTGGTGTTTGATCTATAGTTACTTCGCTGATCATGCATGTCAAAGTTATATGGGCAATGTTTTTGATTAAAAATGAATTTATTATCTTTATTATGTCTGTAAAAAGAACGGTAATACGTGCATTTCATAAAAAAACTAATACAGACATTAAATCATAATGACAGCGATTCTTTCTGTAAACAACGTACATTCAATGTTCGTGATAATGAAAAAAAAATTTTTTGAACAATTTTTGTCGTATTACTTTTTAAATATAAAATAATTTTTTAAAATAGTTTTAAAATAAGTAATTTGATGACTTAAAATAATTTTTTTTGAAAATTTCACTCATTTATTTATTTTTTAGATGACATATTTTATTAATCATTTTTTGGATGTATTAATCAAGTTTGTATAATTTTTCCAACTCACCGATGGGCATTTTTAATTCAATCCTCGAAACATTCCCAATAATAATGACACTCATTTCCACCTGATTTGGCTTTACTTGAAAGCTAACTTCTTTTTCGNTTTTTTTTTTTTTTTTTTTTTTTTTTTTTTTTTTTTTTTTTTTTTTTTTTTTTTTTGACAGTTTAAGTCCCATCCATCCAGTGGTATCTCAACAGGTTGCGTCATCCATCATTGTCTCGATGCTCGGGTGTTTGCGAGCTTGACAATGTTTTCATTGGGATTATCGTCCCCGAATCCTCTTCGAGGCGAGACGACGTGGTAATTGGATTTTTTGATTGATCGCTCCAAACTCAGGGACTCGGAGCGCAAGGGTAAAGTCGTCGAGTCGAGTGCATGTTTCAGAGCCTCTGTGCTTGTATATACTCTTGGAAAAAGTGCGAGACAAATTTTACATTTTATCGAACGATATTATTTGCTTCACGAATGATAAATGACAATGTTTAACTCGAAAGAGAAAAGAATTCATACACTGTTTGAAAAGACTGATGGAGAAACACCGCGTATGGAACGGAATGGCGAGCCACTGCAACCCACCACACACGCGTAACTTGTCAAACTTCATCATAGTTCCGTACGCGAATTCGTGCGGGGAATCAGATTACGCAATTGTACCGGTGCAACGTTGACATGCGAGTTACAAACGTACCTCCCTCCAATTTTGCAGTTGATACAATATATATATAATTTTTGATAGCGATCATTCGACTCTGTACTTTAGTAGATATAATGTTATTGAGATGATGAAACAATCACGGTTATAGTATCGCAAGTTTTTCTCATCGATTATGCAATTTCAAGCAGTTTCAATAAGATATGCCAGATTGTTATTTATGAGTATAGTAACGGGTTAATCCAACGTCATAAAAAGGTATAATACTCACCGCGCATCTACTCTGCGTGTTATCTGAATCCTTATATCGTTTCGATTGTTTCCTGAATATTTCAGACTCATGATTTTCGTCAAAAGTGGAAGGCAATACCATTTCTGTAACGAAATCATTTCAAGCATCTTAATGCTGTGATGTATATTCAATTTTTTTTGTTGCACTAGCGTAATGTCATTTGTTTCTGTACACGTTTCAGAGAAATTGACTGGACTGAAGTTTTTGGAGTCTTTTTTTTTATTATTGACTTCATTCAGCGTGAATTTTTCGGTCAACAAACGTGAATGACTAAAAATCATAGTCTGTTTTGTGAACAACATTTTTCTGCTGGGTGGAAATTTCAATTTAAATAACAAAGTTTGTTATTGTTGGGCCCCCCACTTTACGGTAAAGTACGTTAAATTTTTTGATCGCTAACGTTTTATACCAGAAAAGTTAAGAGATGTGTATAAACATCCTTGTTAGGTGTCCTATAAATTAAAAAATTTGTAGAGGCACACCTTCAGATAAAAGACTTTTATCTTTTATGTGCCTTCAGGAGTAAGAAAAAATTCTTAAACATAAAACAAACAAGGTGTGACATACTTTTTAAAATATTTTCAAGTTGTATAATCTATTATGTATGACACATGAAAAGGCCCATAGATTCTTTGTCTTATTCCGAGAAAAAATAATTTAAGATTTTTTCCTAATACAGCTCATGAAGTTCTTAATGAAATTTTTTTTTTGAAATTTTGAAGCACGCCATTTTTTAATACTTTGAAAGTTTTCAGCTCATCGAAGGTGATACACCTTCTGGGCGCGCTACGCATCTATCCTCATAATTTTTTTTTTTTTTTTTTTTTTCTTTATATGCTTTGATCAACACTNACATCTATGCGATAGTATATAGTTATTATAGTTATTCTTAACTTTTTACACTTTTTTTTTTTAACATTGCTGATCAATTGAAAAACTCAAAAAGGCCAAATAAGTAAGTGTTCCATACCCCATTAATTTTATTATTTTTTCTGCATTTCCAGATAAATGTAGAAAATAGAAGTCTTTACCAGAAAGACGTGTATTTGTTTTCCCTAATCAAACAATTTTATAAAATTATACTTTACCCAAGTTTTTGTTCAAAACTTTAAACGATTCGCATGATTGCTTAAAGCTGATATGTATCAATTTATAACAAATTATAATTAAAAGAGTACGCACAAAGAGTCAGAATAATGGAAAAAATTATACGGATTAGTGTTGAATAAAAAAACTTTTTTACATGCCATTATTCCTCATCATTTTCAGTAGTCATCTCTAAAGTTTTAGTCATTTGTATTTTGTTAGATTGCTCAAAGGTAAATTTGTAAATATATTTAAAAGTAAAGTATAATTACCACTTTTTCCCTCGAAATTCCAAACCATATCGAGAACACTCGGCATTTTTTCCATCGACTCTTTCATCTCGATGCAATATCTGTAATCTCATGAAAACAGATTTTTGCCATTTTAATTCGGATTGAATAAAAACATCACCATTCCGATCACGAAGTCAATACCAAACCCACCTCGAACAACGAATGCTCCCAACATTGTACTCTTCGATGTGCCCTTCGAATCTTTGCAACACCATCTCGTCGTTATCATCCAAAAAACTCCACAGCTTCGTCGGTCTGATTTCGGATCCACCGATTGCATGGTCATCACCACTCGCACAGTTCGTCATTTCAGAACTAAAAACCAACATCCCAACTGCCACCCCCAACATGGCGTAACCAACACTTGACATAATTATAAAAAATAGACAACTACAATAAACGTCCTCGTTCTCGACACGCACGATCCCGAACTGCAGGTTATCGTCGCCTAAGCCTGTTACTTATAAGCTCGCTGTACCTCAAAACTTGTACCACACGTATGTGTTTTTTGTGTGTTACAACGTTGACGGAAGAGAATATGACGGATGCTATGGATTTACGACAGTTGATGTCGCGTTTGTGCCGCGTAAGAGCAAACTTGGGTGGCGCTACAGATGAGACACCCATAGTCGTACGTGCCGATACCGCGTCTTCCCATTGTTGCACAACTATTATCTGTACGATTTCATTATTTTTTTTTTCTTTCCTTTTTTCCCTTCCTTTTCTCTTATTTGACTCAATGGCACGTACTTCGCGTCCTGTTTTGATTTTGTGAGTTTTTTACCCGCTCATTGGTGTGTGTGTGTGTGTGTGTGTGTGTGTGTGTGTGTGTGTTATTGTGTTAATATGGAGCTTTTTTCTATTGTTGCGGGATGTCAAGGCTTGTCCGATGAGTCTCCATGCTTGTTTGAAATTGAATGTTGGGTAATTTTTTGTTAGCCGTACATGGATTATTTATCACTATACGGTTTCTTACCGATCCCCTTACAATGATTCACATTTGATTTCTGAAAAGGCGTGGATGTTGAAAGGATTTTTTTTATTCTTAAAATTGAAACAATTATCGATAAATACTTTGAAAGCACACAAAAACACTTTCATAATTATTTTGGATTCAAATTTGGATCACAATAATAAATAAAAAAAGTGTTTAACCAAGGGTTTGCAAATTAAATTAGACGTCCAAATATCTGCAAACTGCTTAATGTTGTATGAGCTTTTTAGTGTTAGTTTTTTAGATACATCTGACGTATAAAATTTTCTTTTTTTTCTATAAAAAACTTTAAACAAATATTTCTCTTCTTTTATAACGATTTTGACAAATGACCTGATCTGAAATTTGGAAAAACTTTCTCGACCGTTTAATTTGATTTTTACTGCAGCTGTTTTTCGCGTGTTTAGTTATGTTTTATTACTTTATGTACGTAGAAACTAAAAAAATTTGTTGAAAATGAAGTTTTTCACGTGGTCTTCATCAAAAAGAGTGTATACTATACTGTCAGAAGATGGTCCAAAGGTATATTTTTACATCATGGTTTCCTAACATCATTTTGCATTGCCCTTTTTGGAGCTTCAACACCTTTAAATATAATATTTAAATAATTCATATCGTAACAATTAAGAATCAAGGATATTTAAAACAAACCAAAGGAAACTATTTTTTTATATACATAAATTACTTGTAGGAACCCTATATTATATACGTCATACAATCAACCTCGCAGCACCAATATAATTCCTACGAAGCGAGCATATCCTGTTAAATATTTATTCAGCGCGCAAATTATCAGGGACACCTTGCAGGCTGCGCTCATGTTTGAACTCAAGTAATTCTACGGAAAAATCGTCACCTTCCTCCGGATAGCTTGGAAATACCACGTATCTTAGATAAAGCGCGCCTAGTATATGTATGTATACATCCCTCACCGTTCCACAGTTGACAATGTAGTACAAAGAAAGTGGAACGTGATCTTACGGCTTACGTAAATGCCGTAAAACGCGTCGTATTTTTTTTGACTCGATATGTGGATGCAAAAGTGAATGGCTTTTTTTTGCACTGCTTTTCGTACAGTCATCGGATTTCCGATATTAGGTAATAATATTACGTCGAAGCTCTATACAAACTGCACTGTCGTCATAACATTCAACGTTCAGTCTGATTTTTTCCAGCTTTTTTCTGTACTGTACGGCTTCACAACATTTGGAACCCACTTAACACTTTGAAACAAAATTATGTTTTACACGCACCATCAAAATTTTGACAAAAAATAAAAATATAATAAATAAAATCAAATACCGAACTTGAAATTCACACGTAGGAAACAAATAAATTAGTTTTCACACGTGTTGTTGTACGGAAGGAATACGAATTTTAAAATAATTCTCTATACATTTGGTACATCTATGCGATAGTATATAGTTATTATAGTTATTCTTAACTTTTTACACTTTTTTTTTTTAACATTGCTGATCAATCATAAAATGTTAAAGTTTTATAGGATTTTCAAATATTAAACAAAGCAATGGTTATTGGAGAAATTAATTATTAATTGTAAAATAGAACAGGTTGTAAGACACTGGGAGGCACCAATTACCTTTATATTGATCAAGATTTTAACAATCGAACTTCACATATAAAGTTTATAATTGCAGTCATGACTCGAAAACAAGCGTCGAGGCTTAATATACATTTAGAATCACGGTCGGCTAAAATTAAACAACGCAGACGGACAATCTCACGCCAGACTATTGTGTCGAGACAAAACGATTTTCAATTATGCATATATACATTTATTGAGCAAAGTTTTGACTCAAAACATTATTTATACCCGTTGATAATTAAGCTTGACTTGATGAATCGTATTGCTATCTAATACTCCAATAATATTAACTTCTAAAATAAATTTAACCTTTTCTTAATTTAGACGATTGAGAAATTTTATCAAAATCTCACGTAGTTAATCAAGGCCAACCTTCTGCAAAGTTGAAAAAAAATTCTCGTAATATTTCTAGAGCCTGAGCCAACTGTCAAGCCCAACAGCTCCCTAAGCCAACAGCAGCCGAAGCCGCAAACAAGCGCATCCTCGCCAAGCCACAGTTTCCAAGTAGCCACTCCTCAAGCTCAGTCTCCACAACAGGCTCAGCCGGCACAACCGGCACCGCTGAAGCAGAGCTACTTCACATCGATTCTTTCCTCGCTACCGAGTCTCTCGTTAATTACGGGTCAGGAGGATTCTAGACCCAAACCAAGTCCCATCCCATCCAACCCTAGTCCATCTTACGGTTCTTACGGAACCCAACAGCCCGTACAGATTGGAGGTTATGGACACCAGGAGGTAGACAGTGATTTTAAGACTACAGTTGGCTTTGTTGACGTTGGACAGGGAGTCTCAGGCTCATCGTTTCAGGCTCCCAAGTTGACACCTACTCAACAGCCGCCGACTCAGCTGCCACCTACTCAGTTGCCACCCACTCAACTACCTCCTGTCTTTCCACCTAGTGGAGGTAAATGAAGGGAAAATCAAATAATCACCAATTGAACTATTAGCAGTTCTTGATTTTCAACAAAAAAAAAAAAAATTGTTTAACAGGAGCTGCATCCTACCGGCTGGGTAATCAGCGCCGCCTAAAGTATGCGCCACCTCCAGATCTAACGTCAACGGTCCAGCAGCACTACCAGCCACCCCCTGCTCTATTATCTCAACCCAATCCGTCCACTGTTCCACCAACATTCTTTAACCCCAACACTCAGTCAATCCAACCTAATCTTAACAGCCAGCTATCAAGCTCTATCCCGGCCCCCCTTAATCCTTACAGCCAATCGAACCCTTATTCTCAATCGAATTCCTATGTCCAACCAACTGGTCAGCCGTTTAGCACCCATAGCCCATCCCTGGTGCCTCCTCTGAGTGGGACACCCTCCAGCCAAGGAAGCTCACTGCACAACTCTTTCCGTAGCAGTCCCGTTAACACGTATAACACGCCTGCACCGCCGACAAGCAACTTTGCCGAAAGTGCACCGCAGTTGATACCTTCGAGACTGATCGAGCCCTCGACTCCGCAAAATACACCTGCTGATGCCTTCTCGGGATTCAGTAGTTTCCGCCAGCAGCAGCAAGAGTCAAACTTATTAGGCTTCGGTGGTGTGAGCTTGGAAAGTTCGCGACCCCAGCTCGAGGCCATTCAGGAGTCCGTCGGTGTGCCAAGCTCTGATAGAACCTTTAGTCCGATCAACGCGGCTAAGGTGACCGAGAAGCTCGAGAATCTAATCGCCGCTGAGCAAAACGAAGACGCATTGTCCGTCAAGTCTGAGTTGTCCACCGAGGTCGCTAGAATCACTGCCGGCATACCACCTCCCGGCTCCCAGCAGATTATCGATTCTACCGTCACCGGTGAACTTACAGAGATCGATCTTAGTGCTGCTGTTGTCGAACCTTCAGACTTTTTAGTTCCAAGTAGTGATGACGTTAGCTGTCACTTCGACATATCCAAGGAAAATCCGTCTCAGTTGGAAGCTGAATTAGCTCTTCGAGAGGAATTGAGAAGCAACGACCAACAACGCCCGAGCTATTTCTTTGAATCACCAGAATTGGGATTACCAAGTGCACAAGAACCAAGCTTTTACAGCAACAATCCTTCTTTCCAGACTGGTCGACAGCCTTTCGCTGATCCATTTTCAATTGTGCAGTCATCATCCCGTAGCCCACAGACCGACGTTCAACACAATTTGTCCGTGACTACAAGGTCGATTGCTGACGACAGTGGTGCTACGCATACTTCGAGAGCAGAACCAAACAAGTCACGCGAAGGTCCTAGTTTTTCTGACCAGTTATCGTTGGCACCGTCATCGATTTGGGATTCTGGAAATCAGAACCAACAGTTCAGTCACCCAGTCACCTACGGTGCACCGTACCAACAGCATCAACCGCAACAACAACAGCTTTCGGGACCACCAACGTTCTTTAATCCCACACAATTCGCAGCCCCGTCATCAAATTTCCCAGTTCCAAATCCTTCGTCGGCCTCTAATGTCCCAGCGTTCCTTACTGGTGGATTCACTACCACTGACGGCAATATCCTATCGAGTAAAACTCAACCACTGCAATCATCAGCCAGTGCACCGTCATTGCAGGACTCGGTGTTTAATGCGGTGCCTGAGCCCACGGGATCCGCCACCCTTAGTCCAGTTCAGATTTCCGTTAATCCTTTGACTAATCGCCCGTCGCAGGATACTATACCGCCTAGTTTGGAAAATTTAGTGAGTCACACAAGTGTGCACGTGCAAACAACTTTGAATGCATTAAATAACCAAGTATTATTTTGGGATATACAGGCAGCAGGTCTCCCAGAGAAGAAGATGCAGTACCGACCAGTTTACCATCACTGGTTCTACCGTCGCGAGGTGGAGTCCAAAATACTGTGGGTTCCATTTTCCATGCACGACAGCTTGAATCTCGAAGAGGTGCACAACTCAAACGAGATAACCCCGGAGACTAAGGTCGCTACGGATGGTGGTCGCTACGACGTAGAAATTTTAAAGTACACAAATCAATAGCCTTTGTTATTTGTTGATTGCCCAAAGGGTTGCCGCAAGACTTGATTTTTATGTTAATTCCTGCTCAGACGCTCTCGAGCTCCGGTCTATTGGACAGGTCCAACGATCGAGGTGCGCCGTTGCTCATGGTTCTACAAAGGCGCAGCGGAGTCGCGTTACACGCCTTACGAAGAAAGCATCGCCGCTAGGCTTGAGGAGGAGTTCAAGCAGGCTTGCTCGACCAATAACTGGAACAGGCGGATCGAGCTTAGTAACGGCGAGTACATCATTTTTCATGGACCGTCTGTCCAGGCCCACTATCTTCAAGCTACTACGCCCGATTTGGCCGCCTCGTGGGGAAATAATTCGGTATATTTATTTGTCAGCTCGATATTTTCTTTTCTTTATTTTCTCAACTCAGCACATACACGCATGACAAAATGTTCTCGTGCGTTATATTAAAAATTATAATTTTTTCCAAACTTTTTCTTAATTCTAAATTAATTGGTTTATCACGGCTTACTAGAAGCGTAGCTTAGGTTGGCAACTCTATAAAAGTAACCGAGCATGTTTTTACCGTACTTTTGTATCACAGATGAATATTTTGTAGCAGCGTTTAGGAATTTCAGAGATTGAAGCTGACTACCTAATGTTTATGTACTTTATACACACGTCAAGTTTGTTGAGTAAAGGTATCAAGGTACAAGCTGAGTAAAATACAATTTCTGAGTAGGACCTAGACAAAGTTTTAGCCGCAGAATATTCACAGCAGTTTTGAATTAATGCTTAAAAACGCTTTTAGCGAATGAATAATTTTTATCCCTTTGTTTATATCAACTTTAGTGTTCTTTTTTGATTTTTTGACTCGTCATCTCACTTTGCACCAATCATATAATAAACACGTGGTTCTTTTGAAATCCTGATCTATTGACAGGGTTCAGAGGACAATACATATTTGCAGGGTTCCACCAGCAGACCACGTATCGTCAAACGCGGTATGGACGAGTTTAACATTGAAGACGGGGAGCCCGAGGAAGTCGATCACATACTCTTCCTTGTCCATGGAATCGGCAGTGTCTGTGACCTTAAATTCCGCTCCGTCGAGGAAGTTGGTAGGCTTCACGTAGTTGTTATTTTATTTACTAAAATATAACTAAAACTGTGGTATACAACAAGCTTTTTTATTAAATAATATTAGTGAAAAAAATTTGTCACCCCAGCTTTTATAAAGTGTTTCTCCATAGAGGCCATGATTAGGTTTTTATGGGGGGTTACAGTATATCTGTATACTAGTAAATTGGCCACTATAGACAAATAAATCTAAAGTCAATGCAGCAAAATTCCATTTCAAATACGATATTTTCTCCAGTTGACGAGTTCCGCAGCATAGCCCTGCAGCTAGTGGAGTCTCACTACCGCAGTTCTAGTGAACAGGGTATAGTCAACCGCATTGAGGTGTTGCCGGTTTCTTGGCATGCGACACTTCATTCTGGCATCGACAAGAAACTTCAAGCCATCACACTCGAAAGCATACCCAAGTGGCGGCACTTCACCAACGACACCCTACTGGACATTCTGTTCTACACGAGTCCCGTCTATTGTGAAACTATAATGCAGACTGTGGGTGATGAGCTGAATCGGTTGTATGCACTGTTCAATCAACGTAATCCCAATTTTTGCGGTAACGTGTACCTGGGAGGACACTCACTCGGTAGTCTCATCGTTTTCGATCTTTTGTGCCATCAGAGGCCAACGGAAGAAGAGACGCTTGGAACTAATGGTTGTAGAGAAGATGGTGATGAGAACAGGGTAAGTCCTAAGATTTTTTCAAGGTCCTAAACAATGTTGATTAATCTTTATTGTTTTTTTTTTTTTTTTNTAAACATAAAACAAACAAGGTGTGACATACTTTTTAAAATATTTTCAAGTTGTATAATCTATTATGTATGACACATGAAAAGGCCCATAGATTCTTTGTCTTATTCCGAGAAAAAATAATTTAAGATTTTTTCCTAATACAGCTCATGAAGTTCTTAATGAAATTTTTTTTTTGAAATTTTGAAGCACGCCATTTTTTAATACTTTGAAAGTTTTCAGCTCATCGAAGGTGATACACCTTCTGGGCGCGCTACGCATCTATCCTCATAATTTTTTTTTTTTTTTTTTTTTTTTTTTTTTTTTTTTTTACAGGAAGATAATCTGTCAGTTAAAACTATGCCAGCTCCAATACTTAAACGTAAGCTGAGCAAAAAAGTAAACTACGTGATGGGCGCGGCTGGTACCGGACAGCCCTTCATCAACTATCCGCAATTAGCATTTGCTCCACGTGCCTTTTTCGCCTTGGGCAGTCCGATCGGTATGTTTGTGACAGTGCGCGGTATCGACAACCTCGGCGATGACTTTGTTTTACCAACCTGTCCGGCTTTCTTCAACATCTTTCATCCGTTCGATCCTGTGGCTTATAGAGTTGAATCACTGATTAATCCTGAGGCTCACAAATACAGGCCTATGCTTATACCACATCACAAGGGTAGAAAACGGATGCATCTAGGTGACTATTGCTTAGTACATTAAGTTTACTCATATATGAGATCTGAAACGCGAGAGATACTACCGTCGTGTCCTATTTTTAGTGAATTTATAAGGGTTCATGAGGCATCCACTTGCTTATGAAAATGGTTTTAATAAAATGGTTTACCCATATGATTATCAATAATATACATCAATCATGTAACAAGTGTCAAAAAGATTTTAAATTGGAGCTTTATTTAACACCTAGTTAAAAAAAGGAGTAATATGGTGATTAGGAATTAAAAAAAAAATACTTTTTGGTTAATAGAAAAAAAATCATTACGAAAATAGTTTAGGGGGGGGGGGGCTAAACAAAATTTTCTTTCATCATGTAGGGAGCTATGGGGGTATTTAGGAGTGGGGGTAGAAGGGGGACTGGAATGCCCCACCTCTATATATTCGCAACTACCATCCATAGCCCCATGGCCCCCACAAAATTATTATTTTTCATACATAGTTTCACAGATAATTTAATGCAAATGACTTGACTTTTTTTTGTGGTACCTTTTTCTACTTGCTGTACCTAAATTCAAAATCAATTTTTGAATAACCTATTTAGAATTCATAATCTGTAGTTGATGACTAAAAAAATTCTCTGATTGAGAATTGTAAATTTTTACACAAAATACTTTACTGAATAAGTTTTCTTTAGATGTGGTAAAGGGGTTGGTTTGTAGAGCACGCAGGGGGCAAAGCCCCATAAATCTATACATATATATATAGGTGCTTTGAAAAATAAGTTAACAAAATGTGAATGATATGAAGTTAAAAAGTCGAAAAAAAAAAAGTTATAATCATACGATATATTTCCATGTTTCTTATGAATGTTATTAGAAAATAAATTATGGTGCATTTTCAGAATTAAAAGAGACTATGGCTCGAGTGGGTGCAGATTTGAAACAAAGGCTGTTGGAGTCGGTGCGCAATACATGGAACTCGGTCTACCAATTAGCAATGTTCCACAAGCAGGATAATCAAACGTTGGAGCAGGAAATTGAAAAAGTCGTTGAAGAGCAGATGAACAATCCCTGCACCAACGCAATACCATGTGTGAATCAGGACGATTCTGGTGCTGATTTGAAAATCGGTAAGCTCAACGGTGGTAGAAGAGTCGACTATGTTCTACAGGAGGCGCCATTTGAGTACATCAACGAGTATATTTTTGCCATGACCAGTCATGTGTGTTATTGGTTAGTAATATTGATCAATGAGACTTTGATTCTGTTAGCGTCGAACTGACTGTGGACTGAGGAAATCAATATTTTCTTTACAGGGAATCGGAAGATACGATGCTTTTAATTCTGAAAGAAATTTATGGTTCCATGGGAATCCAGACCGATGCCCAGCTGCCACAGCAGTCCTTATCGATCGAGCGTGTCTCGACACCCACAATGTCGGCCGCTTCTAGCTACGTGAGCTCGCCTACCCAGTCCTACGGTATAGATCCAACGGCACCGGTCTCGGCAAAACTCGTTGGACCACCACCGACTACAGGATTCGTAAGGAAGTCTTGATCCAACTTCAAGTTGCACTATCAACCGCTTTCAGTGGACTGAACACGAAACATCCAGTTACGAGATGTTTAAGAATTCCTAATGACATTTCTACAGATATAAAAAAAAACAGAGACAACTCGGTCTCTTTATTTTTGTTAAAGATAATATTTTGACAGTGAAGATGTATGACTATTGTTACTGCGGTGCAAGTTGACGAAATTATATATACTGCGTTTATCGAGACATTAAATTTGTTTACTTATGTCGGTTTGAAGCTAATTGGAATTGTCGTGGGCACTTTTTGAAGCATTGGATTGAACATCTGTATTTACAGTCACAAAGCGCCTCGAGCAGTTTTGGTAAGCTTATTTAACTGGCACGGACAAACTAACCTATAACCGTTGTTTAATAGACTATTTAAAACAATTACTGTCTTTGCAAAAATGTCAGACATGGGCATTCAAATGTTTGAAGATGTGTTGAAAATTTATTTCGAAAAATTGTATCATAATGAACGTGTAGTTTCAAATGCTTGACGTAATATTGCGTATTAATGTAATTTGTACTTTTTTGTGTACCTATTTCTGAATTTTTTGCATGGATGTATACATTTTTAATACATTTTTAATAATTTTTAGAAAAAACATTTACAAATATAATATTAAAAATTAGCGTGTTAAAAAATATTGTACTTTCGAACATAAAATGTACCTGTATGCTGATTTGATGGGTGCAGAACTTGTGATGACATCTAAGTGCAAATTTTTCGGAATAAACGTGCTAAACTAATGATTTCGTAATTTCGTGCATAGCAATAAACTGAAGAGTATTCGAATCTTACATCAATGAATTAATATCGGAGATATAAAACGAACCCAATCTCTAGCTACATCCAGAAAACGCTTGATAGCCCATCTCTGACGATAGAGATACAATTCCTCTTTAATAAATTATAATTAAACAGGGGAATGAAACAAAAATTTTTTATATTTCACAAAAAATCATACTGTTACTTTAATGTTACATAAAAAATGATTCTATATAAGAAAATTAAACTGTATATAGTTGTTTTTGCTAAAAAAGCACTTATGTGCAATATATAATAAAATAAATCAATAGAACTGACATTTTTTAGTTTTTTTAATTTTTTTTTTTACTACAATTATTAACTTGACTCGAATGACAGCCTTTTGGGACTTACAGTCGAATTATTTGACATTTTTGTTTCCCATACGAGCAATACAATGATTAGTATCTAATAAAAGTGCAAAAAACTTATAGTATATTACTTTATAACACCTACAAGCACACTGGAAGTTGCATATCCTAAATTTCAATAACTTTAAAGTTTAGTTAACTACTACTATGCAAAGAGGTTATTAAGGGGTTTTAAAATTAAGGGTTATTATAGGGGTTACTAAGGGGTTACAAGAATTCAGAATATGCTAATTATTAGGTTTAAAGGTACTGCAGTGTTGGTTACACTTTAATACTTAGAAAAGAGGTTGAAATTAATGCTTGAAGTGCTAATTTTACTAGAGTTGTAGATTTCAGCTCTTTTATAACGGCTTACTGGGTTTCAAAGTTATCAATGCTTGCAATGCAACTTCTACACAAAGATTCGGCACATTGAGCATGTACACCAAAGCTAAAAAGACATTAGTTACTGCGATTGCCAGAGGAAAGTGTCTTCGATTAGTATAGTTTAATTTCGAGTAGTAAGTTAATAGTATCTCGTACATCGTATCTCGCGTATCTGCCCTGTATTTTTTGCCGTGGGACACCCGGTATGGATTACGGACAGAAGAATTAGGTTACTTTTTACCGTAAAAGCAACGGTAAAGTTGGGACACTATCATAGGTACCTTATTTTTTATACATGTGCCAAGTAAATCTTCCTAGCATTCATAGTAATTTTTTTAGTGCAGATAAAGTTTATCGGGATTCATTAATAAATTTTACTGTTGGTAATTTTTCCCTGCTGGGAAACGGTGGCTGATATCGGAGGTTGGTATAGTAGGGTTATTGTATTGTTTCCTCGCAAAAACTATTTGTTTCTTCTTCCATCAACAATATGCATTAATTTACATTAATTGACATTAATGTCATGAATATAATATTGTAATTTAGGAACAAAAATAATAAGTTGACTGAACTAAAGTTGTGTTTATTTTTTCTTTCATTTTATTTCAATTTGTACAAATAATAATACATCATTGTATGAAAATTTAGAAAATTTGTTGATTACGATTCTATGGGAAGGTTGTCGGGGCAAACGCAACTACCAGCCATGCAGGTGCATTTTCCACAATGGGAATTGCTAGTACACCCAGGATCTAAAAGATAAAGAAAAAAAAGTTGTTAAGATTTTAAGTTTATTGAGGGACGCAATAAAACATTTGTGGTGTAAGATTTTTGTTAAACGAAGAATTTTTACTATTCGTTAAATTAAAAAAATTTGTTATAAAATATTAAAAGCATAATTTAATGTGAATGTTGTATTTTTTGTGACGTTTAAAAAAAAGAATTGTCAAAAGGGTTCACTACTTATAGTTCTAAACAGATAAGCAGTTAAGTAAATCTCTATATCTTTAAAAAAAAAAATTGCATATACTTACGAGCTGCAAAATTTCCGACTATGCAGACAATAAGAATCACCAGGAATAACAGATAGGCGAGAGTTCCGTTCATTTTGAAGCTTGAGTCTTGTGGATCACTTTGAGTTCAAGACAAAACTGTGTACCCTCGAGTTCTCTCACAATCCTATTTATACGTTATTTTCGGAATAATCAATAGCTCAACAGGAAAGTGTCGGTAAAAAAATTTCTCTTTACAACATGTGCGATAACAACATGAAGTAGCCATATCAGATATTACGTTGAGGGGGTGTGACAATCTGATGACGGGAAAGATCACGGCGAATATAGAGAATCGGGGGCTTTTTGAAGATAAGTAGTTCATCATATTTGTGTTATCCATATAATCAGTAAAAAAAAAAGTTATGCCGGTTTAACATATATATATAATTAGTCGTTGTAAAGAAAATACGCTACAACCCTTTCTACCACTACAAAACGGAACAACGCTACAAAATTTCAAACCGATATAGTAAGCCCAGTTCATCAAAATAGCTGTTAAAAATAAATCAGGGGCATGGAGACCAAAAGTTCGCATATCGGTTTAAGGTGTGAAAACTGTGAAAATGAAGATTGATGCAAAACATTTTTCAGTCATTTTTGACATAAAAAAGATAAAGATAAAAAAATAAAGACTCTCAAATGAGCACGTGTATGTACAGTTTGGAAGTATTATTATGAATAGATAACGGCTCGGAGAGCGATGAATAACCTCTTTGATTTCCAGAACAGTGCAACAGAGTAAAGATCTGATAAATTAAACCATAGAAACAAAGATACCGATACTTATTACAATGCAGATGTTAGGACAGTCTTATAATTAGAGTACATCAACATCAACATCATAAGCAAATCAAATTAAAATATTTATGCATAGAATTTTCAAAATACAACATAAAATGCTACACAACTTGACTGAATAAATTTATTTGATGAAAACAAATACTTTGAACATAGTATATTTATTTTATACTTAATTTGTGTATATATATATATGTTTACCATCACTGGTTNCTCCATGCCCCTGATTTATTTTTAACAGCTATTTTGATGAACTGGGCTTACTATATCGGTTTGAAATTTTGTAGCGTTGTTCTGTTTTGTAGTGGTAGAAAGGGTTGTAGCGTATTTTCTTTACAACGACTAATTATATATATATGTTAAACCGGCATAACTTTTTTTTTTACTGATTATATGGATAACACAAATATGATGAACTACTTATCTTCAAAAAGCCCCCGATTCTCTATATTCGCCGTGATCTTTCCCGTCATCAGATTGTCACACCCCCTCAACGTAATATCTGATATGGCTACTTCATGTTGTTATCGCACATGTTGTAAAGAGAAATTTTTTTACCGACACTTTCCTGTTGAGCTATTGATTATTCCGAAAATAACGTATAAATAGGATTGTGAGAGAACTCGAGGGTACACAGTTTTGTCTTGAACTCAAAGTGATCCACAAGACTCAAGCTTCAAAATGAACGGAACTCTCGCCTATCTGTTATTCCTGGTGATTCTTATTGTCTGCATAGTCGGAAATTTTGCAGCTCGTAAGTATATGCAATTTTTTTTTTTAAAGATATAGAGATTTACTTAACTGCTTATCTGTTTAGAACTATAAGTAGTGAACCCTTTTGACAATTCTTTTTTTTAAACGTCACAAAAAATACAACATTCACATTAAATTATGCTTTTAATATTTTATAACAAATTTTTTTAATTTAACGAATAGTAAAAATTCTTCGTTTAACAAAAATCTTACACCACAAATGTTTTATTGCGTCCCTCAATAAACTTAAAATCTTAACAACTTTTTTTTCTTTATCTTTTAGATCCTGGGTGTACTAGCAATTCCCATTGTGGAAAATGCACCTGCATGGCTGGTAGTTGCGTTTGCCCCGACAACCTTCCCATAGAATCGTAATCAACAAATTTTCTAAATTTTCATACAATGATGTATTATTATTTGTACAAATTGAAATAAAAAAAAATCATTCTCAGTCAACTTATTATTTTTGCTCCTAAATTTTAGTATCATATTTATTACACTAATATGTCAATTAATGTAAATTAATGCATATTGTTGATAGAATAACGTACAAGTGGTTTTTGTAGCAAACACTGATCTTTTCAATATAAATATACAATTGATATGTTATGACCTGAGCAAAAAGAGTGTAAAACTCTTGCGTAAATGATACAACAGTGCAGATAAAGTTTATCGGGATTCATTAATAATTTTTAAAGATGTTAATTCATGCCTGCTGGGAAACGGTGGCTGATATCGGAGGTTGGTATAGTAGGGTTATTGTATTGTTTCCTCGCAAAAACTATTTGTTTCTTCTTCCATCAACAATATGCATTAATTTACATTAATTGACATTAATGTCATGAATATAATATTGTAATTTAGGAACAAAAATAATAAGTTGACTGAACTAAAGTTGTGTTTATTTTTTCTTTCATTTTATTTCAATTTGTACAAATAATAATACATCATTGTATGAAAATTTAGAAAATTTGTTGATTACGATTCTATGGGAAGGTTGTCGGGGCAAACGCAACNTTTGAGAAATAATTAAAGTAATAAAAAATATTCGTTAAAAATTCCAACATATACATTTATACCAGAAAGCAGAAACACAATAAGCTGTTTTAAAGAGTAATTCATTTGGATGGACATTTGAACTTTTCCTGATGCTTATCTTTGAAAAAGAGTCTTTGCTCTACATTCAGGGAACAATGCGCGTTGTCATTGTCACGCGAGGCACTCGCATAATTCAAAGCGAAAGAAAGGAAGCTCGTGCTCGGATGAGTTGCTCTGCTGTGCTCTCGGCTATGCTCCAAAAATCAAGTCACCCTCTTTTTTTCCAAATATGCGAAGGAGACGCATAAGCAATTGCTTCCATTTATAATGTATGTACATAATCCAGAGGACAATAACTTTTTGCCCACACTCCTGGAAACAATGGCAGTATGAAGAAAATGATAATCGGACCCAGTGACGTGTAGTTCGCGTTTGGCGAGCGAATCATGTCCTTATATATTATATGGGTATGTATGTTATTAGTCCCTAACTCTTTTTTTTATTTTTTTTATTTTTTAAGAAAAGACAAATACTCTTCAATAGAATATGTATATACTCGACATAATGTATTTGACATTTGTCGTGTAAATGTGAAAAATCACAAAAATAGCGGTTTTTGGCAATTCACCTTAGAAATTCAGTTAGAAGTTCTTGAAATTTTCAACTAGTTTTTCATCATCATACTAAAGCTTCTAAACATCTTTGAAACTTTTAGAAAACGTGACAACCATTCATGGTGACCCTGGAGTTTATTTCATTATAACTTTTCAGTTGCAATGAAAATATTGTTGATAAATATTTAATATATATATGTATATAAGAGGCGGAGGTAAATTTTTATTAAAAACATTATATCATGAAGTTTTTTTTACTACAGTTTTTCTTCCACTAAAATATAAATGAACTGAAGTCAAAACTAAGACAAAATAGCCGCTCATTTTGTATATAGCATTAATAGAAGAACAATATATAGTATACAACTTTGTAGTTCCCAAATCCTTAAGTATTCTCTTACCTTTATTGCTATATAAGGAGGCTTAAAACTTTGTGTAAGACAAGTAATTCATGCTACTACTTCGTAATAGTTACAGTAAGTAGAATCATATCAAGTACAGATGGAGGCCCGAGGCTGGAAACTCCATCGTATTATAAGTAAAATAGTCTTCGACCATTTTCGGTCCGAATATTGTGACAATAAAAAACAATAATAATCCAGTTGAGTTAAATATTTCGAAGAAAGACTGATCAATAAATTTTCACGGGGTGTATGTGTAGTTCATTCAGAATAATACTTATTACCTGAAAATATGCATAAAACTACGACACTTACGCATTAGGTGTCTAATTATTCATGGTACAATAAGTCTATCTGGTGAATTAAACACACGATACAATGTGCTGACATTTAAAAAAAAAATTACATTCTAAAACTTTCTGATAAAAATATTGTAAGTCAAAATTTTCGTGATACAAAATTATTTGTTATGAACGATAAATTGCATGGCAAAGCTTGTTTATTGAAATGAGTATGAACTTAGACTAATCATACAGATAGTTATTGAAATAAGGAGATGTGTGATCACAATAAAATTTCTATAAAAGTGCCTTGTTCGCGGGCGACAAATTAAACTCGTCTATTATATTAATACTTAAAATTATCTTTATTGACACAAACCTCTAATCAGCCGAGATATCTCACGTATTTACATTTGTTGTTATTCCTATTGTATCGGAAGACTATGATTACATCTTTTGCTTAGAATGCCACTATTCATCAATATCATAAATAGAGGCGCACAAAGTATAAAAATCATATGACTTGGAGCTAATCTAATACAGTAGGTGACCTGCATTCAGATTTACAAATGTCATTTTTGCCCGTATCCACACGCAGACGATAATGTCGATACTAGAGTTTCGTGTAATCACCCCTTCACTGATTCATTTTGCCAGAATACCTTAAAAAAGGTGCGTTAATAATCCCCAAGAAAAATCATTAGTCCACCAATAAGTAGTTAGAGACAGGCGAAAAAATAAAGCACGAGTAACGAGTGAGCTTGCAGGAACGTACATCAGAGCTTTACAACAAAAGGTTTGCGGTTGGCGCGTCTGGAGCGGAGACGAAGCCGAACGATAAGAAACAAGGAAAGATACAGGCGGGGGGTGAAATTGAGGAATAACGGCTGGGCTGGCTGTACGGGATGGCGGGCGTGAAAGGGTCGTGGAGCTTTTATTTATGAAGTATTTGCCCTGGCTCGATTTAAGAAGCTATACATGCGAAGCTATATAGCATGGGTATAGAAGAGAGGGGACTGGGATGATAGAAAAGGATGACGGGGAAAACAAAATAAACGAGCTTATGGCGTTTTCGACCGAATTGCTAAGTGTATAGGCACACGAGTCATCATGAAAACATTCGACAAAGCTTTTTCAAAAAGTTGAGATTTGTAAGTTAATTTGTAAACAATATATTTTCCATACTGACCTTATTTGCGAGTTTTAATTAGCGATGATTAAAAAAGAACACTTCATATCTTCAATGACCTAAAACTTTTAAGACATTTTGATTGTGTGCATTTATGAAATTAAAATAGAAAGCTATGACTTGTAAATGTTATATACATACAATATTTGTGTACAGGACTAAACAAGAAATTCGCAAGCCCGCCATTAGCTAAGGAACATCTTTGATGAGTATAGAAGAGTATTCTTGCGCAGCTACTGTAATCTAAGCATGTTGGCCATCGGTATTTCCAACATCCACTTTTTTTTCCAGGCAACCAACTTCCCTTCTCCTCCTCCTGCTCTCCACTCTGGCCGAGCTCCAAATCTGCTCTACAAGCTTTTTCTATTTCGTCCTCCCCTACTTGCAGTCTCTAACATCTCCGTTCGTATGATTTATCGTTTTATTGCCCTCACACGCACCAGCACGCGCTTTTTCACATCAAGGCGCAACACCATTATAGATCCGATCCCCATCTGACGACGACCAGAAAGCGACGCTACATCAGCGGGAGAAAATATATGGAAGCTTTTACGAAACGAATGTCGCTGTTGGCTGGATGTTAACATAAAAACCATGTTAGCCAGTGGGAAAGGCATACCGACAACTGTTTTTTATCAAAATCAACCAAGTATACGGACTTGGCATCATCTTAAATTGTATCCCAACAACATGTTTGGAAAATTAAAACAATTATAATATCATCGATAATTTCATACAATATCAACCTGATGTCATATTGATTTAATATGAAGTTCCTTGTGACCCTCACCAAATCCTTACTCGAAGGCTTCAAAAAGTATGAGACCGGAAAAAGAGGGCATGCATGCTTTTCTCTTCCTGCAGCCATACTATATGCAGGCGTCGAAAGTACAATGCAAGCGATCGAAGAAGTGGAAGAAAATACCGGTTTTTGGGCACCTTTATGGGTAAAGGTGTGCCAACGATAACGACAACTTTCACGTGTTTACAGCAACCGACCTCGTCTGTCACAGGTGCTTTTGACCTTGAGTTTACCGGGTAACTAGGCTGGCCGCCAAAAGCATCGCCGCAGCTTTTTTACGATGTACGACTTTCTTTGCTCTCAAAGGTATTTCATTCTCTCTCTCTTTTATCTCTTCTTCTCTTCTTGTTGGTACGCGTTTTAATACTCGTATGCAACATACATAAATATGTAATTGGAAGTGGGAAATCATTAGCTCAAAATAATTTTTACATCGAAAACCTCTAGCCATTTGTCTGTAGTTCCAATCATCAATGTACTTCTTGATTTAAAATTTTCAAGACGATTACTTTATTGAAAATTTCTAGAGGCCATTAATTAAATGATTTAAAGCAACGTCAGATCTACTTGCTGATTACACAATATATGTTAGTGGAGCTTCGCCCCCCAGCACGCCAACCCTCCATGTGATGATGAAATTATCATTCTGCTATATGTGATTAATACAAATTATAGAGCGGCATTGGCTCAGTGGTTAGCGTGCTAGTCACTGATACATCGCTGTTCTAGGGGTCATGGGTTCGATTCCCGGTTGGATCGCTCGGATTTTTTCTGATTTTCTCTGCTGGGGGTTGAATCCATGACACTGTCTTAGATGTAAGTTACCTTTCTTATCCCTTCCTCCTTCTCAATGGCTAAAAACACTAGTTTGTGTAAAAAAGCCATAACTGAGCCTTCGGGCGATGATGAACAATAAAAAAAAATAAAAAAAAATACAAATTATACGGACATTTTTCGGATAGGATATTAGTTATATCTATTTTTAAAACATTTTAATTTTGAAGTTACATTACATTTGGCACAAAAGCTTAATATCCCATTATACTATCTTCATCGAAAAGTCAATAACACATTTACTTAAATTTCTTGCTATACTTACTATACAAGTTTACATTACATTATACTGATGATTTTGCTCAATCAAATGAATGTATCATCGTTTGTTAATTTTAATTCACTGGACTAATTTTTTACTTCAGTGGAGTTTTTTAATAATGCACTCAAGCAAAATTTTCATAGAAGTCCAACTATCACGAGTTTGACTAACTACAAACATAATTATATTAACATTGTAGTTATTTCACAGGATTTTAAAGTAATGTTTGGATGCAAGATGCTTACAATTGACCAAAACATTGGGTAGATAAAAGTACTAAGCTCGTAATTGTGATAAAAATGTAATAAGTACATGGGTATGATAGAAAATAATATAATAAACATGCATGCAACCCCGATCGCACTCGAGTAGCAGGAGTAGTGGCAACAATACCTTCACACCTAGCTTTCACTCTTTGAAGTGTCAGCTTATTCAAATTCAATATATTAGCATGCAAATTGACAACAGTATCAGTAGTGTGTGGATGCGCATATATGTGTGTGGGTTTATGCGTGATGTGAGTCTGGGCTCGTTTAGGAGGAGCGAAGATAATATTTCGGAGCTGACCGTATACCCTGGGAGCTATAAAATATACCTATCTGAGTGGAAAGAGAGAAAGTAGAGGAGAAGAAGGTAAAGGAAGATGAAAGTCCGAAAGTTTTTGGACGCAGAGGTGCCTCCTGGTGGGTTTGCAATCTGATCGTATAGGTTGACGTTGAACGATACCTGTCGACACGGCTTGTGCGGATGTACAGTTGAAAAATGTGATCATGCAAATGATAAGATTTAGTTTAAGGGAACGAAATTTTATTATTTGATACAGAATTAAGTGGCAAAGTTAGTATAACAGTTGGAAGTCTCATGTATGTACAATTGTAACATAGTCATAAAATATCTGTAACATAGTCATTATATCGGCTTAAGTAAATGTAAAAGTAAAAACCCTTTTTACCAAATAGTAGGTTTGCTTGGAATGTGTCGTTGTGAAAAAAATATTTTTGGTGGCCTTAATATAAGAAGTTTATTCATAAGTGTGTATATTTGTATTTATTTTTTGAGTTTGTTTCAAAAATTAATTTTTGATAAGACCCATTATTTTTATAACAACTCATTTTACAAAATAAAATAATCTTTTTAGCCTCATTTTTTGTATATTTTTTTAAACAAATGCATCTTCTGTTCCAAAAATCATCGTGGACAATGGAAACAATGGAAAAATGGACGAATGAAAGATAAATCAGAACTCCAATGTTAAGAGCAATACTGCAGCAACAGTTGACATCACTATCCTCAACTGTATGTGCCTTGAGCTAGTATTTATCGTTGACTGTTTCAAACGATCACCTTTTCCCTGAGAGCAACCAAAGTAGTGAGCGTCAGTTGAATGAAAAAAAAAATTTTTTTCAAGAGAAGAGTCACGAGACTGTGCGACACCGTAAATTAAGGATGACGTACGCGGAAATCATCGCGATCACGAGGTATGAAAGTTTCATCGTAGAATTAGCCAATGCTCGGACTGTATTAAGAAATTTGTGGCAGTTCTTACGACTTATTAGCTAATCCAATAAGTCATTTCTGTGCCCTAATGCGTTTATTTCCATGCATTTACATTTTTCATGATAATTAGTTATGCGGTGTA
The DNA here is from genome assembly GCF_000648655.2 of Copidosoma floridanum. The sequence continues at coordinate 1,303,543 of NW_019379468.1, read as the reverse complement.
AGTATTACGAGTGTGATATAATTAGGTATAATTTTATAGTAATTATTATTTGTATCCTATACCTTGTTAAACATTATGAAAGACGCGAATCGATTTATTTTAATGGTTCACACTATTTTGCGCTTTACCATGAATATATAAATCAAAAACTCGCAACCATTTATTGCTTGTAATAATTATAGAGGGACTTGAATCGCTGCTTGACATAATTGCTTGTCGTTACATAAATAGTCGAAGACACATTTTAGACGAATTAATTTAAGAAATGAATGGCTTCTCTGAGATACAAATTAGAGACTTCATCACCCAACGCCGGAGTCTTACAAAACTTCAAAAGGTGGAGGATTACTGCTGTATTATTGCGAATACAGATTTTTATCGAAGCATAGAGTTCAAATCGTCGTAAGATTCACGAATTTGATGGGTTGTAAAAAATCTAACATTAATTACCAAGTGTAGTTACTACTCAGTCGTACTAATTCTACTTCAATCGATTAAATAGTATTATAACACATGCGTAGGGACGCAATAATGTTCTCGTAGACCAAAGAAAAGAAAAGAAAAAAAGGTTGAAAAGGATGTAAAGGAAAAAACAAGAAAGCGAAATAAACAAAGAAAAGACATGAAATGGAGGAATCTTTTCACAAACACGCACAGATAAAACAACGTATACGCTAATCTAGAAAAGGAAGTGATTAGACGCGGAAGAGTATCCATCCAAGAGAAGTGAGACCATCGTGTATGATCCTCCTGTAAGTTAGTGCCAAGTCACGGGCACTTTCAGATACACAGCAGTGTATATAAAGACTAACGTACATAAAACGAGACGATACCTCACTTTCACTCAGCGTGTGGGCTTCGGCCGATGGATGTTTAGATATTAAAATTCTGCGGTCTCTGTATTACTACTCAGTAATTTTGTTGACAGGTGCTGCTGACAATGTTTGTTGAACTCTTTTGTTTGCTTCCTCATTTTTTTTTTCTTTTCCGATGCGAGAGAATTCTCCTTTGCGTGCCTTACTTTTTTGATGCCTTTCACTTTTTAGGCCTCACGTACGGACGTTGTAAGGAAACGAGAGTCTCGAGTGTCTGTCTTGGAATTTTTATTTTTTAATCATCTGGGTCGATGGGTCGCCAGTAATTAGATCGATCTGCGTGATAAAGAAAAAGGCCACGCCGAATTTCCGCTTTGGGAGGACGCGTGAGAAAGGAAAGTACAGTAATTATAGTTGGGCTCGGGGGATCATGGCTCGAGGTGTTGAATGATGAACAAAAAGTTCGTCATTCGAATAAATGAATTAGATTTTTTTATGACAATGGTTCGAATAGAAAAGTGTAGATTTCGTAGCTAGGAACTTTATAAATAGACTCGTTTCATCGAATTAAGACAAAGTCAATTGTAACCGTGTTTTGGAGCGTACAAAAATATCAAGTTACCTGTTGATTACTTCAATTATTCTTTTTTTATGTATCAAACAATGATATTTTTGTGAAAGTTCAAGAATATAAAATATTTCTTTGATTAAGAAAAATGATGTAGAAAGCATATTGCATTAGTAAATTTCCTTTTTACTCAAGTATCAAGAGATGCAACTATTTTCAAGCTTACGTCAGCACGTAGTTTTCCATTAACCGCAAGTTTTCATTTTTTAAATGCAGTCTTAGGTACATCCTGCTTTTGATTTCAATTTTTCAATCATTTGTTAAATTAAACAAAAATTGACAGTTATTAAAAATACGGAAACGAAGATTCTCGTAAAGGTAGTGAAAGTTTATGGGAAGAAGTATTCATGTACTTCAATTAATACTGTTTGCTGTGCAATAGATTGATGTAGTGAGTAATGAAAATGTTCTTGAGAGAATCCTTAAGGGTTTGAGTACATTTTTTATCGTTTTTAATAGAAGCTCGATTATATTAAGCCTATAAACTAAATATTAAAAACAACTATACTTTGAAAAGCAAAGTTTTTTTCGTAAACTAATAATTTACGTGTATTGTCTAATCTTACTTACTCTAACGTTTTTGTCATCTATTTATTTGTTTGACTGCTCATGTTCTTAGTATTCAAAAGAAGGTGACAATGCATGCTACATCTCATTTAAATTTTAAGGGCTCGAAATTTTCATAATAACACACCAGATATAATCTAACTTTTATATTATTACTAATGATTATGCGCGATGATAATATACTATTAATAATGCGTACATACCCCGTGATCTAGGCGGTTGTGCTTGATTGAATTATTTATTGTTTACTTATCTAAAATAAATATAAGATAGTTGGTAGTGTACTACTAGTGCTAATAATTTTTTTTTTAATACCTATACCTACTTTACTTTGTAAAAAAAAAAGTGTGGGCAAATGGATGTTTGTATTATAAAACTTATGTAGAAAAATATATTGATAACGCGATATTCGTAAGTGATGATTTGGAAAAAAAACTGTTGGTGGGATTTTGTCAAAAAAATGTAAGATGGTTGGTAGTGTACTACTAGTGCTAATAATTTTTTTTTTAATACCTATACCTACTTTACTTTGTAAAAAAAAAAGTGTGGGCAAATGGATGTTTGTATTATAAAACTTATGTAGAAAAATATATTGATAACGCGATATTCGTAAGTGATGATTTGGAAAAAAAACTGTTGGTGGGATTTTGTCAAAAAAATGTAAGATGTAATACAACATATAATTTTTATAAAATAAAACATTTTACAAGGTTTTTAAAACTCATACGAGTAAATTTGAAGATCA
>NW_019379468.1:1260556-1286160 GCF_000648655.2 Copidosoma floridanum | reverse complement strand
TTGACATGTTGAAATGGAAGTCAGTATCACTTTTTCTCTCTGATAACTAGTACTCAGTCAATAGTAAAAATAAATTTATTTGCAAGAGTCTTTTAGATATAATCCGATCGATTGTCAGAAAAAAATAGAACATACGCATTGGTTTTTCCAATTATCAGTATCTTGCATGGGAAGATAAGATACTATATCAATGGAAAATAGTATTAAAAATAAAAAAATGTATGCTTTACCTTAATAAGTTAAAGAGCAGTAGCAATATGTTGAAACGATTGCAATGAATCGTCTTTTTGTATAATATGAAGTGTAAACATTTTTCCATTAAAATAAGTTTCATTTATCGTATGACAAAAATTATCACTTTTATGTGAAACTATTCGATCATTTCCAGTAAATTTTTCTTATTTTTCGTAGTTATTCTGATGAAGGGAGGAGTGATGGCTGCGCATATGATTTTGGAGGTCTTTGTCCTGAATAAAAATGAGTAAACATTCGGTGCAATCGTAGGTATGCGCAAGCCCCAAATGCCTTGTATAGTTACCTTTACGGCCAAAGGTTCGTGAACACTCGAAGCAGCTGTAGAGCTTGCGGTCAGTATTATGTATCTGCTCGTGAGTGCTGAGATTGTCTTTTCGGGTGAAACGTTTCGAACACGTTTTGCAGCTGTATAATTTGATGTTTGTGTGAGTCAGCTCATGTCTGGTGAGATGGCCTTGTTGCGAGAAACTTTTCGAACACGATTTACAGCTGTAGAGCTTAACGCCCAAGTGGGTTAGCTCATGCCTCGCAAGACCGACTCGTTGGTTGAAACTTTTTGAACATAATTTGCATCCGTAGGGTTTGACACCCGTGTGAATCTGCTCGTGTCTCATTAATTCGTGCTTTCGGATGAAAGCTTTGTTACATACGTTGCAATAGTAGAAATTGCAGCTTCTACTACACATGCAAAACGAATGGGAAGTGCTGCCATCAGCCATTTTTGTGAATTATGTCACAGCAGGTCTGATCCAGTTGTCCTTATTGCTGATGATTTTTGGATGTGAACACGTTCGTGCTGTAATGATATAATTACATGGATAAACAGTTTTTACAAGATTATTGGGGTACATATTGAGAACTTTGATAAAATTATCATTCTTACGGTAGATGATGTGTAAAATTAAGGTAAGTGAGAAGTAATAATAAAGAGAGCTAAGGAAACGTACAATTGTAGCAACTGTAAGTAAGTGACTGCACTCAACTGCACTCACAATGAACATAATTTTTAAAATATCACGTATTTCTAGTGATAAGAGCTAATTGTGTTCTAATAGGAAGTAATTTTACTTGTACAGCCAGATAGTACATGTATTGTAATGCTTCTTGAAAATACTAGCCTGACTAACATCACAAAATAAGTGCGATGAATATAGATGATTTTTTTGATATTTTATTGTAATGATGAATTTTCAAAGCTCAACTATTCTCATAAGAAAAATAAACATTGATGTAGTGTTAATAACAAACATATCAGTCGAACAAAATATTAGTTTTTCTTGTTAGTTTCAATAATGTACGTAAGCTTATTTTTCAGCTTATCACATGAAATATTACAAATAACTGAACAAATAACTTTTTAAAATAATAATAAATTCAAATAAAATTTTTGTTGGATTGTGTTGCAAAAACATTGAAATTATTTATTACCATTTAGAACATTGTAGATTATAGATTAGTATTTATATACGTACGGCGAGCTACTATGGGAAGAAAATATTTGTTCTTTATATCCTACTACAGACGGTCACCGAGTTTCTCGTTTAATACCGGCGAATAAAAATTATTTTTTAACTAATGCACATAGCCTAAAAGTTTTTAAATTATCGATCACTATATCAATCATTATGATAATATTTTACTTAGAAAATAATTTTAATGATAGTGACTTAACCACCTATTAATGTGACTATCTTCTAAAGTAGTTGATTAATAATTTTTAAAAAAATCAGTAATTGCAATTACAAAATCCAAAAACCAAAAAAAATTCTGAAAGTGAACTATTTTCTTTAAAAATAAATTATATCTTCAAAACGTACCCAATTATTTTTTTTACTAACTGTCCGAAATTTTCGTTTACTTTTTGTTATTGCTACCTGACAATTAAATGTAGTTTCTACCTCGTTACAGGTTTTGAAATATTTTCTTATCTTCACAATACTATTTCTTGTTTTGTTTTCTCTTTGTTATAATGGTAAAAATTTTAATATTCAGTATTGGGCAAGAGATGGACACCGATTATTGGATTCTAAATGGAAAATTCAACCATTAAAAGGTGTAGCTGAGTAGATCCATAAAACTACTCAAAAAGTTACCTTAACTTGACAATTATTTTTTACTAAGAAGTTTTTTTACAATAAATACATTATTCTTTTTATAAAAAAAGCAGTATTAGCCTTTGTTTAAAGTATTTTAATTGAATAATTTTTGTTTCAACACACGCCTCACCAATCTCTATATTGAATATTTGTCACCAGGTTTATCTGTTTTAACATTCATGTGATTGCAAAAATAATGTTGACATTTTTTTCTTGACAGCTTTTATTAATGTTGTTATACAATGTATTCAATATCAATTACTTAATGAATGTAATTTAAATAACAAATAAATACAAGACTATGGATGAAAATCTACGGATAGAAACAGAGTTACATCAGAAATTTGAGTAAAAACCACTGGTTTTTTATTTTTTATGGGACTGCTCCATGCAAGCTTGATATTTTCTTTATTTTATTAAAACTTTTATTTCGAATCATACAATGAATTGAAGCGGTTTAGATATTATATTACTGTCGGATGTTCCTATACATGAATTGACATGTTGAAATGGAAGTCAGTATCACTTTTTCTCTCTGATAACTAGTACTCAGTCAATAGTAAAAATAAATTTATTTGCAAGAGTCTTTTAGATATAATCCGATCGATTGTCAGAAAAAAATAGAACATACGCATTGGTTTTTCCAATTATCAGTATCTTGCATGGGAAGATAAGATACTATATCAATGGAAAATAGTATTAAAAATAAAAAAATGTATGCTTTACCTTAATAAGTTAAAGAGCAGTAGCAATATGTTGAAACGATTGCAATGAATCGTCTTTTTGTATAATATGAAGTGTAAACATTTTTCCATTAAAATAAGTTTCATTTATCGTATGACAAAAATTATCACTTTTATGTGAAACTATTCGATCATTTCCAGTAAATTTTTCTTATTTTTCGTAGTTATTCTGATGAAGGGAGGAGTGATGGCTGCGCATATGATTTTGGAGGTCTTTGTCCTGAATAAAAATGAGTAAACATTCGGTGCAATCGTAGGTATGCGCAAGCCCCAAATGCCTTGTATAGTTACCTTTACGGCCAAAGGTTCGTGAACACTCGAAGCAGCTGTAGAGCTTGCGGTCAGTATTATGTATCTGCTCGTGAGTGCTGAGATTGTCTTTTCGGGTGAAACGTTTCGAACACGTTTTGCAGCTGTATAATTTGATGTTTGTGTGAGTCAGCTCATGTCTGGTGAGATGGCCTTGTTGCGAGAAACTTTTCGAACACGATTTACAGCTGTAGAGCTTAACGCCCAAGTGGGTTAGCTCATGCCTCGCAAGACCGACTCGTTGGTTGAAACTTTTTGAACATAATTTGCATCCGTAGGGTTTGACACCCGTGTGAATCTGCTCGTGTCTCATTAATTCGTGCTTTCGGATGAAAGCTTTGTTACATACGTTGCAATAGTAGAAATTGCAGCTTCTACTACACATGCAAAACGAATGGGAAGTGCTGCCATCAGCCATTTTTGTGAATTATGTCACAGCAGGTCTGATCCAGTTGTCCTTATTGCTGATGATTTTTGGATGTGAACACGTTCGTGCTGTAATGATATAATTACATGGATAAACAGTTTTTACAAGATTATTGGGGTACATATTGAGAACTTTGATAAAATTATCATTCTTACGGTAGATGATGTGTAAAATTAAGGTAAGTGAGAAGTAATAATAAAGAGAGCTAAGGAAACGTACAATTGTAGCAACTGTAAGTAAGTGACTGCACTCAACTGCACTCACAATGAACATAATTTTTAAAATATCACGTATTTCTAGTGATAAGAGCTAATTGTGTTCTAATAGGAAGTAATTTTACTTGTACAGCCAGATAGTACATGTATTGTAATGCTTCTTGAAAATACTAGCCTGACTAACATCACAAAATAAGTGCGATGAATATAGATGATTTTTTTGATATTTTATTGTAATGATGAATTTTCAAAGCTCAACTATTCTCATAAGAAAAATAAACATTGATGTAGTGTTAATAACAAACATATCAGTCGAACAAAATATTAGTTTTTCTTGTTAGTTTCAATAATGTACGTAAGCTTATTTTTCAGCTTATCACATGAAATATTACAAATAACTGAACAAATAACTTTTTAAAATAATAATAAATTCAAATAAAATTTTTGTTGGATTGTGTTGCAAAAACATTGAAATTATTTATTACCATTTAGAACATTGTAGATTATAGATTAGTATTTATATACGTACGGCGAGCTACTATGGGAAGAAAATATTTGTTCTTTATATCCTACTACAGACGGTCACCGAGTTTCTCGTTTAATACCGGCGAATAAAAATTATTTTTTAACTAATGCACATAGCCTAAAAGTTTTTAAATTATCGATCACTATATCAATCATTATGATAATATTTTACTTAGAAAATAATTTTAATGATAGTGACTTAACCACCTATTAATGTGACTATCTTCTAAAGTAGTTGATTAATAATTTTTAAAAAAATCAGTAATTGCAATTACAAAATCCAAAAACCAAAAAAAATTCTGAAAGTTTGCACTGCTGTCAAAAAAAAAAACAAAAAAAAACGCACTTTTCTCAAGTGACCTTTGAAGAAAAAACCCAATCAAAAAATACGTAACAGCAGGATCTCTCACACCGGGCCAAAAAAAGGAAAAAAAAAAATAATAATAAATAACACAAACGTATAAAATACACGTGTAATCCAACCGAACATCCACATCAGAATTACCAAAGCGGCAATTAGAAAGTGCGTCGTCCCACGGACGGAACACACGGAACACGAGAGCAATTATGTTGCACGCACACTCTCACCACGGGCTGCTCGCAATATCTGTTCCTCTTTATCCTCTACCGCGTACTTTTCTGCAGATTCCGCGTACCTGTACACGTAAGTTTAACTTTTTGAGGATTGCTCACATGAAGCGGGTCAGGATGAGAGCCAATGACTTTCGAACACTCACACATGCCCACTAAAGAGGTGTAAGTAGTGCAGGCTTACGCTATCGACGTGCGTGCCAAGCTATTGGCCAGGTGCAAGTGATGGGAGGGGATAGATGAGTCGACGCCAGCGGGCGTAGTGGCGAAAACAGGAAATATGGGGTTCAAAATTACTGTCATTTTTTGCTTAATAAAGAAAAGAATAACAGCATTTCGTCAAATTTACAGATGTTATCATCACATATGCATAAATAGTATCAATATTATGAAATTGCAGTTGCACAAATGTAAAAAAATGAACTATGTGGTGCCAAGAACGGTTGTAAAATGTTTGAATGTAACAACATAACTCGATTCGTGCGCTCTTTGTTTTTGCCTTCCAAGATCAAAATTGCTGCTTGTGTACGTTTGCCGGGTTGAATCATTTATTACTTGGTATTTTTAATTGTAGGCCCATTTCAAGGGATGCGTAAGTTTCGTCCTGCTATGGGTGAGGGAAGGGGTCAAGGAATGCCGATCTATTGGGAAAAAACACGATGCTGGGCCATGCATGCCTCAATTTTATTTTTGCAGATCATAAAGATGAACGAGAAAGACCGTTGTGAGCAATACTATATCAAGATAAGACACCCATTGTGCGTATCGTAACCTACAGGTGAACAATATTTTGGACGCTTTTTTGCCGATCCATGAGATCGATTAGGCATGTATCGGCAAATTATTTTTTTTCTTCAAAGACCAGATAGCAATCAGAATGAAAATCGTGATCTCGATTACGATGTACGATGAGGAGCTACCATTACACAAGATAGTATAGTATATAGAATTGTAGTGTATCAAGAGAGGTCCGCTCGATTAGCGAGTCAAGTGAGGTAACGAAGGTTACTCTCTCACGCTCATCACGCGATTGTATACACACGCGGGATACATACGAATGATATTTATCCGGTGGTCTTGGTTCTAATCGGGATTTGCTTTCACTCTCGCGGGACACGGACATTGTTTCTTTGGTGGATAAATGTTTCTGTAAAAAATACGATTGGCCCACGTTTATCTGTAGCTTTTGGCCGGTGACGTTACTTCAAGCTTTGAATTTTTTTTTTGGTGCCGATAGTTTTACGAACGTTTCGGAGGATTCAATACTCATATTATCCAATTGTCAACTTAAAAATTCTTGGAGTAGGCACTAACAAAAAAAATTACTGCAAAATAAACAGCCTTTCTTTATGATTGTGATTGAATTGCATCGCAAGGGATCGTTGATAGGGTACTCAAAAATCTCTTGGGAACTTGCCTTGCAAATTTTTACTCGCGACGAAATAATCTTTACCCGTAACTCAATCGGTCAAACGAATTTTATTATAGTTTCATATTGTATTAAAAAGTATCACATCTTCATACCTGTTTTCTCATTTTTTTAACTGTGTGAAAAAATAAAAATCCGACATGACTATGAATTTCTTTATAAAGACGGAAAAAAAGAAAATGTATAGAAAAAAATAAAACAGTTTTCCTGTAAAACGCCCAAGTCGAAGCGATAAACGTCCATCATGCGCGTCTCATGAAATTTTCACGAAGCGAGAAACTTTTTTCCCAAGAGTAAAATCGAGGACCGTAGACCCACTCGCGTGCGTACACGCGCTGTTTTCGCTTAGAAAATTCCCATTACGTCCCAGGCTCCTCCAACTTTTTATGTACATATATGTATGAGTACTTTGTGTTGACCAAAAGAATAGCCGGAGGCTCTGCGTCTACATCGCGTTATGTTCCAAAGACGGTGGCACATTATCTCGTGAATACGCGTACATGCGAAAGGCAAGTTCAAGCGACAAGGACACACTTTCACGTATTCATTTCTTATTCTTACGTTTATGGGTGTCTGCCTAAGGCATATCGTACAACGGTATACATTTGAGGTGTAAAATGCTTCAGGCCTTACAGACGAGCACGTTTGTTTATTAGTTACGAAAATAATGATGGCTGAATAAATGAAAAGCTCGAAAGAGAAAACGTAAATTACATAACGATGATGTATTTTTATTTAAAGCACTGCTATTTATAATAAAATAATTATTACGTGTAAAAAAAGTATAAAACAACAAAAACATTGAAAAAAAAAAAAAAAAAAAAAAATGAATTTGATTTTGTACATTTTATTTTATTGTCATAAACCACGCTGAAAGTGGGTATAGAAATATTTTCTTTTTTTTTACATTTTTCATAAAATCTGTTTGTTCTTTTTCTGAACAATACTGGAAACGAGCTGGTTTGTATAACTACGGTAACTTGTACAATTATTATAGGACTAATTTCAACCCATCCGGATATAATGGCACATTTGTCTGACTGTTGAATGACAAAAAATTAAAACCCTAATATGGGTAGACACAAACATTATCCCTTAAACTGCAGTCAAGCGCAAAACCAAAAAGTATCTTGATCGCCGTCTCCTAATGCCTTTCCGATACTGCCATCACCCCGTTATACATACATACACATACATACTCAAATGCACCCTCGCTCCAAAAACCATTTCCTCCCACTCTTTGGCCTCTCGGTACTTCGAGTCAGGATTTCGATTTGGATTACCGTTTTCTCTGCACGTACACGTACACACGCATTCATACCTACTCCTGAATGGCACGTCGCAGGGATAAAAGTAAAGGAGTGATAAGAACTAAATAGAAAAAAAAAAAAAAAAAAAAAAATCGACAGCAGCAGCGAAATTGTCTCGTCAGATCCCAGCTGAGGAGTTTCTTTTCGCGCGTCCTTTGCACCGAAAAGCTTTTGGATGTGCGACGTAGTCGATTAACCTACTTTCCGAGGGGGCGCTGCTTACTACTTTTTCCCTCGCTCCACCGGCCGGGCCTAGCGCGAGTTTTCGGCTCTTTGAATCTCGGAAATCTCGCACCCCTCTCCCACGCATCCGAAATGGAAAAATCGGCGCCCTCCTTTGCTTCTCACCCCCTTTTTCACCGCCACTCCCGTGCATCTTGTTCGTTTCATTACACTGTCAGGAGCACGCTCCCTCTCTCCCTCTTTCTCTTTCTCTTGTGTCTACTGTTATACATAAAGTGTAATTACGTGATTTTTGTGGGTGTAACTTAAATAAACCTTGAGTAATGGCATCGTGTTGGCCGAACGCTCATCAGTGTGCAGCTCACAGGTGCTCGTGGGTCTGCCTCACGGGGGAGCAATTGTTTCCTCGCTAGGATCGGGGCAGGCCAAAAGCTTTTCCTATATTAGAAAAAAGCACCACCAATCACGGGACACGTAGCGAGTGATTGCGAGACTTTTTTTTGTTTTCAAGCCAACAGAACAGGTGTTGTTGTTGTTGTTGCCATTATCGCGATCAACTATGGTTTTCCGGCAATTAAGGCCGGCCAGCACGCGCGCTCTTCTCGACCGGTACGGCTAAGTGCACGAGTTACATAAGTAAAAGTATCCTCTCCGTTGATTACCCATCGCCATTTTTATGGCCTCGAAGAATTTTGCTATGATTCCAACGCACGGATGCTTTGCCACTCGTCGATCCATCATCCCGGAATATTGTGACTTATGTTGCTCGATACCACAGAAGCTGGTAATTACGTATGTGTTACCCGGGCTATTGCGTCACAGCCGCAACAACAGCGGGATTGGTTTTCGCAACGAAAGAGCACCAGTACAGTCTCGCCTCTCCTCGCAGCTGTGCTACTCCGTCCGAAGGACTACGTGGGGGGTCTGGCTTTTTTCTTTTTTTTTTTTTTTGTTTTTTCCTTCCTTTGGTGTTTTAAGACCGGCGTTGGCGTAGCAGATTTCGGTTAATCGACGTGTGGGAAAGGGAAGGAGGCGGCGTGGGCGCCCAGGCAAGGTCGGGGATTCGCCGTCCTCGGCGCATCGATTAATGGGCCGTTTTTTTGATTAATTGCCGATTCTTCGGAGGTATATATTTCCTTTTTGAACCGTCAAAAAGCGTCGTACGCTCGCTGGATGCAATTATTTATCCCCATGTTCCTGTTTGGAAAGTGTTCACGAGCTTCCCATCGGGCCCCGACTGATTCATGGACTTTGCGCGCATCGCCTTGTGTCCCTGTAAATTTATTTATTTTCCTTCGTTTTTTCCCAACCACTCGTTGATCTTATTCTTACAGTTCCGAGTGCAATACAGGCCGATGATTCGTGAAACTGATAGCTGGTTTCCTTCAAATGGCTTTGTCTTGGAAATGTGAATCCTCAGCTCGTCGAACTTACATGGAAGGTGAGTTGTTTGTTTTTCCAGGACTAGACTTACAAAAAAAAAAAAAAAAAAAAAAAAACGCCCAATTTCACGAAACGGTACGTCCATTGGTTGCACATAATTTTCATGAATACAATGAGGCGCATGATTTATCGATAACGGCGAAACGGAAGTATTAAATTGACACGCGTCGCGGAGAGCATTAAAACGCAGGGTACATCCGGTCTATTGCATGGAAGAGTCCGGCAAACATCCATTATTGGGCATTACGTATCCAAAATAGGAATGAAAAACATCCATCAAAACGCGCCCAGGATGCGAGGGGTCGTTCATTAGTTGGCGCGGGGGGAGGGCGATAAATTGCTTTTGTTCAACTTTTAGCGCATTAATTGCGCTCGAATCGCGAAATTTACGGCGGTGCTTGAAGACTCCGTGATACATGTGACGGGGGTGGAATGGGTAAATCTTCATACTGTCGTGATAAATCAGGCAAGGTGAATCGGTTATTATGGTCGCGAGGCCGGTCGCTGATTAATATCAGCTGGTTTTTCGCGGGGCAGCCGTGATTTCGCACGTGGCTATTGAAAAACTGCTTCCTCCGGGCTTTTAATCACGATGGTTATATTATTGTTGTAGGAGGGTTATTCTCTTTTTTTTCCCTCACACTTGTTAATATTCCGATGATCTTTGGGATAATCGATCGTACGAAATGTGTATATATTTTGCTTTTCTTTTTTTCTTACTTTTAAGAGCTATGTGAAGAATGAAAGGGGAGAATGACACGAGCAGTACGAGAAATCTTTAGATATTCAGGTAGCTGACAGTCAGTGAGATGAGAAGATGTATTATGTGATAAGTTGACGAAAAAAAAATTCCACCCGCGAAATGTTGGGTTATTCCATAAAAAAAAGAATTCGTTGAAAAATAAATTTATTTCTTGAAGTCGTTTGTACATAATTATGTTCGAGAACTTTACAATAACTTTGTACTTTAATTGATCTTCGTTGCTTGAGTATTTTTGAAAATCCACGTATTTTTTTAGCCTGATTTTTCATTAACCTCCATTAACATTAGATGTTAAATTTTTTCTCTTTTTTTAAGGAGAAAAAAACAGAAAAGTATTTTTTTAATCCAACCAAAAAAGTAATGATTGCTTCTGAGATGTTATGGTGTTATACACTTTCAATTCACTCTTCTACAGTTGTGTTAAAGTTAGAAAAATCCTAAAATTCATCAAGATTCAAATTATCAAGAATGTACTTAAAAATAAACTAATAATTCCACATCCTATCAACGTCTTGCAGTTGCAACCCCTTAAAAAAGGGAGAAAACTACCCTTATGAAAGATTTACCAGGAAAAGAGCATTTACCTTCGATGTGCTCAAAACTCCAGAGATTTGTAAAATTAAGGAGTCTGCAGTAGTTTTGACTTAAAAAGCGTTAAAAAAATTTCTTACATTGCAGTTTTTACCGGATTCTACTTTCCTAGGGGGTACGAACTATTTCGTATATACAATACAATTATAAGAAGCACATGCTTCTGAAGAGACTCACAACGTCTGTATATTTAAAGAGTAGAAATTTCGCATTGGAGATAAATAACGCTAAAGTTGCTTGCACGTTATAAATTTCGTGCTCGTTTTATTGTGATTTAATCTTTGTAAGTTTTAGATAAAAAAAAATCTCGTGTCCCACACTTTACGATGATTTATTTGAAGGTCTAGATTATTTTTATAAAATATTTAACTCCATGACCAGGCGTCATTGGTGTTGGTAAAGAAAGTAAGAAGCCCCTCGAAGAAAATCCCTTGTCAGACCATCCCTTTTTCTGTCATCGTTACAATCCTCATTTTCGATTAATCCACCATTGCCTGGCTTATTAAAACAATCGCGCCTGCACTATTACGTTTGCTGTATCATTTTTAGAATGAGCTCCAGTGCGCGATAAAAATCGTGAGGCCAAGCTCACAGCAGCTGTTTAAACCACGTGGGGGTATAAATACATATTTGCAGTTACAGAAGAAGCCGTGCGCGTATGTACCCGCAAAAGTATGTACAATCATCTGCACACGTTTCGACACTCGGTCATGTGGAGTCACGCGGATCTTGTATAAGAATCCATCTGAAAAAAAAAAAAAAAAAAAAAAAGAAGCGAGATCAGACCGAGGCAGTACGTATGTACAGCGTATACCTGTAGTGGTTGAATCTTCGCGGTGCAGCTGAGTGAGCGGGAACCGATATATACATGTACCGCTGCACAGACCCATTCACCGTCCGCGCGCTACACACGCTTCCTCCTCTCCTTACCGAATTGCTCTACGGAGTCGTTGTGGATACACGTAAGCTCGTATACGTGGGAGAAAGCTGCCGGTGATGCTGAGCCCAAACGCGTGCGCGTCCGTATAAGGCGCAAAAGGATGCCATTATCTCGGAGTACCTACATCCTCCTGTTGTACGGGAGTCCCCTCAGGTATCCACCAGCTCGGATTATTCAAATTTCCAACGCACCTTTTACTCGCGCTGTTTATTCGCACCATACCACTCTGGTGTGTGATGTACGCTCGTTACGAAGGGGATCGCGGCTGGATGTGACGAGACGCGGGCGATGATTTTTTTTTCCCCTTACCTGCTACGTTTTTATTTCATTTAGTTTGTAAACTTTACTCACTTGGCACGTTTGGTAGCTGATAGTTTTTTTTTTTTTTTTTTTTGAACTCCACCAAAATCGTCGGTCCAAGTATATTTTTGTGGAACCAAAAGCTCGATTGTTTAATTTTCGCCACATATTTCAAGCACTTTTAAATTTTCGGGGAGTTTGATTTCAAACACTCGATGATCAAAGTCTCAAAGGCGTTTGAAACAAAACACTCGAGTTTCTGAAATAAAACACTCAAAGTGCGCAATCATCAAGTGTTTGAGATTTAACGCCCAAGTTCTCCAAGAGTCAATAGAAGATGTTTACAATTGGTGACAAAAAATAAATTTTTTTGAGTTGAAAAGGAAAACACTCGTACAAGTGTCTTTCGGTACTTGAATTTTCAGCAAAGCTGTATATAGATAAATGCCTTCCGGTTCCAAGTTCAGTACCCACATGAAACACCCGAGTAGAACAACGCACAGGGTCATCATTCCTAAATTTCAAAATCGTACCTCTGTAAATTAGTTGCTTTATCGATCGAATGACGAAGAATTTATCCGTGTACAGGTAAAATTCGTTCTTTGAACAGTAAACGCAGAAATATTTGGTGAAAGTCTTGGGGAATTCCGGCTTTGCCGCGGATCAACACTTGTTGTTGCCTTACGTGCAGAGAAAAAAAAAAGAGAGAAGCACGAAACTCTGGCATCACTTTTGGGACGTGGACGTAACGAACCGGACTTTATCTTTCGCGCGATGACTCATCATCGGTTCGGGAAAATTTTCGAACCGTTTGATCAAATTGATGAGGTTTAAACGAAAGTTTCTATTAGATAAATACCTACTTATTAAGTCAGTAAAACTCAAAGGATTTTTTTATTTTTTTTTTTTTTATAATAACCACTCGGAGCTTCTTATAGCTATTTGTACGTTCTTAATAACTGAATATCATTTTAAGTGTTAACAGTGTTTTTTTTTTTTACTAATTTGATTTAGTAGTCCATGAATCTAGAACATTGACGTAATTTTTACTTTCTCCATTGGTTAGTCTAGTTTTGGAACAGTGTAATTATTGTATCCATTAATTTCAGCCAAAACGCGTAAAAATATCAATTAAATTGCTCGAAATTCCTCAGTTTACAAAATCAAGACGAAATTCCGTTTCAGTCTCCTTCATAGAAAGTTTTCGGGAATTATCATCATTTTGATGTTGTTATAGCATGGCCTTCCGAAATTGGAGATTACGAATCTACAAGCCAGAAAAGGCTTTTCGTATTTTTATTTTCATTTGTATGCCAATAAAAAATTGCCATGCAAGCCTACATTGCGTTAAGCCAATCGTTGCAGGAAACGGTTGTAATATCCAAAGAGCTGAAACACTGTAAGAAAAGATTCAAAAACCTACTACCAAAACAGCATAACGTTGGTATGAAGGAGCTCCTCCGCCTATCATCTCCCTCGCTCTTTGATCTGACGAGGCTCATCAGCTTATTTGCTCGTCCAAATATATGCATATAAACAGAGAGACCAACACCGCTGCATCTTAATAGTGTTAGCAAGTGTCACACGTGCGATAATCTCTTGCACAGTTTTCACAATAAAAGAGAGATGGATACACATACTTGGAGGAGGTATCAGTATTTTTTCGCGTCCCAGTGAAAAATGCTCACAAAATAAAATATTTCCCTTTTTACATTCGAAATCCTTAGGGCTCGTTAATTGAAAACAAAAGTGCCAAAGTATAAAAGCTGCAACCCATCGTAGCTCTCCTACTCGATATTCATCACTAAATTCTTACAACAATTGCAAAAGCATCCCTCGTGACTTTAACTTTGCGAAAATCTCCCTCTTCCCTCATCCCTGCTCTACACCATATTTTGCTGTAGTTGGCATACAGAGCCACTCGTCCCATCGGCGTCCCGCACGAGTTCTCCAGCTCATTGAAAATATTCTGTAAATTACGTACATTTATATACATATACCGACACGCACGTGGGAGAGCAGCATCGTCTGAAATTTATAGTGTCAGTCGTCGTAGTTTACACTACTCGCGGGCTGCACGAACCGAACGGCAATTTACGCTCAAACCAGCACTGCCGTGGTTGCTGTTGTTGTTGTTGTTGTTGTTGTTGGTGTTGCGCTGACGCAATGTTTGCAATGCTGATAAAATTGAGAAATTGTTGGTGGAACGTGCACCTGCCTGGGGTTGGCTCTGCCGTTGGATTTGGTTATTCAAACCGTACAATTGCGGTCGCGCGTCTGGCTCGTCGAATAGACGCTGTCGTGATGTATGCGTACGTTATTGTGTGTAGTCCCTCGGGGAGAGGGATTTTAATCAGCTGTACTAGTGGTCTGGGATATCTTTGATGAAAATAAAAAAAAATGGTCTGGCGAACCGTCATTTTTACCATCGCCACTTTGAGGAATCAAAGACCCGTAACATTCGTATGCCGATGTATAAAATTATGAGATCGATCAAGTGGTGTACTAAAAGTGTGGAAAAACATTACGTGGAAAGGCATTTTTTTGCGTCATCTCCCCGTAGATTATCCGTCCTTTTATTTGTCATTAAACTCGGCGTATAGTTACAAAATTCATCCTGAAGCAGCTTTAACTTGATCAAATCAAAAGTGACGAGTCATTTCAGTTTGATTCAAGAATAGGAGAATATCTAATCGATCATCTAATTTAGTTAATCATGATTATAATTACGTCACCCATGAATTAAGCTCCAGTTACTTAGCATGTTAGATGTTTTCGAATAGTTCGTTATCGAACGTAGTGCTCGCTAAGCGTATGATCGATAAGAGCTTCAGATATGACTTTACGCTCAAACAAATTATCAGAAAACCAACTGATCTTTGGATAAATAACTTTCATTTTCGGAACCACCAAAATAGCCCACCCAAATTGATGGTAATTGAATTTACGTAACGCCTTCGAAATTAAACATTTTCGCCAAAAACCATGTTTACTCTACAAGTAATTTCACCGCAGCAACGCACTTTCTACTCTTTTAACTTCCTTTCATCGAAAAATCCATCCCTCATGTCCAACGTTCGACTTGCACCGCTAATTCCCACTGCACACACGCTTGTCTTATTCGTTGGGCAACCCAAAACCCGCAACATCTCCTTGTGCGAATGCTTTCCCCATCCGCGTGTTACGAGAGCACCTACATGTCCCAAACACTCCGGCCGCGGTGTCGATCGTGACGGTCTATACTTGGGGAGTACACGCGTACACTTTCGATTTCAGCTAAAATGATTTATGCGTGCAAATGTAGACAACGAGGCCACTGTACGTTGGGCCAGACCATCAGCCGGTTACGCGTGCGTAAGGAGAGCGTTTCCTTCACACCGAGGCTATACCTGTACGAAGGAAGCGCTCCTGATGCGAACATACTCTAGTACATGCACGCGTGTTTGCATCGTATAGTGAGAGCTGATCTGTATCACATATCCTTCTATCCATTTCTGATCTCGACTGCAGGCGTTCCGTGATTGCAGCAGATGCTTTCTTCCTCTTGGCGATGAGTCACTTTGGCGTCGATTCGTTTGTCATTTGGGACGAGTTTTCCGGGTTGAGATCAGTTTTTTTTTTTTTTTTTTTTTTTTTTGAAATGGAAATCCAACTTTATCAGCAAATTTTTTCAAGTTCAATACAAATGTGCCGCAACCCGATAAACGAATGAGGTGCTTCGTCATGAGATTCCACTGTCCGTCGAGTGACTCATTTATCGCTTGTGTATTATGATTCTTGGTAAACACATACGATTAATATTTCGATGAAACTTTTTTTTTTTTTTTTTTTTTAATAATTTTTTGTAATAAACAGAGAAAGTATGATTTCAAGCACAACGTCAATGAGAAGTTTTCGGAGAATTGGACATTTCATGCGGTAAGCAGAAAGTGAACGCGAGTTGGAGAAAAACTTGAATGATAGCAGCTCAAGTGTGTCGGCAAAAAAACCATTTATGCGTAAAGTGGTCGATGGTTGATGCCGTTGCCAGCTTCTTTTTTTTGTTTTCCGTTGATGTTGCGGTGCACTAAATATATTCCAATCGGAGCAATAATCGGTAATTAGTAATGATACAAATAGGTTAAAAATTAAATATCGTCCAATGTCTATTTCGTCCCCTTCAACAAATGTTACAACAATAAGAATAACAATGGCAATTGTAGATAATTTTTTGTTTCAGAAAGATCGTATCTACAAAAATGTTGACAATTATCTCCTGCAGTAAAGCATTGTTGTTCTTCGTGACGTGCATAACTTTGAGTGTCACGGTAAAAAGGAACCATTCGGTGAAATCAGAGGTGGAAAATGTTCCAGGTAGGAGGAAATTCTTGTTTGTTGCACAACAACATCATTTTTAATTTGTTATAATTGTTGTTGCTTCGTGACATGCGACGGTTAATTTAATATTTTCATGTCGTGATAATAAAGAAGATGAGTCGTTTGAAATAAAATCGGTAAAGCTTACCACGCAAATAAAGTATTTTATACAAGTTGATAATCATTATTCCGGGTTAGTGACATCAATCATTTTAATCAAGCAATCCAGTTGAACCCGCTTTTCTCACGTAGAAATTCACAAGTGACTTTGACACAACTTTTTTCACTCACATTTTTTTGAAAGTACTTAAAAGCAATTAATAATAAATTCCTTGATAAACGCGAGACTCGTGCTTTAATTACAAAGCGTAGTTTTATATCTAATTATTAATCTAATAATCTACAATAAAATATTTCTCTTTTTCTGCATTGCTCCTTGCATGGATATATAGGTAAAAATGGAACAATCTATAATATTTAGCGAATATTTGAAAAATCTAGATATTATCTTTTTTAATTTCGCAATAAAGATATTATCCTCTTGTAAACCAAAATAAAGATCAGTATAATCGCCTTGTCTATATAATAAACACTGCTGCTATGGATTTCCTCTACAGCAATTCACCCTTTTTTCCCTTTACTTTAAGGAAAACTCTGAATCCCTGGTGATACCCACGCGTAATTCGTCGTATCAATTTCAGGCATGATCATGCCCATATTTATCGGACGGATTTGCATGCGTCGGCAGAACTACGACTGCCGCTGGACGTCGGAAAAGTCCTGCAGCTGCAACCCAGTGCGCCGCAAGGATTCAAAGTAAGTATACATACATATAGCACCACAATACGCGTATTGAGATGATAAATTATTTTTTTCGACTCGTGCAAGTGACTCATACGAGCCGGAGTGTTGGTTTCAGGCGCCTTCTGGACATAAGATTCGTACGAATGAAGATAAGGGACGGCGAAAAGGACGCCGTTAGTGTAGAGGTTGATCAATACGAGGACAGAGAAGACAAGTGCATTCAGTTCTGAGCCAATGTTAGTAGGCTCGAGGATTGCACGTCGAAGACTGAATGCTATGGTGTCTAGTCGAGTGATGTATGGCTATGGCGTTGTCATTGCTGTTATTGTTGTCACGTGTCTCGTTTGCACCTTTGATGTACTTGTCATTTAAAACGGATAACTGTTTATCTACTAGAGTGTTTGATTGAGTAATTTTTTTTTTTTTAACGTGAATCAAAGCTCTTTGTTATCGTAGTTATTTGAATTTTACGACACGACTGAGTTTTAATTGTTTTATGGTGTCATTTTTGTTATAAGCTTGCAATACATGTACTGAAAACGAATTTTTCCTTAAAATGTATATTTTGCGACGAGTTAGTAATGTCAGTACTGTTAATGAATGAAATATAATCACTTCTAATTTATGCACTCATCCGCTTGCAATGTATGAAAATTTGAGTAATTGTTTCAGCTGTGCAAAACTAGGACAAGTTTAGCCTGCCGCAGTGGGTAAGCTCGCTTTTTTTCTATGTAAAGATCGGCTTATCGCCGATGCGAATTTAAATTCATCGCCTAGCCAACACGTTTTTCTCATGGTAACGATTGTGTTTGACGAGGTGAGTAAACGATGGTTAGGAAAACGAGACCGAGCGTGAAACGAACCGCGATAAAGTTGAATGTTCAATTTTCTATGCATGCTCTTGTGAAAGATTTTTATAGAAGCAAATTTTTTTTTTACGGTATAGTTGATCTAATCAACGAACGATTTCACATTGGTCTTCTTCGAATTACTGCATCACACCACGAAGAAGTCCATTGAGTCATTCAATCGATTTTCAATAAAAGGGTTATTGATTTTGAAATGAAAATTTTGTGTTTGCACTCTTACCACAGCTCCACAAATGGCCCTGTGATTTTTAAATTATTCAAACTATTGCACCATCTAAGCTACAGTAATTTTGAGTCAACAAACCATGCGACATCAGCTCATAGGTATCATTTTTTTATAATATCCTGCTCCTCTGATCGGGAAGTATCTTGAAAACTATTGGATTTCAGACAACAGTACACCCTTCAGAAATTGTCACTGTTTGTTTTACAAAATCGAATTGTGCTGTAAGGTAGAGCAACCACTACTCCATGATTATGATTGTACAATCAGGTGGGATTGCAAACTAATAGAAGTGATCCGATCGAGTTACTTCTTTTTGTTCTCAATGCTTAGTCCCCCTCTCGCAAAGTCAGATCAAACTTTCTTTTCAACGTATCAGCACTAAAAAA
The DNA here is from genome assembly GCF_000648655.2 of Copidosoma floridanum. The sequence goes on along the minus strand of NW_019379468.1, from coordinate 1,267,399 downwards.
GAGCATCCTCGTAATGACACGTGCACATGGGGTAAACGACATCACGGGAGGCAGTATATAGATGTACCTACCCATTGGAAATTGTAGCCGTGGAAGAGGCGACATGCATAGAAGTAGCCTAATTCAAGGGGAGTGGGAGTAGAGGGCCCTTTGTGCATTTACACCGTCGTAGATGGAGGGTGACAAACTTTTCGATGCCAAGATATGGATGTTGGTGTGTGTATGGGGGACGGCTTGTAACGCAACGGTAGCACGTGTAACTCCCCACCCCTTGTCGGAACTTTGTCCGATAATGTTGTAGAGAGGCCAATTTCGCACTCCTCTGCCGTTTGCCCGTTGTGCTCGGGCTGAAGGATATTAACGAGTGAAAACGTGGCCGTACTCCGGTATGCTTGTTTGCCTCGATAATGACGTCATGCAAACGGGACGCCAAGTAACTCGATCGTTATCGTAAAGTCGCTTTATTGATCGATCAGATTTTTTTCTTCTTTTTCCCCTCAAGTTTTATAAGAATAAACCAAGAACGTTTAATTGCGAAATGATCGCATATTTATGTCAAACGCTGTGAAATCCAGAGTTCCTTTTACTCCAACAACTATTAAAGTATCGAAACGGGATTCTGGCATTTAGCATTGATAAAAATCGACCATACACAACGTATGAGAAACATGGCATAACTCAACTGCCCAAAACTTGATTTGCATGCTAGGCTTTTCTTTTTCAATAAAATACACCTTAAGACTGAAATCATTACCACACAATAACATGAGCTGGCAGAAAAATACGTAGCTCGCACTTTACTGCCACGAAGCATCTGGAAGCCGATTTCTACGATTTTTCAGGTTGAACATTTTTCTGTATCCCAATACTCTACATCGTTAATCGCACGTATTTCAAGTCGCGAGTCGTAAAAATCAACGCACTTCGGACTCTTGCAATTCTGTTGTTGCACAAGAGCCTCCCCTGTTGTCTTTTTTACGTGGAAATAAAAAAAAAAATCGGTCAAGTCCAGCCAACGTTTTTCTAAATTGCGGATTCGACGCAAGAATCTTTTGCAACGTGGCTGAAGGAAAGAATAAAAAAGAGGCTTACCAAATCAAAGGCCCGGAATTAGAATGAAAACATATGCAAATCTACGTTGAGATATGCGTTAATTGGTAATTTAAAGGGAGTAGGCTTCCGAGGGTCTGCCCTCGTTTACTCGCTTTCATCCTGTGCTCGTCTAAGTGTTACTGCTTTCTACATTACACAACAATCCTACAATCCTTGGGGCGGATATTTTTTTTGATGATCAGATGTATGTGAAGATCTGGTTCGGAGATGGTCTGAAGGTGGAATTGATCTAGAAGAGGATTATCTCGGAATTACTATGAACATACAACCATAGTCATTCAAGAAGTGAACCGGAAGATTGGTAAAATCATCATCCACATATTGTCACTGATATGAAGTACGTTTGAACCACAACAATCAAAAGGTATGATAACTGTATCTTTTTATCTGGTCAAATGTCAGTGTAAACAACCATTATCTACATAGGAAAGAATAATAACCCTACCAGGACGTCCATGTGAAACTCAAAAGGTTAAGACCTTTGAACTTTGTAATGATAAGATGAAGATACAACGCATTGAAAACCTTGGTTAAGTTTTGGAATTTAATGAGCCACGAAAATTTTCTGGGTCACTCGACGATACATTTTACAATGACGCCAAAGTAAAGATTGACGCAAAAGTGAATGATTTTCTCAACATTTTGCGTCCCCCACATCTCTCGCACGATTCATTTCAAAATCTCTCGAGCGTAACCATTTTACAATACACCGCAGTTTCTTTTTCGTTACTTCTTACCACAAAGCGTACGTACACGGGTATCACGCGCAAGGACGTGCCGTAAAAATCGATGAGCTATTTCGAAAACGCATCCATTCGTTATTAAAGCAGCGAACGGAAGGAAATCATTTCCCGCGAGCTTGTAGCGAAAACCTCGTAAAAAAAGGACGTGCAAGAGAGCATATCACCTTCACGGTGTAGGAGTCCTCTGGTAGGAGCACGGCACGAAGCAGCACTCGGGATACCGATTTCGCGTGTAGTGTGTCTATTTCTACCGTAGTTGTTGAGTGTTGCGAAAATTTTTCGTGGCAAGCCTTCTGGTTTCTCGATTTTTCGGAAAAAAAAAAAAAAATGCATAAACAGATAAGACAACATAGGCCATAGGATTTACGACGTCCTTACGCTTCTCTACCTACCTGTCTCTTCCTCTATTGCGCTAATTTCAGCGTTCCCAGGGTACAATGTTCGGCTGTACCAAGTTTCATTGGTGATATACACGTGTACGAGGACAAATCGTGGGAGAGGGGGGGGGGAGAAGGGGCAACATTGCAAGTAGGTATTATGTGGGTCTGAGTTGGCGAACACAATCGCCGTGGGCTATTTATTGCGATGCCGATGGTGCTCTCTCCTGGAGGTATATATATATACACTCTGTGTACGTATACACATGTGGTGAAGGTACCAAGTATTGTTCAATGGAGATTGGAAAACGTCTGATGGACTTCTCGTGGCAAATTTGTTTTGCTATCGCGGTGCTCTGTAAAATTTATGGGCAATGTCAAGGAATTACGTCTTCGAGCTGTTTTATTGGACCAATTAGAGAAAGTTTTTTTCTAATTTATTTTACCACAAGAGATGGTTGGACTTATCGGCTCTGGATAATGGGACTAAATCATCGTTTCGTGGATAATTACAATATTATTCATAAGAGAGAATATGGTCGATTGATTGATTTCCGGTTCACCGGTCGTACGCACGAACTCGAAAAAGCGTGGCCTTGGAGGTCTCGTACACATTTTCCCAAATTTCTCTTATTAAGAAGAAGCGCCTCAGGAAGAGTTAAAATAGAAAGTACATTGGAGGCATCGTTCTGGGTCATTATCATGCGCCCCCTTCGAGAGGAAAACCGGTTTACACGCTGCCACAGGTGTTTAAAGTTATTTGGTGTCGAACGAAGAAATTGTGAACGCGCCTCTGTGAAAGACATTTTTTTTTCAATCGAGCTATGCAAAAAAGAAAAATAATGTTAAGTTTACTCGTACTTTGGTCTTTGATTTTGCAGAATAGATACTTCAAGCCAAGAATACGTTTTTGATGCTCCCGAGGGTATTTCATTTACTTCATTGATCGGTAATCTACTTTAATTTTCGTTGTTGGTTCTTTTACGATATCCCATGACACCACATGAAAAGTATTGTCATCCATGTTTATGAGCTGAAGTTCAATATCTTTGGTATATTATGCTGATCAGTCATTGAAAAAAATGACTGGATTTATGACACGAACAAATACACTGATATTATTACCAATAAAAGCTATAGGCGGTACATTCGCTTCACGACGTACTAATTTACAGTATGACTTGTGATATCCAAATAATTTTCGAAAAAGCTTGTTCATCATTTAATGTGACTATCATCTTAATGGGGGTCATGAAAAGCTGATCCGTCATCCAATGGTGTCTACCATATATTATATTGACATCAGAAGTAAAATTGTAGGTAAAGTTTCAAAATTATTTACTACTTATAAAAATTTCAAAAGAGACCGCCTCCGATCAATGGACACAAGTACAAACATTCATTTATAAAGTTAAGTAAAACAAAAGGATAAAGATTTATGTGTGTGGTGGATGGTTACATTTTTGAACAACAGAATCAAAGGCAAATTGTTCATATAAAGTCACTATTTAAAGTACAAGTTGTTTATATTTGGATGAGAAAAAACCTATTTACTCAAGCAACTTTTTTAACGTTTCTCCTCTTTGCACGTTGTCTCGTGGTATCTAACGACATGTTAAACAACGCGATAAGCTTGGCAAACAGTAATGTAATGAGCTTTCACGTACCCCAGTAACGAGTGCACGGGGAAGCAATTTCATTTCCTGGATAACCCAAGCGCGACAATCAACAACAGCTTGGGGCTGTAAAAAAAGTGTTACGCGCGTAAAAAAGACCAGCGTTTAAAATACCAATGGAAAGAGACCGACCGATCGCTCATTGGAATCTACCGATCACTAAACGGTTTCCATCTCTCTCGTTTTTTTTTTTTCCCCACAGCAACGGCAGCACTGAAAACCCAAGAGTAGGGGGTACACAGCCGAGAAATGGAGAAAGAAGAAAGTCGCCTGATGGTAATGCAAGGTGGTAGGGGAGAAGAAGATGCTCCCCGGCACCTGCGTGCATTCCAATCTGTACGACGCCGACGGTAAAACCACCACCGACCGAATCACAAACACGTGCACACATAATACACGTTGAAACACAGGCGAATAAAAGGAAGAATCGCTTCACCTTGACCGTGATCTTTCCTCGCTCTCTCTCTCTTTCTCGACTGCATCAGGAGCGTTTCGCTTTCGCCGGGCGATCTTTTGCGCGCATCCTTTTGAGTAATGGCTCTCTCTCTCTCGATAGATGAGACTCCGCGGATCGCTCTCCCTTCTTCTCTCCTCCATCACCACAGGCACTCGTGTAAGAGCGATTTATCGAACTTTCGATTAGACGCTCCTCCGATGTTTTCCTCTTGCGGGTATATACGTGCTCATCTCGCTTTTATCGGCGAGGAATGCGAGTATGAGGGATACGAAGATGATGCGCTATATGGTACTCTGATTTTTCCGATCGAAGAAGCTTATTGAATTTAATTGGAAAGTCTCGGATGACGTTGATCGTGGTATGAGTGAAATAAATCTTGGGAACGATGGCAAGATGATTAAACTCGCGCTTTGATGATGATGATGATGTGCCCCGCTTCGGAAAGACCGTGCGAGTACGAGTCGAAAGAGGAAGGGAATCGCGGAAGATAAACAGTCTTGTGCCTACTTCTACAATATCCTCTACAATAGACTTTCCGAAGAGTTTTGGTTGCCAAGTGTGCCAAGTGCACCAAGTAGTAAACCCCAATTACAAATCTGTAGACGATTTGTTGCTCAGATGTTGCTAATTTGTTACGCAAAAACGAAATTTGTTGGATTGGAAAAAAGTTGTATTTTTAAATATAATTGTTGGATCAGATAAATCTGAGTTTCCATTGTTTTAAAGGATCAAACTGGTATACTTAAATTTTATTGGTTGAAAACTTCTTTTAACCAATAGGATGTAAACTCACCATATAAAAAATATATTCTTTAACGAATATTTTAAAAGATTGTTACATCACCGATATAAATAGTCAAATGGTGCATTGGATTTTTCTTTAATTATAGTCATATGCACATAACAATTTCATGAATGAAAAAAATAACGGGTTGAGCTTATTGTAGAGTAGCGCACAATCGACCCACCGACAAGTAGATTTGAACGATGAATCATGAAAAAGGATTCTAGCCTTTTGGTAGGAATGACAATGATCTGTGAGAGGTTTATGGGTCTATTGTGAGGCAACGGGTAATCTTTCAATGGGTATAGGTAGTCACCGCTCGTATTGTACGTTATCGAATGTAGATGTCAACGTGTCATTAGTATGACTTTTGTATCGTATCAAAGCAAGTTTCCAAGAATTTTCATTACTTTTAATGTAGTTAGATAATTTAAGTGAAACATGATAATATTGATAGAGCAAATAACCGATTGTTGTCAAAAGTCAGGAGTAAATAAAGAAGTGGTTTCTTTTTACCATTGATTTTTTGGTACAGATAGTGCCTTTCCTGTAAAAAAAATCCAACAGAAACGAAAGACCTTAGCATAAGGTCAATTTGGGACTGTGGAATTTTAATTGAAGCACAGCACTGCTTTTCTTTCCTTTACGACAGTTCACCGAAAACTGGTTTACCTTCCATGCAGGCTAATGCCTTTCTCTTCTTCCTCTTTATTAAAAAAAAAAAAAAGACCCATGTACAATTTATCTCTGCAATACGTATACGCTTATTTACTTTCACGGGAAGTACAACAAGCAGGTGGAGGACTGAGACATCGCCGGTTACCACGAGAGGGAATATTGGTTCTCACAGGATTTTGGATGATCGCAGTTGTTGCTCAGGAAAACTGTAAACTATAGCTGTGCTATGCAACCAAACAATGGGAATCTTGTTTGTGCGTTTAATTGTGGACATAAAGGTGTGTGTGTGTGTGTGTGTGTGTGTGTGTGTTTGTGTATGTGTACTCGGGGTGTACCGTAAGTTGAAAATATGGGGTTTGAATCGATATTAATTTGTCGTTTCCGCTGTGTTTACCTGCAACAATGTTCTTCCCACTTGTAAAAGGACCGTGGTTTTGTAGTTTTCAGAGAGCAAGCGAGAGAGAAAAAGAGCAAGAAAAAAGCACTTCTATTTTTTCATTTTTTTTGTCTTGTAACTGTTAACGTGACGCTCATCTGACACATTTTGCAATGAAACTAACGATGGTTAGAAGAAGCGTGATAACGTCGAGTTATAAAAATGCAACATTTCACAACAAAACCCTGTCTGCTTCCTTACAAAAATTTAGTAGATGAATGATAATCTAATTAATAAATGGAATTTTATCAGATCTTATGTATGCCAAGTAAGTATAATCTATTAAAAATAATTAATTCTTCGAACAATTGTAAAAAAAAAAAACTCTACAAGCATGGACAAAATATGTAATAAACTGCATTTTCTGTTAAAAACCATTATGATTTTGTAACCTCATTAATTTTTTGACATTTATAAAAGTAGCTGAGTATTATTGAAAAATTATAATCATGTATTTTTCACTAAAAAGTCTTATTTTGCAATTTATAAAGTCTCACAAAAAAATTGGTATCCAGTGTTTATGCAGAGTTACCAATACTTTTGTATATTTTTATAACCAAAGTGCTTGGAAAAAAAAAA
>NW_019379468.1:1210502-1259402 GCF_000648655.2 Copidosoma floridanum | reverse complement strand
TTTTTTTTTTTTTTTTTTTTTTTTTTTTTTTTTTTTTTTTTTTTTTTTTTTTTTTTTTTTTTTTTTTTTTTTTTAATAGAGTCCCTGGTCTGATAACCCACGTGGAATACAGGTTGGGCGTTTAAAATGTAACGCGTGTCTTTGTACGAGGAAACGAAAAATATACACGTGACGAAAGGCACACAGTGCGCTATTCCTTTTCTCTTCTTCGTTTTCGTCTCCTTCCTGAGACTACTCAATGCAACAGCATAGGATATGTTGGAACCATTTATACACGCGTCTTCGGATTCGACCAGTACTCCACGGCTGAGTAATAAACTGTCGTGAATTATGACTAATTTCAATTTTTCTTACACGTTGGATGGTACTTTATTAGTAAACATCAAGTATCCTTAAGTGGATACGGTTTTCTTTTTTTTTCACAATGAACATGCTCTTAAGGAATCCATTATTATAAAAGATCTGAGTCGAAAATCGTGGAACTCGCGAAATAAGTCATAAAATAGCATATATGTAAATTTGCAAATGCTTTTGCAAACGTGATAAGTGCAAACTCGATTACATGACAATTTCTTCGTATTCGCGTCCAGTCACGTGCACCGGACAATCTCATCCGATGGTTTTATTTTTCTGAAACGTTCACAAGTCTTGTATTATATATTACTCGTACTGTCGATGCAAACGTCTTTTACCCGTGACGTTTGAATGCAAGCCAAGTGATACTTTTTAACCATCCATGTGTGCTTATATACGATTACCATAATATTGGTCAGGCATCGAGAGTTGCCCGACCATTGCCATTGTCGAGCGAAAGAGACCGTCCCTTTTGTATTGTAATTTTGCTCCGATTTCGATGATTGCACGCTTCGGGAATTTTGTCACTTTTTTTTTTTACTCTATAGGTCTATTATGTTGTTTGCGTGTACGTAGGGGAACACAGTTACTCTTATATCTGGTACCAAAATCTCGGGTGTCTCTATTAGAGAATTGCCGAAATACTTTTGTGAACCTCACGATGCATATGAGTCTAAAATCACACGGTTCTGCTTCATGGTGGAGGGGGTGGTTTTTCTGTCTTTCTTTCATCACTACTGGGCAATATTTATACTTTGCAAAAGCTCACGTCTACTCAATGATTCGAAAAACCGATCGATCGATTGAAAATTAATCGACAGAAAAATGTTTCTCGTAGTCCCGTGATCGAGTTTTCAGGAAATCGTCAACGAAGATCAAAGGCGATGTAACCGATTTAATTGACAACGCGACTCATTCGTGAGCCATATTTAATAAAGTCCAAGTTAAACGAGAAAGCGAGAGATACCAAGTGTGCAGGTATATAAAAGAGCAGCAGCAGGTGCCGTCAAGTGCGCCCCAATAAACCCATCCAACTGTCAATTAATACGAAACCCCCGGCTACCGACAGAAAACTGCCTATCCTTCGACGTTACGTATATTGTATACAGCAACTCCTTAGCCGATCAAAACAATCAAGGCCCCATTAGCCAATCGATCGTTTCGCAATAACGATTCATGCACACCTACTCACCTATATATGTACGGACAAACATACACACGTGATACTCTAAAATCATCTTTAAATCAAAAATCGAAGGTAAATCATAAATGAATAATAACTCCATCGACTTTGACAGCGTAAACATCCCGTAACGAGAATCATCCCATTACTTAATTGTGGTGCATGTATAGTTAAGTGCACGTAATAACGCTCACGCACTCCTACCCCAACCGTGCGACATCTCTTAGCGTCATACCCTGTAATACACTTACCTCCAACTACCGATCATCGGCTCCTTTCTCGGGGCCGTCGAGCAAAGCTCCTCCGCCACGTTGTTTTCGTTCTCTGTCGTTTTTTTTTTCCATATCATGCGCGTGTACGACGTACAAACACGCCAAACACAGAGACACTCGGAAGGTTTACTCGCGTAGCCTACTTTCTCTACAAAGAGAATTTTTTTTTTTTTTTTTTTTTTCACCGGCAAATACGCGCCTCTAGCAAAAGGAGACGAAGGAGAAGAAGAAGAAGAAGTCCGCTCGCCTTTCCCCTCCAGCGGCTCCTTTCGACGTGTATATATACACGTTTTTCTCCGTGTGTATATACATACCTTACTCCGATCACGCTCATCTTTATAAAGACAGATATAGAGACAGAAGCGGAGATGGAAGGGAATTTCTCTTTCTCGATTTCGCTGTCAACGTCCCCTCACGACTCCTCCTCCTTCTTCTTCTCTTTTTATTAATGCCGTGTAATTCACTCTCAGTCATACATTGGCTCTTTTCTCCCTCAAGCCTAATTAATTGTCTCAGGAGGATGGGCTCGTTCATTGGGCGCGCAAAATGTTTTATACCACGCGTATGGTGATCATCGCATATTAATTTCAGTGGATGAGGTCTGCTGGAGAAAATATACATATATATGCCGCGATATTAGTTTTGAGGAAGGGATTAACGCCTGATGCGTGTGAACGTCTCGCGGAGATTTAAATTTAATCTCTGGGAAATCGAAAGCTCGTGCGATCGCTTTTGCTTGCGTAACGCGATTTTATCGTGCAGGTTGTTTTTCCTTTTTTTTTTTTTTTTTTTTTTTGGATTCGGAAAATTGGATTCTTTCGGAAAACTTATTTCGTCGAGTTACATAAACTATTCGTTTTTCAACAAAAATTATTAAATTACGGTGAGACCGTCTTGTTTTGGATGAATATCGAGAAAGTTATAAAAACTATCCCACCATCGACGGAGATATGAAACGCTACCAAATTCCTTCTCACATCAATACACCTCAGGAGTGTCCTGCGCTACCAGCTGCCAAAGAGCGACAAATTGCCCAGATTATCCAAAAAATGCCCCAGCTCGAGCCAGAACAATGGACAATTATCGTCACGCGTTGGAATGATGAGTCCATTTTTTTTATCTTGGCACGTGAGTGTACCCAGTTGCGATGTCTTGTAGGTCACACATGTTTATCACATTTGGCAGCCCCTTTGAACTCAAGACCCAACGGAGCTCGAGGTAACAAAGTTTCGGGTAGTTTTCATGACGCAAGTTATGCTGCTCGCGTCAAAAACCTGAATCCTGCTCGCTATCAAACCAGACTCCTGTAAATCCTGTTTCTCGTGTCCCTCTACGCAGTGCACGTATGAACGAGTGCAACGTAACTTGCTCATCGTTATCGTGCGTCGGATGACCCGTACAGGTAATAAGCAATAAGCTTGTAAACTTGGTTTTTATACCTCATGAGTTTGCTACGGTGGGCTAATAATTAACTTTTGTCAAAAATCGGTAATCTTGATTCACTGCAACGAGCGATATTGCGTCATTGAATCATACTAGCCCGATTGGTAATGGAGAAATTGAAATAGATTTTTTTGAACATCGTTGTAAAAGGTTCAAGAGGTACGAAGGATGCAATTTTAAGAGATCAAAATTTATGGCGAGTGATTCTTGCCGTTACGTAATGATCACTAGCTCCCGTGGACTTTTCTATCGGTCCGAGACTTAATGCTTGAATTTTGGAACGACTTTTTCTGATTGCATCTTTAGTGTTTTGCGCTCAGAAATGTTGTAGACGACTCGGTGTTTATGAGTGCGGGCAAGTATTTTTTAAAGTGCATTGATTTATTTCATTTTATTTTATTACGGGAAAACCATGTTTACACGTTTCGAAAGAGGAATATCAAAGATCTCGTATATCAAAGTCTTGATTGAAAAACTCAACAAAAGTAAGAAAATTAGCAAAGATCAGAAATCACCATTATAGTAATGATTTCTATTTTTTTTTCCACTGAGATAGACAAACTTAACATCGATCAAATGAAAGTATCAAATAATCAAGTACCCAATGGATTTTTCGAAAAAGTCTCTATTGTTATGAATGGTGTTCCAACTCCAGGCCACTTATTGCTTACAATCCTTGCCTATTTTGTTTTGGTAAAAAAAAAAAAAAAAACAAAAAAAAAAAACTAACGATCTCCCGGCACATCTTACACTCGCAAGCATAATTTTCACGCCGCTGGGTAACCGGTACCGATCCAACGGTGGCAGCGGCTGGAGCATCCCACCACCACAAAAACCGACTCGAGGATGAGACGTGGGTATCCCTTCACAACGGCCCACCGGAGGAGGAGGAGGAGAGACGGCCGCAGCAGCCAGCCGAGGTGAGTCTATATAAGCCGAGGCCCGAGCGAGCCTTGCTCGACATTTTTCGAGAGAGAGCCGCGAGAGCGCTCGCACGCATCTCTCCCACGTCACGTGCGACTCGCAAGAGTTTGAATGTACGCGCGCGCGCCGCGCACGACCGAGGTTTCAAGGAACGAGGGGACTTTTTGCCAGTGACTTTCTTGCGCGATCATGTGAGAGTTGACTATTGCGCCGATTGTTTGTCAGAGATCAAGTAGAGTACAGAATCCTTGGTTGCCTTTTTTTTTGTTTTTTTTTGTTTTTCGTCCAACGTGATTGTTCGACGGAAGTATTGCCAGTGAAGAGGGATAAGTTGAGGGACCACCATTGACGCGCAGTGATCGGGAGAATCGCAGTGGTGCCATGGCGCGTATCGAGGTAGGTGTTTTTGTACAGTGTGATAATTTATCCGGAAAGCCGGGCTTCGCTGTGCTGGATGTGTGCAAGGACATTTTTCCCAATTCGTGCACTGAGTTTGCTTAGTGGTTGTTTTATTTGAGACCTCTATCTGTGTCATTAACTCATAAGATTCGTTTTGGTTTTGGAAATCGAGTGTTTTTCTATTTTTTTTATTTTTTTTATTTTTTGGTAAAAAAAAGATAACTCCTTACTGATGGGCAATCGTTTTGAATAACGTGAATATATATAAAAAACAATCAATGACTACCAACAAAAGTAATGCGTATTTCATAAAATGTTTCATGATCAAGATGTTGCACATCTTAGTTGATTTCTTGTAAAGTTGATATTGGTATGTGTACCTTGTTGTTGAAAGTAAATTATTTCTGTGGTTGAATTCGACTGAAAGACCATAGTAAAAAGTTTTCCATTTTTTTCTTTTGATTTGGTGCCTTCGATCAAAAGTCACGGTAGTTCAACGACACGCAGAGGAAACAATTTTTATGGAAATCGAGATAGATAAAATGTAGCTTTATTTCATCCATTGAGATTCCGATGGTATCTTGAACGAATTGTAACTTTTGACGTGAAGCACCGCATCTAAGAGATATTTTACTTAGAAAAACTTGGATACAAAAAGATATTCATGAACGAACAGAAATCAATCAAAAGTCCTGCAAGTCCTTTTAAATGTACTTCCTTCAGTTGTAAGCCACGGGTAGTCAATTTTCTTAATTGGATCGAAATTTCTCTTCATTTCTCATAAACCATGTAGTCCGATGATGAAAAGTGTTACTCACACAACATCTGATCTTGTAACTCTATCCAAAAAATCATCGTGCGGAAGATTATCCCAAAAACCCGAATGAAACCCCCTAATTACCACACAAACGGAAAAAAGAAAGTGCCGGAAACAAGCACACGTGCAAAACGCGTGGAATAGAGTCACAGCTGATTGTTGCCGACTATGCGGGTAGAAATCGCCGACGCGCTCTTTCACCTCACAACTCCCGTCAATTCAAAAGATTACCCGTCTCTTCGCCGCTTGAGAACAACTGAGCATACGCGCGTTGTTAAACTGCCGACAGTTTTGAGCAACGAATTGCCCGGGGGTCTTGTAAACCTGCACAATTTTTTGTTTGATAACTTATTCGCACGGGGCTTAGCAAACGTACAAGACGCTTCGTAGACGAACCTTTTGTTTCCCAAGATAACGAAATTCTTGATGGTTTTAAGGAGGTTATACGTGTGCAGTCAAAGTAATAATTACATTAGTTGACTCTCTGGGGTTAGAAGAATAGTCAATCGATAAATTTATAAAAAAAANAAAAAAAAAAATAAAATAAAGGATTTTTAAAACATTTTTTTTTTTTAATATTAAAAACTAGTTCTTCCGATCCTGATGGATAGTATTTGAATTAATAAAAGACCGTTAGTTAATTCTCAGAAATGTTTGAATATGGTATTATCAAGATACATGTTTTGAAAATATGTGTATGAATTCTCAAACTGCCTTATTTAATAGAAAAATTTTTAAAGCGATTTCGTAATGTAGGGCAAAAAGTGAGCTATTTATGTTGACATTAATGTCTTTTTAAATTTTTCGACCACGAATTTTTTTTCGAGTGCTATTAATATTAATTTCGAATCGGTTAAGCTTTCTTTTCATATTACTGTATTTTTATCCTTTAAACTTTAATTTTATAAAAACTTTTTACATTAGTTACATCAATTGTTTATACGACCATTTTTTTAAATAGTTTACAAATTAAAATCCTCCTAAACCAAAAATTCAAGAGCTTTGAAAAAAAAAATGGTAAAAAACATTTTCCCCATTTTATCGCTCATGGCGTATAGTAGACAAAATTTTGATTAAATAGTTAGCATACATTCCAAATTGCATTCTCTTTATTATTATGAATTTTTTACAGAAAAAAACTTAACTACGTACTTGTACGTAGGTAAGATCCGCTACTCTCTATACATTCACGGTAAAAAACTCGAACTTTCATGTTAATAATTTTTCATTATTTTGTTGTGCAAAATCTGTGCTTGTACCATAAGTCCCTTATTCATTTTAAACAAAAAAAATAAAAATAACAAAGCCTTCAAGAAAAAACATTTGACTACGGTCGAGTGCTTGTGCAGCATCAAAGAATGCCAAAATTACAGTAAAACCCCAACGCTCGGAGCGTGAACTATTCATCTCTAAACCACGAAAAACGAAAGTCCCAAAAAAAGAACGGGAATAATTTCCAGCGATGGATCTAATATGCATGGATGGGTCGACATACCGAGCATTACATCACCGGTATATACCTATACGCTTGCATTACATCCAACGAGCTACGCGCGGATTGTGTAATTGGCGCACGGGCAGTGCAAGCTTAAAAGTGCGTGCGCTCAACTGATCCGGTCTGTAGCTTGTATATGTTTATGAGAGTCTCGGGGTTTTTACTTTTGCTTCTGTGCGGTTTATGTGGTCTGAGGTTGATCCCACAGGGTTTACAATCAGTCTGGAATTTTTTGCACTGATCGTTGGGTAGTTTTGTGTATCGATGGGTCTAAAGGACTTTGGTTCGACTGTACTCTGTTTGCCTGATGTGCGCGACTTTTTTAAATCAACAATGGAGCGCATTTGATAAACCAAAATATAATAAATGCGGTTAAAAAGGGGTTCTACGGGTGCTGCTGTTTTTAAACGATTAGGACCGATTCTTGACAATGTGTACAGATTTGCATGATAAATCTTACGCTGAATGTAATTCAACGAAAGGTTGGAGCTTTCCTTAAGGATATCAGGATAATACAAGGTTTAGACCAATATTTTGTGTTGTTTTTACTAAAAGGATTATTTTCTTTCAAATGTTCTCGAACTATGCCTGTCGACAGAGGTTCTTTAAAGTTTTTTTTTGAACTGGTCAAAGTGAAAAAGTCTATTAATTTCTAAAACATCTTCAGTGGATTGGTTATTTCAACTGTAATATACAAAACCAATCAATTCACATTAGTCTTACATGAAAAATTTTCATTAAAATTTTCATAATACTAACTGAAGTAATGCGCACTTTATGTGAATCTCTTGGGTTTATTTATATAATTTTCAATAAATTTTATGAAAAAGCATGAGTTTTCTTTAAAAAATGATTATTTTTCTACATGAATAATTTCCTGTATTTCCAAATAGTTCGTATTAAATTTATGATTTGTGTTGTAATCGTCTCTTTCATGTTTTAAGTTTCAGTTTTGACTTTCAAATAGTTTTATACCACGTTACTTGTTGTTGGCCATCATGTAATGTCCAAAAAGAAAGCTTTTCCTGGATTTAAAGAATTTTTTAAATTGGGGATATTGTCTTTGAAGAATCGTTTAATGAATATTCAATCCAACAATTATCAATATTTTGAATCCTCATCTTGTGCTGTCTCGATTTTACAATTGTTTTAATCATGTTAGTTATTGCATTAACACAAATGATGAGGAAAAACGTAAAATTTTACTGACGCCCTACATTTACGGCTCAATAGATGAGATTCCCATCGAATCTATAGAGAATTTGAATATACTCTCACTTTCTCGGGAACGGGCAGTAAAGTTAATGAGGTTAATAAAAATTACCATTTTAGAAAATAAAAGATATCCGTGGCTGTAAGTTTATGAAAATGATTGTTATTGATTGAGAAACGCAGCCGGCGAAAGAGGTCGAGTCTCGGATCTTCGAAGAAAGAAGGCACCTTTCTCACGACAATATATTATATACTTACACGAGGGATACATAAAAATGTAAATTCATAAGTAAACACTTGGAGCGCGTGGGACCTACTTATACGAAGCGAAAGTCGAAAAAATGCGGTTAAACGTCTCCAAACGTGTGTATGGGAGTTGAACTCACGGAAGGTGATCGGACGGAAGATGGAAGTAAAATCTGTACTTGTGGCAGGTACTTGGAGTGCGCCGTTGACTTTGACTGTGAAAACTCGCCTGGCAGTTGACGGAACGTGACCAAAAAATTTATGAGGAATTTTCGGGTCACTCGATTCTGAGAATTCTTCGTGGAAAATCAATCGATGTATTTTTTGGATTATACTTTATGATGGAAAGTTTTTAATCTAAAGGTTTACGAAACATTATTGCTGCAGTTTATGAAAATTAAAAAAAAAAAGTTTGTTGTGTACATACATTTATTAATTTGGTATTAAAATTTTCATTTCGAGAATACAAATTTCAAGTCAAATATTGTACGAACGGAAAATCTACGGAGAATATTGTAAGCATTTTTTAACTACTGTATAAGTGTTGATTTATTGGGAGTAACGTAAACTCCAAGTTAATTGATGTATAGCTTGTTGAGGTCTTTATTTTTTTTTTTAATACATCGTTATGGGTATTGAATGAAGTTTAAAACGGTAAAAGCACTGCTCTATCAAGTTAACGACTTAATTGGGGTTCATTATTCTGTAAACATTTTTTTTTGGTATTGAAGTAATTTAATTTTGAACCAAATTTCTTTCGTTACAAACGCAGCTTCGTTTTTTTGTTTTTTATTTTTTTTATTTATTTTTTTTCCACAGCTGCATTTTTTTATTTAAAAAAAAATTTTTTATTCAAAAGATTTAAGTTCCAATTTTTTTTTAGTTCTGAATTTTTGTGGTAAAAGAAAGTTATTTTGATCGTTAATTTTTTAAAATTATTTTATGTTGTTGATTTTTTTTCTTTTACAACGATGTTTGGTCTAACATTCACTCTTGAGTCACCCATACAGTTGAAAATTCACAAAACTCAATAAATGTCACAATGTTATGATTTATAAAACTCAAAGCATCATCTAAAAAAGCACTTCAGCTTAAAAACTGCACTAAAACAAAATCTAATTCCGTACCAACTATAAGCCATCGATGTACCAGCGAAAGCCGCCCACAAACGTATATGTATATGTACACATACGTACAGACCCGGGGTAAGATCCTAGTCACCGATACCACCTCGTCGCGATGATAATTCCGTCAACGAAGCCCACTCGGTTGAAAAGGAAACCACGTGCGCGTAGGTTGAGCCTTGAAATTACGTCGTCGCCGCGCCATCGGAATTCACGGAAAAGGCATCAATCAAGCGCCGCTACCGACCACGAAAAAGAAAGTGTGTCGCCTCCCGCGCGCGCTCGTTCGTCCACGTACAAAATTGATTGTACCGCCGTGAGCACGAGTACATATATATACGCGCGTACCTGGATGACCCGCGGCTCTTGGAAATTACCCTTCCACATCGAACCGAGCGTACACGTATCGCGTGCCCCTCGTTACACCTACCAGTGAAATTAATAACCACGAGCTTCTTCCAGGCGAGGGGGAGCGCGGGGTGCAATGCACACCGTCAATGGGGTTGGGGTGAACAAGGCAGCGATAAGGAAATCGTACAAGGGAAAAAGGCCCTGCGGGCGAATCACGTGCAGGGCACGACACACGAGCGGCTGTACCTCGGCGTGCAGTGTGCGAGCAAAGGGAGCAGTGCGTGATTAGGGTATGACTATGCATGAAGGCTCGCCCCGGCATTTGACCCAGTAGCTGTTTGTAATGGTGTGCGAGGGTTCGAGTAAACGTGTATGTACAAAAAGAGAGAGAGAGAGAGTGCTGCCTTGGGTCGTAGGTACACGGTTCCTCGTGTTTAGCCCGAGGCCGATTTCGCTGAGGCTACGGATGCTTGCCGATTTCTCTATGTGTGTGGACACGTCCACTTTCTAAATTCTCTTTCTCTCTGTCTCGGGAGAAAGGTCACCCGTAGGTGATGTTTCCTTCCTTCCTTTTCTTTTGCTGCTTCGCCGGGGAAAAGAGAGGATGTCACCGTTGGGGGTTCCCTTTTTTTTAAGAAACGAGACGAGAGTTGTGGCCATTGCGTTGGGTTATCTGATCGGCCTTAACGGCTCCCCATATTGCAACTCGGAGGTGGCATCGTGAGCTTTATGGTTGTGGTTCCGAGGACATTGATCCAAATCAAAGTGAGTTAGCGTGTGAGTGATAGAGCAAAACCAGATGACAATGGAAAGTGCGATCGTAGGTGGAACATAGATGAGCTTTCTAGATATGTTTCATTTGGTGTGACGATTCTTCTGTTCTGTTGGACATTAGGAGTAAGACTGGAATTCGTACGAAGTATACTTGTATATTTTTAGAATCAGTATTTAATCGCAAACATTCCATTGGTTGGTTGGATAGTTCAAACATCCATCTGCCTACTCTCAAGGTGAATCCCTTCATCATTGGAGCATCAAAACTTGAAATTTTTCCTCCCTGTTTCACTCTGAAATAAATAATCGTGGGGTATCATCAAAAGCACAAAGCTACGTTATTTATGATCCCAACATGATTTCCCACTCCAGTGTTGCGCAGAAATGCGTTAAGCTTTCGATCACCACGACTAATCTTCTATTGTACGTACAACCTCGCATACGTATGACAAGGCATTACGACCTCATAACACGTGCACCGTACAATCATGCGACTCTAGTATCAATACAAAGCCATAGAGGTGCATACAGAGTGTAATGTCAGTAAGACACGCTAAAATTTTTTTCCGCAATGATATTGTTGCAACCCTTGGATTACAAATATCGAACTCTGCTCTTGGATTGCTCGTTGTGTGGCACCAACCTAACAGGAAAACAAACTATGCTTACATTGCGGTATTTTTCAATGGATTCTCCAAATGGAGAATAACAAACAACATAGTATTAACAATCGTAGATTGGCAGCAAAACTTTAGACAATTTTAACGAGCTTACTTGGAAATGAATCAAAATATAAATCCTCTTCCAACTGTCGGAGTAAGTCCACGTGAATGCTCATACCACGCGAATCACGCAATAACGTGCAACCTTACTCATCCCACAACTAAGGAGTGCATGGCTCGCGTGTGAACAGCAACAATATATACGTATTTCCCAACGCGTCCTACTAGCGCACCCGAGAGAAAGAGCTTGCCTCGAAAGCTCGTGCACAACTGTTTACCAATGGCCTTGGAGTCTAAGCATTGATGATTCCCCGTTACGTTCGCAAAGCAATGGAAACGGTCGAGTCTGGAAAATAATAAACATCTTTAAGGAGCAAATTAAAAAACTGGCGCGTGCAGATTCGCATCGATCAAGCGAGTAAAGGGGTTATAAAAGTGTGTAAAATGCTAATCGATGAAATGCACAAGAAAAAGAAGAAAAAAAAGCAAACGCACCAGTCGATTGGGACCGTCAATCATTGTCTCGAGCCACGGTGCAGGTAGGAAAGAGGAGAGCGAGCGAGGCACCCAATTGGTCTCCCCTCGAGAAAGTCACGTATATCCCTCCGAGTCAAGACAAACAGAGCCTCCGCGCGTTAATGAATCGAAAAATCGTTTTCTCTTCACGACCGGCAAGTACAGGCGGACACACACGGGTACGTGTACAAGCCGCAAAACACCAACTCTCCGGAGAAACAGCTCAAAAGGCTGAGAGAGCCTCGTTACACACATACACCACGCGTTGAGAGAAGATTCGCGATTGAGCCGCGTAAATGCATCGAATGCACTGGGCTCGTTTGCAATGCCACCGCGTCCATTATTATCGTCCTTGATTGGGCCATTTTTTGTTTTCCTCTTCTTCTCCTGCATTGCCATGGTTAAACGGACATTGTGGAACACAGTTTCGCAAGTTCTCATCCTCGGGTCTCTGCGCGCGTCTGTTTCTCAGTTACGCCTACGATACGAACCGGATGTGTTGGTGCGGGGAGTCCCTTACAACGCGAGGCTTATGTCATACGATGTTTCGTAATCATTGTCACTTTTTTTTTTTTTTTTATACTAGCTGTCCTTTTAGAGTCATGGATTGTTATTAGAGTCCTACCTGTTAGGGTTATTGAATCGGACGAATGAATCGGCCGTTTCGTGCGCCCATAGTAAAAAGAGAAAACAGTAAGAAAGTGATAATGCTAGAGATCCATCTAACTAATGCTAAGAGCTGGACATGATCGTTTCTAATTTGACACTTCATTGAAATTGTCTTTCTAACCATTACAACTCTGCTGATGTTCATTCTACTTACTTTCACCTCCTGTCAACGTGTTTTTCAAAAAAAGTTTTTTTTCCTTTTTTTACTTGGCATCCAAAAAGATGATAAGTTTAATCGAAATGAAGCTCAGTTGCACCAACTCCCAATTTTTATCGTGTAACATTTTTACTATTG
Source organism: Copidosoma floridanum (assembly GCF_000648655.2). The sequence goes on along the minus strand of NW_019379468.1, from coordinate 1,246,606 downwards.
TACCAAAAAAATTAAACATAGGTTTCGAAACGCTTTTTTTAAAGGTAATCTCTCTTTTTACTCCTGGATAACGAAATTCATCAACAGTGCTCGTCAAAATATCGAGGATAGATTGACTCTGTTATTAAATTGCATGATCGGTGGGTCGTAAATCGCGAGAAAAATGATACCAATGTTCCAGCCATGCCCTATATATTTCAGATTGAAATTTCGTTGAGTAAGGATAGAGTGTAAAAGCATGTCAAATTCTAGTGTCTGAAATTCCAATCATGTCCACTAAGATAATGCGATGCAGTAAAAGAAAATGAGATTTAAGACAGCCATGAAATGCTATTGTAGCTTCAAGTTGTCTTATTCATCTGGATTCTCTTGTTTTATTACTCAATCAACCACACTATTTCCTGGAAATTCGAGTGTTCCCTCCTACTTTTTGGTGGTATCTAACGTTGAATCGAATTCAAATTTAACTTTATGGTGATTTTATTTTTTTCATGAATTGCCTTTAACAGCCTACCATTTTTGTAAGTCAAATTAAAAGATACTTGAGTTTCGGCGAGTTTTAAACCATTAAAAACGGTGGTTTACAGGCTAATAAAATTATAAAAAATCGTTTTAATAAATTAGCCCCTATTTTGAAAGTAATTGTTCTAAGTTATGACCTGTCTCATGATATTTATTGCAATGGTCATAAAATATTAGGAAATAAAATGTACCTACGCGTAAGAAATTAAATATAATGCTGTCGTGCGAGTGGATATGAAGCTACTAGAAAATTATTGATCATTAATAATCGAAATTTCAACAGATCCGTGGTGTGATGTTTTAACACATTATTATAATTTTTCTATTGATTTAGAATTGATTAAATAACGATTTTCTTTGAGAATGCTGAAAAATTAAGAGTTAAAAAAACGCGCACAATCGCAGTTTTACTGCCAAATTTTCATTTTTATTGCTAGGTACTACAGAAAAAATTTTTTTCTTTCTTTGTGCGTGGCATTGCCACTGTTGTGCATGAGTAGTATAATTTATGATGAAGGCTATGAATTTCATTTGTGTACAATTTTTTAGGTAATTTGTTATTTATTACTTAGTTAATTTTTTTTCATCTCATCCATTGTGTGATCGAGTATTGGGTTTACAAATAAGGATGCTTAACCGGTATAAAAAGAATCTAATTAATAAATTTCTTAAACAAACAAAAGAGAAAATATTAACTACCGTAAGATCTGAAAAATATTCATTTTTTTACATTGTTAAATAATGTTTTGATTATGATCATCAATATTATTGTGATTATCAATGTAGCGAGAGCAATATTTTTAATCAATACAAAAATCATTCGACAAATCTTAAAGTATAATTCTTATTAGAAATGATTAGTCTACTGAAACAATATACTAGAGTATTTCATAACCTATTACTACCGATTTATTTATGCAATGTTAGTTGTTTCGAATCATGTAAATTAAAACTTATAATTTTACTAATCAACTTAAAAAACACTTTCTGTTGCAGGTAATCACCGTGCTTCTTAGCATACTGTTGATGAGCCATCATGTTATTGCAGTTATAAATCAAGCCAATCTTACGTCATCACCAACAAGTGATAACGATAAAAGTGATTCCGTTGCAGCAGAGGATAGAATAAGCAGTTCATATGGGCTTCCAGCAGATTCTTACGGACCCCCTCCAAGCACAAAATACAAGGGCCCAGCTCCAGTTTACGGACCACCTGAGTTAACGGGCGATTACCGACCACCACAAACTTACGAACCACTCCCACCAGAACAGCCACCACCATTAAGTGGTCCACCAAAACCATTTTATTCCCCAAGCAAGCCAAAACAGCATGATCTGCCTAAATTATCGTATGGACCTCCTCCATCCGTACCTAAATCAAGTTATGGCCCACCAAAATCACAATACAGGCCACCAAAATCGCAGTATGGTCCACCTAAATCACAGTATGGTCCTCCTAAATCAAGTTACGGACCTCCACCTTCATTTAAAATACCAAAACCTGAGTATGGGCCTCCTTCGAAACCCCGTGCCCCTCCATCATCTCAATATGGACCACCATCAGGTGGTTTTGAAAGTGGACCTTCTATTCCTTTGTCCGTTGAAGCTTATGGACCACCAACAAAACAATCTGATGAATCATTCTCTTCCAAGCCTCAAGATAGTTATGGAGCTCCTCCAGTGCTAACAGCACCCCAACAACAGTATGGTGCGCCAAATGATCTCAATGGGCCTCCTCCACCCCCACCTCCAGGTGTACCAGCTCCTCCCACACCACCAGATATCAAATATGATGGTTGGCAACCAATCGCCGGCCATGTAAATACTCCAGATCAGCAGCAACCACCTATCAATGATTATGCCCCACCAGCTCTATCAAATGACTACGGTCTCCCATTACCCTCGAATGATTATGCCCCTCCAGCTCCATCAAATGACTACGGTGCTCCATTACCTTCGAATGACTACGGCCCTCCAGTTCAATCAAACGATTACAGCCCTCCACCCCAGTCGGATGGTTCCATTCCACCACGTCCATCAAATGAATATGGACCTCCTTCACCATCGACCGATTACAGCCCTCCAGTTCCTGACAATACTTATGGCCCTCCATCTTTTTCAAATAGTTTTGGTTCTTCCCTAAGTCAATACGGTCCTCCAGCTTCGGGTAATTCCCACCCTCCTTCGAATCAATACGGAACTCCTTTAAATAACAATGAAGCTAGCTTTAGTAATGGTGCTGGTTCAGATAATGGACAATCTGTAACCATTGACTCTAATCCCAATGTCCCCAGTGACTCTTATGGTACTCCTTTAAACAATCCTGAAGACCATCATCTGAAATCAATCGTTTCTCATGCAACTATTTCTCATGAAAGTGATGGGCTACCACCACCTAATCTGCCTCAGTTTGAGCCTCTGCATAACAACCAAAAAGCAATCGACAGTTCTTCGTCTAATAATGTTGAGCTACATCAACCTGATAACCACTACGGGCTTCCGGATGCCGATATCGTAAAAACAGTTGGTTTTAAATTATTGCCAAATTTCGGAATAAATGGTGACGGTAACGGTATTAGTGGGCGACCAAGTGGATCGTACGGTGCACCCCCTTCCGGAAGTTCTCATTCAATTGGTGGAGATGATTTTTCATTACAGAAGTTGCCAGCTCCATCTGGAAATCATGGCCCTTCTTCTGCTACTTATGGTGCTCCACCATTCTCTTCGGGAGCTTCATTTTCGTCATCGCATAGCCATCGTGGTGTCAGCCATTTTGGTTTGAATTTTCATAAAGGAAATGGGCATCACAGAAACCGTCACCGCACAGGACTTAGACCACCAGCACCCCCTCCGAGTGGGTTCACTCTTCCCAAAAGACAACCAGTAAAGTTTCGGGATTCTATACCAGCAGCTCTAATATCAAATATACACAAATACCTCTCTCCAGTCCAACCACCTAAAACTTATGGAGCTCCATCAGCCCACGAGCAACAATTACCAGGCATAAAAAACTCGTCACCTTTCCATGGATTTTCTAAATCAGTTGCCACTAGTAATTCGTTTAGTGCAAATACGGTACTGGCTGCACCTAATGTCAACTATGGAACACCATTATCGTTTAACGACTTTAATACTCCAGCTCCATCTCTAACGTATGGAGCACCCAACTTTGTACCACCATCGTCCTTAGGAAATGGCGGTAATTTATACCAAAGTGTTGGAACATCTCTAGCACCCACTTATGGAACACCCTTAAATAACGCACACGGAAGCGATTGCCAGAGAAATGGAGGTAATTTCCAATACAACTTTGGCAGCCAACCATTGAATTTTGATTCACTAAATCAACAAAATATAAACATAGATTATAGAAATCAAGCAATAAATTCAGATTCGAGCTCGTTGACTTCGGCATATGCCGCCCCAAGTGTGAATGAATTGGCGTTGGAACACAAAAGAGAAAATCCAGGTGACTTAAAAGATAGCTACGGAAATCCAGTCGACAATAACTTTGGAGCCTCCGATCAATCTGGGGCTGCTTTAGCAACGCACTTACAAACAGCCGAATTGTCGGACTTGTCCAGCCATAGTCAAAATTCATTGACCGAAGGCCCTTCTCGAGGACCAGAAGGGCTTTCAGCCGAGGCTCTAACAGCTGCTTTAACTGCCCAAGGTTACGGCGAAGCTAAAAATATCGTTCAATCAAGTGAAGTTGATGCCACGCAGTTTTTAAAATCAGTCGAAGGAGGCCAAGCTTTAGCTTTGGCACAAACATTGACCGCTGATGGTGACGGTTTTCAAATCCAAGGATCCCGAGGAACCTATACACTTCAAATTCAACCTGCTGATGGTGGCTTGGGAACCGAAAACTCCGATGGAAATGTAAGGCACGATCAAGTACTATCCAACGGCTTGTTACAGAACATTTTGTCAGCTATCGAGCAACAACCAGAGGCAGGACATCTGGAACTTCAGAGGCTAGCACCCCCACAACAACAAGGATACGGTCACGACTTATCCCAGTCGGCAAGTTCTTCGATCGTCAGCAACGTCAAGGGTTCATCGAATCAGGAGCAACCGAAACAACTAAGAGGAGACATCAGCCCCGATACTCAGGGGAGTAACGACCAAGACTCTGCTGCGTCCGATAACAGCCGTATAGCACTATTTTTCAATCAAGGTTTGCACAGTGCAAACGCAGAATCTAGATCGGTATCGAAAGACGAGAAACAAGCTGAAGTCATGCCAAACGAGAAACAAAGCGAATCGTAATGGCTCGCAAGGGAGGTACAATTATATCTGAATGTAATAAATTATTTATTGTGCGATCAGTTTATGACTATGTAACAACATCATTCGTTACGATTAAGACTTTTAATTTCTAAATTACGAGTCTCAGAAGAAAAAAAAAAGAAAAAAAAAAAATAAAGATTCATCAGTTAAAGTGCCATTCAAAATAGGTCGCTCTGTACAGATAATAGTTATTATAAACTTAGTATGTCTTTATACAAATGTTATTGAGTCCATCGCTCAGTTGATTCGAAAGGAAAATACCGATGTTGCATGGGTAGAATGCAAGTGAATGGAGTCTGATTTGTTGGTGCCTTTTTATTGATAAAACAATCGCTGAGCCAAGGAGAAAGTTTACGGGGGATCTTCTTCAAGCAAGGACTGCTTTTCACTCTCACGATCCTACGCCGTAAATATCGAGGAGTCTTGAGATCGGCGCAGGTAGCTAGAGGCACACGGCAAGACCGCGGCTGGTGAAGGTGGAAGGAGGCGTTGGTGAGCGGAAAGCGAAGGAGACCCTTTCTCAGCCGGAGGCTCCAGCTCAACGAAAGTATAGATGAGCGCTGACCTTTCAGGTTACCTTTCGGCAAATTCGTGCCACGAACTTGACACGAATACCTTGGCTAAGAGGAAATACCATACACGAGTATACGCACGCTCACCCAAGCTTGAGCAAACATATGCCAAGTATATTTACTGTAAGCTATTGAGCCAGCGTCAATGTCGATTTTCCAGCGGGTAAACTTTGAGTAAAAAAACAAGGAAAATTAAAAAAAGAGAGATAACGATTTTGTGTTCACTTACCTGAGTATAACTATATGACTTCAGATGATGAGTAATACTTTCAGAGTTCATTGGGGCAAAGTGCTCGGTGACAGTCACGGGTGAATGTGCAAGTTTACATGTACTTTTTTATTTCCTTTTTTTTGTACCATTTTCCTTTTTTTATTTATTTTTTTTATTTTACATCAATAATGATAGTTTACTAGAAAAAATTGTACATCAGTTTGCATGAATCAAGTGTGGCTGTCCGTATGCCTAACAGTATGAGTAAATACTACAATGTTATTGTTACATTAGGAATATTCGCATTGAACTATTACCAAGTCATGATTGAAAGTTATTCTAACATGAAAGTTTTTTCATACGTTTTTTATGATACCTTACATGATTAATTTACTTTTCATTAACTCGAACCTTTTCTTTTACAATGTTTATTTTTTACTAGTAAAGTGTTAATTGACTTCTTTATCGAAATTTATGTATTTGCGTAACAAATGTATTCTTCGTACGCAATTTAATTTTACAATTTACAGTTTATACCCAAATCCAAAGTTGTTTTATCAGCAAAATGTTTTTTTGAGCTTATCAAACGTGCAGATACTGCACTATCCAGCCATAAGAGCGTTATTGTACACATCGACGTTTTTTTATTTTTTATTTTAAATTATTTAATTTATTATTTTATACATTATAATGTAAGCTCCGAAAATACGTCTGGAATGTACTGTATCCATGGAGTAATAGTCAATATTTCTCCTTGCGATACAAGGAATTGCGCGTATTTGTGCTATATGTATTTGTTTTGTATACACACTGTGCGTCACGCGTGTAAATATATGCATATTTTGTAAATAAATGTGTGGCATTATTTGTTACTCCTTCAATTTAATTAGTATTATAAAAAAAATATGGACATTCCTTACTGAGAGATAATTTCCTAGCCATTGAGCGATTAAAACAATTTGAGACTTACGTGACTATATTGTTCACGAATTATTTTCAATTCAGTTTTTATAGAAAATACTTTTTTTCATTGATTGTTAAAATTCATCGTGTACAGTTAAATTTATAAATTTTTTTACTTTAACCACTCGACGCTCAACCACAAGTTTAGCCGATTTCTGCTAAAGTAAACAAGGTCAAAAAGTAAAAACTAACAAACAAAGAATAAGTTGTTGAGATATTCATGGATAATAAAAATAAACCAACGCAACTAACACTGCTGATTACCAAAGGTATAATAATTTCAACACTTTTCTGCAATTATGCTTCGAGAGGGTCGTCAGATAGGTGAGTGTATTTTGTTAATACATATGAAAAAAAAAAAAAAAAAGAAAAAAGGACAGCATTGCATTTTCGCGCAAACACGTCATCAGTGGGAACCCCAAATTAAGGCTCCCGCAATTTTCATCCACGCGAAAACCAGTGGCCAATCAGCCTCTTGAAAATTGTATTACGCCTTTTTTTTTTTTTTTTTTGCCGCGCTTTTAATAAATATGCTAATGCTCAGGAAAACTCGGACTCCGCTGTACACAGGTCGCAACAATCATGGACTCCTCTGCGTGCCCCTCCCATATTTTCCCCCCTTCACGTCCTTTCATGCATAAACCATTTTTTCATGCTTCCCGCCTGTCGCTTTACGCAAAATTCGCCAAAAAATTTACGGAGCAGGGAAGAAAGTCGCGAGAGCGGAAAAGAAATCGCAAGCGAGAGAGAGAGAGAGAGAGGGAGAGATACGGGTGTACAATGTACATGCATTTTGGAGCTGGAACTCGGAGGTGCTTTATTTCCATATTGAGCCTGCAGCCAACTGCTCCCTAGACAGCGCCAGAAGGAGGGCTATGCATTTCTTGCCTCCGGAATTCATACGGTGATCTTAGGACAGGAGCTTGTCTCGTAACTTGCCCGCGGACATGCGGCATATTTATACATGTATATGGGCTATCTCGGGACAGGACTCGCATACCGATATCAAATGTGTTTGGGAATTTTTCGCGATCGGCTCTTTGCTCCCTCCATTGTCTTCCAAATGCATACAGCTGAGCTTGTTGAGTATACGTTGAGTGCCAGTATCCAAGTTTACAAGGGATGGTCTTAAACAATGCAGTCTAAATGAAGAGCTTTTTGTTGTCAATAACAGCTTCATTCGATTATATTTCAACTAGTGTCAAATCTATTCTTCGAGCAAATTATTATTGATCAAGCAATTGAAGGACCCTATTTTGCGAATTTCAAATTAAGACGCAATTTTTATACAACCATCAAATTGGAGGTAATTGGTAAGGAAATCTTTTGACCGGCCGTGGCCTTATTCTACAAAAATATATCGGCATCTTTACATGGTGACAAAGACCAAAGTGTTTCAAAAACGAGTCATAAATTCTGAATTCAGTGCCATTCACTCGCTCAATAAATGCCAACGCTCACCATAGATCATTCACGAGAATCAAACAAGAATTTCTCTTCAGTTGATTTACACTTTAATTTACCTCTTTAATCAAATGAATCTTTATTATTATAATTTTCTTTTTTTTTTGTTTCGATGAAAACGATCGGCTGTAAGCACGTACATCTTGAGTATACGTATACAACACGTGCAGGTGCAACATACCTCGAAGCTGGTACTTACGAGACGCTTTGGCCAGAAAAGAGTTCTGCAAAAGTGGCCGGAGGGGAAATAACATTCTCCACTCCGTACATACTCTGGGTCAAGTCTAGCGTGTCTGGCTCTCTTGCACCTGTGGAAGGTCGTTTACGCCTTTGTAAACGTCGCGTTGTCCTCCTCAAGCGCTTGTATGTGCAGGTGCGCCTTGCGCCAGTGACCACCGCTTAAACTTTCTTCTTTGACTTGTCGCTTGTTTCCGCACTTGAGATCGACTCCTTTGTTATTCCAGCTTTGATTGTGTTTCGTGGGAATTATTTACAATTGTGTTGCTAGATTGGACAAATACATGGGGCACTGCGAGGCAAGGAGATACAAAAATTAAACCTATTGGTGTTTTTCAATTGTGAAATTTCTCTGTTTTGCTATATTTCTTCTTCCTCTAATTTTTCAGAATATTTCATTCGTCTCTACCGCAATAAAAAGATCGATGAAACGGAGACTAGCTTTGGCACGTGCTTGTTCGACAAGTCGTATTATGGAGGCAGAGAAGCAGCTCTGGATCCGAAGGTAAACTGGAAAGTAAAAGTTCAGCGGACTTGCAGGGAATTTCCCGCAAAGCCACTCTCACTGCTTTGATTGATGAGCTAATCGGTTGCTCTCAACGGGACATTGGGGTAAAAGCGTGTAGGGGCACTGGTAGAGGAAAAAAGAGGGAGGTCATCCAAAGAAGGGAAATTTTCTCTTGGTTTTTTGCATCTTTACTCGCTCTGTACGTAGCAAGTGAAAGACGATGGACACTCGTGTTACAAGTTGAACAAACAATTATCGACCTACAATCTAAGATCGTAAACCCAGGAACTTTTATCCATTACCACAACCATTACCCCCCTGTGACACTAGAGCCTTAACCGTATAATCTGGGGTACAATTAGTTGACAATTAATTATTCATACTTATTAATTTGTAAATTTATTTTGAGTTGGTTTTTGAGTGAGAAGTTGGGTAGTTGATCAATGAATTTTTTTCTAATTTTAACAGTCCACTACAACGAGCATTCAGTGTTCATGTTTGAAAATATACAAAAAAATAAATGAGCTTGTCCTTCTGCCTCTTCTAATTAACTAATGTATGGATGTCTTGTAAAAAAAACTTTTGCAAAATACAAAATACGTTCTGCTTGACTTTTTCAATCGTCAATGGTGAACCATTTATGAAAATAAGTGATTTGAAGGGAAGTTATGAAGGGAAAAAGCAAAGAATACGAAAGCTCCGGTGGGACAGCCATGGAATTTCTGTATTGAAATATGGAATAAGATATGCGAGGTACAACAACTGGTCGTTGGGGCGAAGTTGTACTTACGTGGCCTCGAGAGACTTTCTACAAGCTCCAAGTGTCTAAGATGGAATACAGGTGAACGTGGAAAAAGAAGTGCTGTGGAGAAACAAGTGGTCCAGCATCCCAGGCATTCGTTGTCATGTGGTTTTCTTTGTATTCACCCTCCCTAAGCCAAGTGAACTTTTTTTCATTTTTATTTTGTTTATTTTCTTTGTATCTTTTTTTCTTTTTATCTCTAACTGCTCATTGAGATAACCTTTCAGAATCCCTCATGACGTTTTTCAAATTTCTTGTTACGTACACCAATCTTTCTACAATACTACGACTACATTTTCTACGTAAAAAGACACAATTTTTTTTTATTGATTTCCATTTGTTTTTTTATTTTATTCTCAAACATATCAACATTCCTTGCACACTTATGAGTATCCATTTGTATACCATAATCTTAAAAAATTATCATTCGACCCTGAAACACCTATAGATAACAAGTTAATTCACTCGAAACAACGAGTTAACCCCAACCCATGAGATTTAAAAAGAAAAACACAAATTTCACTCATTCCCTCTCATTGATTCTGTCCCGATAACGAAGCCAGAACTTCAGTTTTTGATAGCCACTAAAAACGTCGCATCAAACGTAGGGGGAGCGGGGAAACCCTTAAAACGCTCAAGCAGTGCGTCTTGACAGCCCCGAGTCCCTAACTTTAAGGAGGAAAAGGAGTGGTGTGGGACGAGGGATGAAGACGCGACTTTGATATTAGCGTCGCTCGCAAAGCACCAGTGGAACTGGTGTATAGACTTCCTTCGGGAACTTGTGGCAATTCGAGTCACTTTGCACCAAACCCCTCTACATAATATAGTCCCGTGTGATCGTGTACGCCTCCCCCTTTTCTTCCCGACGAGGAGATCGAGCGACACGAGATTGCCGAGAGCATTTGTTATGGATGTGTGGGACAGAGGCCTCTTGCCGTCGGAACTTTCTAATGAGGGCAATTTAGAGATTAACATGGCTCGAGGCCCGTACAAGACGAAGATGGGCGGAGATAAAAATTTCTGCTGATACTCCTGGGGCTGGGTGAAAATGGAGTGTCGACGATGCTCGAAGCGCGTCGCTTTGACAAAGGAGAGATCCAACCGATCGACTGGCAAATGCACCTGGTTGCGACAAAACACTTGAGAAAAGCACACATCTTTGGTAGTCTTTGAGATCCAAGCTTTATTCTCTTCGATGATTAAATAAAAAATGTATATGCTCAATCAATCGCAAGTCACACTCTTTTGATATTATTTATCTGCAGTAACTATTGCCGATCACAACATGCAAGTGACATTGATGTGCCAAAGTCGAGATGATGTCTTCTATGTGTTTCAGTACATACTGGGTGTACTTACTAATACGCTTGCATAAATAAAGATTATTCATCTTGTTCTAAGTCCATTAGTAGAAGATCCTTAAACCAAACAGCGATTTGCATCACAAAGATAGCCACGCCACGCTCGAGTGAGTAAAGTAATTATCAGATAACTGCACTCGATTGTTGAACGTTTGGTTTTACTCTACGATTGAACAGTTGGAGCAATTGAAATGTGCAAACTAAAATTATGAGAAGTTTCGGCTATAAAAATAACGAGTTGCCTATACGCGTACTGGCCATTGACGGAAAGTACCGATGAATTAATAATTATTCGCAAGAAATCACCCATCGAAGTTAAGTCTTGAAAAATATATATCTGATGACCATGCAGATAAACACAATTGTCGTTTTGTAATCAAACATTGGAGTAGCAAAGTGATCGAACGTCCGAGACAAAATGTCCACTGTGGACGCGATAGCTGTAATTTAATAACTTTGCTACCTGATGAGCAGATATGGATTGAAACACGGCTGCACTTTACGTTTGCTCTCTCTCTCCATCGTTCAGAGTCATCCTCCCTCACTTTTTTTCCACTTGACCAATCGAACCCCACCAGCAATCGATACTTTTAATCACCGCATCTTAATGAATATGGATGGCATGTGAGTTCTCATTGAACCTCGAGGGTGGGACCCTTCCCGTGGAATTTCATTTCAATAAATTATGAACTTGTTCGGGAAACTAATCAAAAAGCATCCCTGTCTGGGTGGTGGGGGAAATAAACCCATTTACCTACTACCTACCTGAGTTTTGCGATTACATTGAATTTTCAAAAGTATTTCGTTCCTTTGTTCATTTGCCGGTTCACGGAATGTGGTCTTTGATTTTGCGACTATTGGGGATGTACAAAGCTGGGCGAGGACTTATTAAACGGCGCTGAGTAATTGTTGAGCTTGTGCACGTTCCCGTTAATATCAATTTCCAATTGAGTTTTGTAGTTACATGAGTCTGGGATTTCCAACTTCATTTCCAATATCCATCAAAATGTGTTGCGAAGTATTTCAATTTTGTAAAGGCATGTAACTATTCGAAAATTTTTAATTTGTAATGAGCTCTAAATAAATGAAAAATTATTATTAGAGAAAGATAAATAGGCCCTAGCTGCATTGTCGCTAGACAAAAAGCGAAGGATACGAATAAAATACCATAAGAAAACAAATAATAAATTCTAATTCCTGAGCATACCTCATGCGTGAATATTTTCAATTGCACGAAAAATATCTATTATTTATGTATACTATTACTTTCTGCTGATTCATCAGGGTTTGTCAAAAACAAAGTTTTCTCATGACATGTTGAGCTTATGTTTTGTGTGATGTCAATAATCGTTTATAAAAAATTTTTGTCTTTTTTTCTCTCTGTTACTTAAAAATATCTTAGTCATCACAGAAGTGTGTTGTCCATTTGTGTGGAGGTGCTGTGAACTGGATGTGTGTGAGTTCAATTTTTATTTAAATCTAATTTAGCATAGTTTATATTTTATAGCTAAAATTGTTCACCATCATCGTAACGAAGTGCTTAAGCAAATATTTATTACGTTGGAGTCAACGTAAAAATTTGTTAGCACGATCATAAAAATGTTTCCTATGAACTCTTATGCAAACAAAATCTCAAGTGTAACTTTTTTATTTGATGAATACAAACATCCTACAATAGCATCCATGCAAGTAAAATTAGACAACACGTAGAACATTCATAGTTTTCAATCTTCTAGAAAACACGACACGTTTTGTTGTTTACTACGAACTGCTTGCTGATTTTGAAATGGTTTCAGTACCTCGAAACATAAAAACTCCGAAAGGGGGCAAAAGTAACTTCAGCGTGTAAAAGTTTGAGAGCTGCTCTAAAATCCTTAACCTTTAGAAACTAAAAATAAAAGAAAAATGAAAAAAAACGCAAAAAACACCCGAGCAAAAGACCCTCGCAATTACTTCCCTTCTTCCCTCGTTAACCTCTTCAGCATTCAAGAATTAGCGAAATGAGATAACAAAGAAAGAATTAAGACTCCGCCGTGGTTGTCGCTTCTCCCATACACAGTTGCTCTGCCCGGTACTTTTGTGTCCCCGGGGGGGGGGGGGGGTGTCTAATGTATGCGTTGGTTCTCCTTCTCATCCCGTGATTTCTCGCAAGCCCGCGCTATACGGCCCATCCTTATTTTCTCCTTCCTCCACTTTTTCTTTATCTTCTCGAGGTGCTGATTTAAGCCACGGGCTCGCTAATGCGCGCGATCGGACGGTCTTAACGAATACACTTTTTTTTTTTTTTTTTTTTTTTTTTCAGGACTCGTGATTTTCCATAGTTTATCTTTACTACTTTATTTTAAATTTATGCCACGTAGCTTCAAGTGGCGCCAGGAGCTGGAATCACGTGTCCATAAATTTCATCAGCCGGTGCTCGTTACAGAGGATTATCCATCTCGTAAATCGTTAAAAAAAAATTGTACAATGAAAGAACTTGATGTATCCAAAGCGAGCATTTATTGATATTATGCTTTGTTACCTCGTATATCTATACTAGTAGTACCCATTTGTGATGCCTACACTCTTTCAAAATCACGGAAATTATGAATAACATTCCGAGTGATGATGAAGGTCGAGTGACCATGAAAAATGATTACTTTTCATAAAAAACTCATCTGTTGAACAGCTCATATATATATATGTATCTTATCGAACTTCCCAATGTCTTAGGGGTTGTAGAGCGATGGACGTAAGGGACCTATTGGTTTTTCAATCAATCACGCATCGTGATAAGACCCTGAGAAATTATATTCTATAAAAAAAAAAAAATAAAATAAAACAAAACTAGAGTCGTGATAGAAAACACGTTGGTAAGCATGAGATTTAGGGTGGACTGCTTTTCTATAAGCAGTTGATACGGTTTCTCCCCTTTGGCCCAATCGAGAATAAACTAAAAATGTATCTTGGATTAACCACGACCCATAAAAACAGTTGAAAAAAAAAAAAAAACATCCCTCAAAGACCCAAAATGTCCAACAAAGGAGACCAACGATTGGTATTGAAACAGTGGAGTAGCCAGTTTCCAATTAGTCGCTACCGATCTCTATACCAACGCTTATCCGGAGCAATAGCAACCAGTGCAAACTATTAGCAATACACGGCATTGCGAACCCGAAAGCCCGAGAGGGCGAGAAAGGAACGAGGAAATTACCTCGTAGTGTAAGGACTCTCTCTCTCTTAAGAATCCAGGATGGAAGGTGGGAAGAGATAACCTCAATGAGGACCAAGGGAATGTACATATATAGCCACGTGCGCCAAGAGAAGGGGACTCATTCCTCGAGTTCCAGACGAGCAAGCCTCTCCGTACAGCCTCGTCTTGAGCAGCATCAGTGACCACTAGGCAAGCGTGTACGCGTGCACAAGGGGAGGGGGGATAGCTCGCATATCTTACGGATCTGCTCGACTAATTTCACGCCACGGGTTCTTCACTCACGGGGGATCTGCGGGCTTTCGATGACGCAACGCCAGATGAGGGCTTAAGAAGAGGACAACGCGTGTGCGCCTCCTTAATTATTCCAATGCAATTGACGTTACCTCAGACTCACCCACACGCGCTACGGCAGCGGATGATAGAGGTGGTTCTCTTAGTGTAGATCCGTGCTCTCCTTTAAAGCGCGAGATCTCGAGAAGAGGGACGAGCGAGTTTGCGGTCGTCCGATGGCCTTCATTAATTCACAGGCGATGCCTGGGTTTTAATGATGTGGGCGTGCTCCGTTAGTTTTGGGGCTCACAATTAACTTTCACGGGGATATAATTAAAATCAGAGACGAAAGTTTGCCCGGCCGTTTATGGGACCTTTAGATCTTGGTGCTTCGAAGCACAGTTTTTTTTTTTTTTTTTTCCTTTCCTTTGAAGGTTCATGTGGGCAAAGTCGAAAATACTGTGGTCGACGAACGACGCACCCTTCAAAATCGGCACGGGAGTCAAAACTTGACTACCACGTCACGGGTTGATTCAAAATCTCCCGACAATCATGTCTCTATCTCGCCATTCGTCGTAATGACGATTGTTAAAAAAAATTAACGAAGCCTCTTCGACGTGGCCAAACGACATTCGATGAGCCTCCAACGCCTATTTCCCTCCCCGAAAAATAATTTAAATCACCCCAGCCTCCATAAACAAATTAAAGCTCTCGGGAAAGTCCTCTCTTGTTTTCCCACCCCCACAAAAAAAATAACCTCCGTTATTATCATCACCGTCAGCTCGTTCTTTTTTTTCCTCCCCCACCCCCCTGCGTGCACCCTCTCGACCATACACCTCCTCCCCATCCGACCGGCCACGTATAGCGTACAGCAGCGGAAGAAGAAGCGGAAGCCGCGTCTCGGGTTCCCTCTCCCGCGCTAGCAGTTGACACCCACCTGACTCAGATTTGTTGCTTCTCACGTTCTAACCGAAATTTATTTGACGTCACCCCCCCCCCCCGAAACCCTCTTCCAACGCGGGTGGCTTAATTAACGCTCACGGCTCTACTCTTGAAGTGGTGCAAGATGAGGGCGCGGAGAGAAAAGAGAGGGGGATAGTGGGGGGGGGGGGGTGGAAAGATGAGCCGGTGGCGCCTCCAGCGTATAGCGGGGCGAAAAGCTCGCGGAATTAAAGTAATCAAATATTTATGCGATCCCCGCGAGCTCGGAAATTTAGCTCCCCCCTCCCCGTCCCGCTGCGTGCGTGCGCTGTCCTTACCGTGGTTTTGTTGTGTTGTAGCGCGTGGCAATTTTTCGCGGGTGCGTCGACTCGAGCGTTTTTTTGTCGTTCTTTTCGGCCGCCCCTATAGGGATTTCGAAACTCGGCCGCAATTTGCCTTTGGACTTTTTCCAGCGGCTCTTGACGACGCGCGTACAATACACACACACACACACAGACTCGTCGCTCTCTCTCTCTCTTAAAAGCCGCGTGATTTAATTTTCCAAATGCGCGCCCGTGTATATATACACGCCAGCAAGGACTGCAGGACATTTAATTTAAATTTTAATTAGCAGAAGCTCGGGAGATAAACAAGCGCGAGTCTCTTGGCCTGTGGGTGGGGAGGGAAAAAAAAGGACGTGCTCGTCGCTTTCGATGTACGTTTGTACTGGCTGGAGCTTGTTTTTTCCGCGTGTAAAAATGGACGGCAACGCGGGAAAAGTAGCTCCAGCCGTGCGATGAATTCATTAGTCGGGAGGAGTTTGGCCGGCATAGCTGGACTCGAAAGTTTCCACGAGAAGGAAGCGCAGTTTTGTGCGTACAACGTCCGCGTGGAAGGGATGCAAAGAGCCATGGTTGGGGGGAAGATAAAGAAGAAGTAAGGCGATGGCGAGTTTAAAAGCTTCCCTAGCGAGCGGAGCTTGTCACCCGGCGACGATCGCCTTCTGATTTATAAGGGCTTTTAGGGGCGCGCGTGCGACTCGAAGCAAAAAGTCGGCTTTTATAGAAATATGCTCTTGCGCCCGAGTTGTCTTTTCTTCGTTAGATAAGGGGCGGAGAGGGGGGTGAGTTTGGGCAAAAAACTGGCGAGCACGGCGAGTTGATAGATTTGTTAATCTCTAAGTGCAGTCGTAATTCGTTCGAGGAGTTTCGAGGTATATATCTGTTGTGTGCGTGTTTCGTGCGCGTATATCTTTTTTTTTTTTTTTTTTTTTTTTTTTTTTTTGGCTTCGAGTGAGAAAATGTGTTCTCGCTTGGATTTAGCGCGAGAACGGATTCCTCGTTCGAGTTATTTGCACGGTCTGATTTGGTATTCGGACTGAACGTGTACACTTTATCGCAGATATTTTCCGAAAATTTTTAGATTTACTTTCCAAGAAAAAGATATGCAGTACTCGTAAAGATAATCCAAAAGAGTCGTGCTACAAATTTTGATCCATAATGGGTAATCTTCAAGATTTGTTAAAAAAACTCGCATTGTTGGTTTCGCTGAGCTTCATCTCGTGATACATAGTACTCCGGAAAAATGTCCACAGCACACGGTTACTACTGGTAATTCCAGTAGAAAAAGCCCCGTTCGAGAGTAAGAAACACTTCATTTTTGTTTATTCGGATAAAACAAACGTCAGCCTATGACGTTTTTACCACATTATGCCAAATAGGCTTGAAAAAAAATAGATAATCACATTGTACACGCGGAAAAAAAGGGAGACTCCTGTTGTCACAGTCGCGTCTGTTCCACGGGTGTGTGCGAAATCAGCTCCCCATCACCCCCCCTCCGGCTTTTCCGAGGCTACCCGGGATACCCTGGCTGCTTAATTTGCATCCCTTAATGAGTCGCCCGCGTAGCGGTCTTATCTTCCCCCAGTCCTCCCCCGAGCCT
This sequence comes from Copidosoma floridanum, assembly GCF_000648655.2. Next base: position 1,229,348 of record NW_019379468.1, on the reverse strand, counting down.
GGCTCTTCCTTTCTTTTCCTGTACCTCCACGGAGCGTAATTTCGCTAAAACGAGCGCACCCAAGCGACGCTCTTGGTTTTTCTCTCTTCCAATTTCGCGATGTTCGGGTCCAAACTTTTAGCGATACGTATACCGTGTATATGTGTATATGTGTATATGTGTAGAGTCTCGTGATGACAGCGTCGATGGCGAGGTTTTGCCAAATAATCGAATGAGTACTCCATCCATGGGTCGATCCGCATAAATGAATTCTCCTGAACCTCGTTAAGCTCTAGGGCCTTTTTTTTTGTTTTGGCGTCAGGACTGGATGAGCTTTTGCAACACTTTTTTCATTAATATCTCACTGAAACATAATTATATTTAGGAAAAATCAGAGTGTGTCTCGTACGTGATGTGCATTGCAATGTGCAGGAGTTTGAGACATTCCGCAGAGATCGTCGATTATTTAGTTGGAATTTTTGTGCCTTTCCGCTATAATTTCTCATGCCTCCAAGTACTTTGAAATACTAGTAGTAAGGTGTAAGTCGTTGATCAGGCATTATTTTTTGACTCAACAAATTTAGTCTCGATTGAAAGCTCTTATTTATTTTCATTCGAATCGAAAGCACACCCGCAATAATGACCAAGCTGAACCTACAAAGCCACACTGCCGGAACATCAGTAATTCACGTGGCGAGAAATTAAAAATATTAAAATCACAGTTGATTAATATACGTTTATGATGAGGGTGAGGTGAATAAGGATCGGGATCGATGTTGATCGAAAGAAATTTTGTAAAAACAAAGCAAAGGTATGATAAACAAGCAATATCGCAAAAACAGGGTTGAAAAGCTCGGCAACTTTTATTGCTTCCTCTAGTTCCCGAGCCCCTTACGAGAGTAAAAAAAAAACAAAAAAAAAAAAAAAAAAAAAATCCTCGATCACATCAGCACCCGAGCTGAGATAAGAGAAATAAGTAGCTCTCTGTTTGGCACTAACGCCCCCTCCCCAGCCGCACGTATACTCGCTTCTCGCCGTCTGCTGCACCGCCATAGGCATGTACATAGGTACACAGCCCCCGGCGAGAGCACGGCACACACACCCCAGCTCTTCCAGGGTGTTGTTACTCTTGGTTGGATGGGCTGAAGAGAGAGAGAGAGTTGGGGGGGGGGGGGTGGCTGGCGGCGCATCTGTTGCCGAAATTATTTTGCCCACGGGGCCGTGAAAAATTCTCCCCAGCCTCCTCCACGGCCATTATTGTTCCAGGTGTCGGCGCGCGTCCTCGCGAGAGAGACAAAAGGTAATCTAGTTATTTGCTCATTGTTCCACTCCTCCGTCCGTTTTGTTTTTTCTCCACCTCTTTTACACGCTCGGGCTTGCGACGAAAGCACACTTGCCGATATGCGACAGATTCCTCGGGTATTCGACGCGAAGCCGTCCCGATACAACGCACTAAAATACCTTCGATCGCGTACAACGCCTGAAACACAAAACTCTGCCACCCAATACTCTCTCGAACGCCTTGGCTTGGCTCAGCTCTGCTCTTTCGATGTAGACTTCTTACCTAGAGGAGGCCCCGCCGCGGACTGTCCGTCGGGCAGTTCCCGAGGGAAATGATCAGGATACGAATATCTCACACTCGCACAAATAAACACACTAACACGAATTTCACTTTTAGACTACTCTTTATTTCATTTACAACAGATGAACACTTCTAAAGCCTCTTACGAGAACCCGGTTCGATCACGAGAGCACTTGGCTACAACGACACGCCTTCGATCACGAGCTATACCTCACGCATCAACCCGATGACGAGGACATACACCACGCATCCTCTATTGGTCCGCAGGGTGTCCTACCGGCGGCTTCACCAGCTGGTTTACCGAGTCTCAGACACGCTGCAAACACTCACACACACACACACACGAACTCTACGACGTCCTACCGCAACGGTCAGCCGGCCCCTCACCGACTGCCGAGACTCGGACAACACTTCACTTCGAATACCCACACGCATTACGTCCTATCGCAACGGATAGTCGACCTCTCGCCGACCCCCAAGACTCAGACAACGCTGAGAATTGTGAGAGTTGTCGAGGACAAAGTAGTCCTCCACCGAGTAGGGTAATTGTCGGGCACTGGTGCCATTGGCACTAAAAAGACACAGAGTATAACACCCTCGAAGGGAAACAAGTCAAGACTGAAAAGTTCCCTTAAGAATTAATCTACGTAGCAGGTCTCGTTTGGCGCACGTATGTAGGACGCATTAGCAAAATCGACGAAGCAAGAGTACATAGGGTGCACGTAGTTTCGGAGGAAAAGAGCCGCGCAACAAACGCTCGTTCCGAACAATTTACAGGAGCAGAGGAAACCCGATTTTCTTGCGACGCTCCGTATACTTTCCTCTCTCTCCCACGGCCAAAACGAATTGGGCACGTGTAAATGAGGATGGTTCGGTGCAAGCTCGTAGCTAATACGCACGTGCAAACTAACACTCGTATAGACGAGGAAGTGAAAGAAATGAGAAAAAAAAGGGGGCCAAGGGTTTACGCCCTCGTTCGACTGTAGGTCAGCTTCCATGCAAATAAGTATACATGTGCAAGTCGAGGGATAAGGGGGAAAGTCAGATGCTCTCCCCCTCTCTCGGCTCATTATCATTCGCAGTGCGTATCCGAGCCATAGCCGTGTGTTCACGTAAACAGCCCCACATTTGCACGAAATACCAACGTATAACAACAGCGGCAGCTGGCAGCAAGAAGGCTGTTGTCCGATTATCGGAAATTAATGTAAATTTGGTTGTACCGGCAGCTCCGAGTTTCAGCAGTGTTATACGAACGAGAAGTGCGAAGCCTGGGCCAACTTTGACTTTGGCGTATGCCCCCCACCCACCTTCCTTCGCAATGTACCTACTCCCCAATTTTCCTTGCCGTCGAGTTCCACTGCAGGTGCTCTTCCATCCTTCGTTCTCTACCTATGTATTGCATATTTGCGAGATATCTTCGTGCACGACTACGCCTCTGTCTTTCCTCTTGCGCGAGAGTGTACAATATGGAGCTCGTGTGTTGCATTTGGATGTCTTGCGTTGGATCGTGGGGGTTGGTTGGTATATACAAGGGCCCGGTGGAGCACGTGCGAGGTGCTTGTATGGTTGGGAGTCTCATGTGGGAGAGCAGATACGCCATGCCCAATATACATGTACCTACTTTAGCGAAGAGCAGAGCTTTCGATCGGCACATGTTTGCTGGGTGTGCTGGTACCGGCTGGAAGGGGCGGGTTTTTCTCACACGATTGGCATATGATTTTTCATCACAATTAGCTCGTGTCACCGTAGATCTGGCTCAGAATTGGACGATTGAGACTTCTGCAATGGAAGAGCTTGACTTTTTGAAGGTTCAATCAAAATTATTAATCAACGGGAAAATAATCAACTCATGTAGTTTTATTGATTAAGGTGGGGGTGGTACCACGAGAGAAGTGACAACAACCCCCACAATCCCCTCCACTGTTTCCTACACAACATATACGATGGGACTGAGCTCCTCTGCGTTAAAACTGGTATGTGATCTTATAAGGACTAAGTACCCAAGATAGTTTAGTAAACCCAATTATGCAATTTTTTCATTCTATATGAGGTAAATGCCATAAAAGTTTTGGTTCTTCGCGGTGTGTGAGCTTAGGAGGATTTTTCGAGGATGGTATGATCAATAAACTGAAGTAATTTCCAATACTTCAATATTGTCTCTGGTTTTATGCTGGGCTTCTTAAATTGCTATTTTCTGCACATCCAATCCTTCAGAAAACCTCTATAGTCACGAACCATGGAAAATGTGATACTCGTAGGAAAAATGATCCCAACATTGTAGGTACACATTCCCCGGAAGGATTTCTCCAATGTTTTAATATTTTCTCGAGTTTTGCACCGGAATCCGTATACAAATGACTATTTTTTCAAATAGTGTTCAAACACGCTATGTTGTACCATTAACGTGATGTGCAATAACTCCCTTTTAAACGACACTCCACTTTTTAACATAGCGTACTAATTGACAAAAAAAAGCCAAGTTGTACGTCACGAAACCATACCTCAGCCATCCCCTTATCCATTAAATAACAAACTAGCTCGCTAATTACCGATAAGACTTGCCTACTGGTGACGGGGGGGGGGGGCCTAAATTTTAAGCTATTCTCTCTCCCTCTTTTACACTCATTACAACTTTTCCACGCCATTTGCGCGCAAGTGTATATATATGTAATACAGTGGGAACGCCCCGGCGGAGAGAGAAAAAGAGAGCGAGAGTCACATTTGAAATTAGAAATTTAAAAAAAGATTAAGGCCGAGGGAGTTCGCGGCAGTAATTGCTCCGCCGCGAAAATCCCGAGGACCAAGAGAGTTACTAACTTGCGAATTAACGTTTGAATTACACTCTCCTACTTTCTTTGTGCCCTACAGCTCTCGCAAACGCTTCCTAACTTGCGCGTGTCGGTGTGTACACATATACATATATAGACTCGTGGGGGCGAGGAGAGCATTTTACCTCCTTCATCCCGCTCTTCTCTCTCCAGAGGAGCGAGGAGGCGAGCCGAGCATCAGCACCACGGCCACGGAGAAAGAGAGCCGTTCCGTCCTTTCATAACACTAAATAATTCCATTTAATTACTCGTCCTCGCCTCCCTCTCCTTCCATTATACGCTGTAGCTGCATGGCTCGCTCTAGCTTGCTTATATTATACACTCGTTCCAGCCCCTCCCCCATCCTCTTCTCTTCCGTGCTATGTATTCATCTCTCACTTACGCTCCTCGCGAGTTCTCGGGGCATCTTTAGGCTGTATCCCGACCACCGAACGAGGTGAGATATTATTTATTACACTTTCTCAAGCGGCTCAGCCGTAATATAAGTACACACACACGTATACGCGTATATATATACGGGCTCCAAAGACCGAGCAAGCATCTGCCTCCTGCTTTTCTCTCGTCTTCTTCTTCCCCTTCTCCGCCTTGGAGGACTTTTCGCACCACCTTTGACTTTATATACTAACTCGCTCTTTTACTACTCGGTACACCCACTCTAGTGAGTTTTCTCGGCGCCCTTTCATGTTTTTCAAATGATCCATCGACATTTATCATTTTACTCCCACCCTGCACCAAAATAAATTAAGAAATTAAAGAAATTATCTTTTTTATTCATCCTTACAACGTTTTTGGTCAACGAAACATTTGTGATATTCATGCACCGTACAACAAACAAACTCTTGACAAAACTAGACAAAAACGCGCCCCTTATACTTACCTGACTTTCTGGAATTAAATGGTAACTGCGTAGTGACCCTCCCTCGAAAACCAACAATGCCAACAGCGCATAACTTCTAATCTACGGACTCGGTTAAGAACAAGACCACCATCACCTCCGACCACCCCGAGACGGACAATAATTTAAACGGGTAGCAAAACAAGCATCGATTTCTCAACTTTACGAGCCAAGAGATAACACGTAGTCTGATACACGGCACGTTTATATATGTATATACATCCACACGTCGTGTTCATCTACAAGGGGCTAATGCGTTTTGTTGTTGGGACAAAGTTGTAGGAGTATGTGCCATATTCACCCACCACCGAGATGAATTCGAGTTTTGCTGCAGAAGAACAGTGCCTTTCTCTCTCTAATCCTTTAGAATTTGCGTCGAGTTTAAGGGGTGTACGTAAGACGACAAGGTGGAGGAGTAGCACCAACAGAGCAGGAGACGAGCAAAGTCTCGGGGCCGAGATTTATACTCATTTAACTGATGAGCAAATTAGTCTCGGGTGGGTCACGCCGATGTTAAATGCTGGAAACTCCTATCGCACACTTGTATGTACATGTATATGGGTGGATATTACGTGTATTATTAGACGCCATCGTTCTTCGAAGTGAGAAAGATATAGCGTCCGTGTTGCAGGTATTGTGTTTTAGCATTACTGCTTTATCCATATATAAGGGATACTCTTTGGATGATGGATTACACGACTTGCAGTCCATGGTCGGAGAATGAAGCTCGTGTTGATGTGTTTTTCGAGATAATTTTAAGTGAGTCTTCGTTTTAAAAATATACGCTGGTTCCATTAAAAAAAATATCATCGGGATGGATTTTCTTTTCTTTTTTCCACACTCTCAAGATAACTTTTAAACAAATGTTAGTAAGATTTCAAATTTTAGTACAAAATACAAGAGGCACTTGCACCAAAAGTAGTAAAAATATTGTGGCAGTCGATTGAAGTGATAAATTACACTTTTATTACAACGAAAGAAGGGTTGTTTCAATACCGATATGTATGATTAAATGTGCACTTTTTTTCCACGCAACAACAAAAAAGATGCCGTGTTATCACTCGTAATAAACATATAGACGTTAATACGTACGAACCATGCGTTTGGATGTGCTCCCCTCGGGAATGGTAATGATACACGGTCTATGGGTAAAGGAAGGGTGTGGGTCGCACAAATTTTGGCGATTTGCGATGAAAAGAGGTGGCGCAGTCAGGGGCATTGTACTCGAGCGTCCGGTGTATTGTATTGTAGACTATAATAACGATGATGATGATAATAATGATGATCTCGTGTAATTCAATACCGCTGTTCTCCGTCTCTCCATTTCAACCAGCACTTCATCAACTTTCGGTAAAAGCGTGCGTGGGATGCGAGCTTTTGAAAGAGGAGCTGATATTTATAAAATAGACGGACGGGCCGAAACGTTGGTGAGCAAGTCGAATTTGTCGAATATTTCGCGTATTTTCAATGTCAAAGAGCCGAAAGAGTAGTGGGAGCTTTTTCCGCGCGCGAGAGCGATCGCGTTTCGAGTTGGTCGTCCATATTACTGGATGGGAAAGAGAACAAGTGGACGTGGAAAGCTCGTTTTTTTTTTTGTTTTTTTTTTGCTATCAGCACTCGTTTCGTTTACCATTATCCGTTGTATCGTTTCGCGATGTATTTTATTCTGATGCACCATGAAGTGCGACGCTGCAGAAGTAGAGAAAAAGCGATGGGATGATTGTCATTCGAGTCGGACGTGCATCGATGATTGAAAAATCAATGTGTTAACATACGTGAAACAAAGAGGAGAGTGACAGTAATTTTTACTACTAAATTACAGTAAAATTGACAATGAATTCAAGTCAATGGACTTTGTAACATAATTCACTATGATTTTCATCGCTCGAAGGGTAATTTTTATAGTGGTTTCGCTGTAAAAATTTTTCTGTTTCCACATTATCCATTATTACCGTATATTCGTGACAACAATGACCGTATAGTTTGTTTTCTCCACCTTTAAAAAATATTGTAATTTTAAAGTAATTAGAATACACTTATTGAAGCTTATTCGTCATCATAAATACGAAACGTCTAAGAGAAAAAAATAACTGCAGCAGTAGGAAACAAAAAAACTTTGGTAATTCCAAAAACTGTGGGAACTCTGAAGGTTGTGGACACTGTACAAGTAATAGGGATATGATATTAAAAATTACCTTCCAATAGGTGCATTTTACAACAAGTTGCAGCGAAAGAAGTATACTATTGTAACAAGAAAATTCCAGATGTTTTAACGTTTATTATTTCTAGTAGAAACACTTTCGAAAAGTACAATTCTTACTGCGAAGACCAATATCCAACTGCTTCCGTAATCATCCCCGTAAACACCCCAGAAAGAGACATTATGACAAGTACGTACGTACAGAGACGTAAAAGGGAAATTCACGTGAAACTGTACAAGTGAACAAGACACTAAAGGAAAGAAAAGGATGGGACCCAGACTCCATATTTTATCTTCATTCTTCAATTCACGTAGTTCGTAGCGTCACGTGGGTGCGTGTATGTAGAGTTGGCGCACGTGCGCGACAAGCGTCACGTTTGCTCTGCTCGAAAAGCTGCAGCTCTATCAAAAAACCTATCGTGTAAATGTCCACGCAATGTATGTGTTACAGTCGTCATCGTGGCCTCGGTGGGTTATTCGCCCCCCCCCCCTCCCCGCAGCCCACTTGGGTCAGCCAATATCTCCAGTCCACATATTGCGAGTCTGTTCCTCGCCACATCTGCGGGCTCTTTCTCTCGTGTCTTGGTTCTTCTTGGTCTCCAACCTTTTTTTTTCTTTTTTTCTTCTCCTCGTCCCAAACTAAGCTTTTGGCCGAAGGATCGAGCTCGGTACGTTTTTGTGACGTTACAGGTGTACCTACTCATTTGGTGTTATCCATCGGCAACGATCATGTGGTAACTTTTGTGTCAACGACATGGGGCAACGATCTTGTGGTAACTTTTTTTATGAATTGGAGAATGTGTATAATACTTTTTTATTAATGGTCACGGTTACTGATAATGTATACATTAGCAACTCCGTTGATGTTGTCTTTAACGATTTTTTTAGGAAAAACGAACATTTGTGATTGGAATGATGGGTTACAATAAGTTATAAGAATACATTACGGAAGTTTTCGACTGTTATTTCACGGTTTGAATAAAAAGGGTTATTTAATTTATTGAATTCGATCAATGAGTAAGGTAAATAATTTTCTAGCAATGCACTAGAGGAATAACACAATAAAAAGAATATAACAGAAATAGTAAGAAAATGTTCCACTTTTCTTTGTTCTAACAAGTAATTAAGTACTTGTTCAAAGTGGATAATCACTTATTGTATGTTGTATTATGTTGTGTCACTTGTGGATTGTGGAATAGACGATTAGCCACCACTTGGATCAAGGAATAGCTATGCATAGTAAAGTTAGTAGGATTTTCGGTTGTTCAAATCAAGTAATTAGAGCCGATGAACCCTCAAGATACCAGGATATTGGCCCTCGAAAATTCAGCCAATAACACAACCAAGTGTGCCATTCGATTATTGGACTGCCTATCAACCTCATCCTCGACTCCCGTGGAATCCCGTGAATTATTCAGCTAATAGACAACACGGCGCAGCGGGTGTGTGTTTGTATATATAGCGACAAGAGGAGCTACCGCTGCTCTCCAAAGTTTTGCTCTTAGCCCTCGTCTTGCTCCATCGAGTCGTTATCATAAATTTGGGTGGCAAGGCAAGCGCTCTCTCTCTCTCTCTCTCTCTCTCTCTCTCTTTCTTTCCCCATCTCCCTCTTTTGATGGCGTTTTCGCCACAAAATCATGTTATGCATTTTTACAGAAGTAATTTTCGGAAACTCCTCATCTCTTAGGGTCTGTCCTCTCTTCTCTTTGGCCTGCCACGAAGAATCGCCACCTGCTGCTCCTTTGCTAGAAAATCCCGGCTACCCCTACTGCTCTGACGTTAGTGATGGTACTCCAAATTCTGCGTATACCACCTGATACCTCTAATTCCCCAAGCTCTTTTTCTGTGCGTTCACGCAATAAGCCCTTCTTTTTTGTATCGTATTTTTATTTTTATTTGTTTTCTTTACTGTCTTTTGATTATTATTTGATAAAGTATTATGGATGTATTCCACAAGTCGAAATGAAGTTTTCATATATGTTTCAAAAAACAGTTTATTGTATTACAGTGTTGTATGATAAGAAAATGTTACTATTTTGTCTGACGTGGTTTTATTTCTCTCTCAATTCTGTTAATCATGTTTAACGGTTCGATGAAAGACTGAATTCGTGTATGTATGGATAAAAGAGTTGAAAAGAAATGTAATATTGATTCGCACACGTTTATTAACTTATCCACGTATCAGTTCTATTCCACAGCCCAAAATCGTTTTCCTCCGTAATGCAAACATCTTTTTACAACAACCAAAGATCCGTATCACTCCGCAGTCACTCGCTTGTGGATCCAGTCGAGGAAGAAGTGAACTCTCGTGTAGACGTCCGGTCTTCCATGCGCACATGGGTAACCGTACGAGACGATACCGATCTGGACTCCATCGGCCACGAGAGGACCACCCGAGTCACCCTGGCAAACGCAACAAAAAACATTTTATTTTTGTACCAAACTCACTACTTTCGATAAAAGATATACTCACGTTGCACGCACCCTCGCCGGCTTTGGTAAGGGTGCAGATGAGGAAGTCCTGGACCTTATGACCCATACCCTTGGCGCATGCGACGTTATCTATGACTTTCAAGTTGATCTCCTGCAAATTGTTGGGAATCCGTCCACCAGCCTTTGAACAGAACACGTACATTCAACAACTGTTTTGCCAAAAGGGTGAGCTTTGTAATAGCAAGGAAGTCGTAAGTACCGTCAACCGTCCCCAGCCAGTCAGCGTTGCTAGATAGTCGACTTTGGTGAACTCCTCGCTGGCAAGCTGGATTGGCTGGACTTTTTCGTTAAAGTCAATGTCGCGGCTCACGCGGATGAGACCAACATCGTTGACACCCAAGCCCTGGCCGTAGCCTTCGTGATACACAACTTTTTCGGACTGGTACACTTGGGCCTGTGGATCGTCGAGTTTGGTCGAACCGGCGTGTACCTTGAAGAAGTTAGCCGGGCGACTATGCGCAATCCAAGGGTGAAGATGAGATTTTGAATTTTTATTTTATGGATCGGAGTGTTGTTTTGCCATGGCTTACCCACTGATACAATGCGCTGCCGTTAATATCCAGCGTTTGTTTATGATCGAGCCACCGCACGAGTGCGACGATGGGGCTCTCAGAGATACCTGATACGGGTACTTTCCATCTGGAGCATCGCCTCCTCCGACGATACGCGGATATGCTAAAATGTTTATGACAATCGGTTGACTGATTCTTCTTTTTTGGGTCGGCTATTTTTACGATGAGTAGTGTAGAGTGAAAGGAATAATTACCATTGACGGTGAGTGCGCCGCACAAGAGAGTTAGAGCAGTGATGAGCTTCATCTCGGGAGTTTCTTCGAGTCGACTGATAGTCGGTACTACAATAGACGGGAATATTTATATTTGGATCGTAATCCAAACGCGGTGACATTGGAGGTGGTGACCTTATCGCAGGAATTCCAGAGTTAAGTCTGTGTATCGGTGCTCCACGGATTCATTGAGAGTTTAAGAGGAGGATATCTTGATCGATAACGACCCATGCGTATTTAATCAAAGTTGATTGTGTTCAGTCATTTTTCAATTAACGACACTCAACAACAAAAGATTAGTATAGTTTACAACTTGACAGATACAGTCATGAAACTCACAGATCGATCGTTTCACGATGACAATATAATAACAAAATTTATGTATTATTTGCCTCATCAACAAATATATTTAAAAAAGACTTTACAAAATAAATAATAAAAAATTTTCCACAAGTGTTCATTAACAATCGCAGAGGGGCTTCGTCACAGTGGTCTTCAATGTTTTAAAACGTTAAACAATATTTAAAAAATCATTCGTGCAACCAGTTTTTAGAATTTACACAAGAACATCAGTGTTATTTCAAAAATAAGCGAGGATAAAATACAAACAATGAATAGTACCAATATGGTATATGAAATCTCGGGCAGTAACTCTTTTGATTAGTATTGTTAGTTTCAATTAAAAGACAAAGAAAAAAAAATGATTCCAATGGATGATTTTATACTTCCAACTTCATGTTCTAAGGCTTCAAGAAATTTCCTGCCTAAAATGTCTCAATTTTCAAAGTATGTGATAGAATCCACGTAAACCGACATCGAATTTATATTTAACGATCAAAAGTACCTACCTTCGGGATTGGGGTATTTTTGAGTGTACATATGCCCCCAATTGGGTTCCTAAGCCCCCTTCCTCCATGTCTCGACTGAGATGGTCAAATTTTTTTTTTTGGGCCCTATTCGCTCCGAGCCGATGCAGAGGTTGCGCCCCCTCTAGCCAAAATCAGGCAACATTTCTTGCATGTAAACAAACGGTTTAGAACATATACACATACGTATAGCTGCTTGTGATTGGCTGAATAAGACAGCAGGAGAGGATCGTCGTTCTCTCTCTAGCTTGCCAAGTGCCAATCACAAGCAGCTGTACGTATGTATATATGTTCTAAGCCGTTTGTTTACGTGCAAGAAATGTTGCCTGATTTTGGCTAGAGGGGGCGCAACCTCTGCATCGGCTCGGAGCGAATAGACACGTTACCAAGTTTTATTAAAACCGGTGCTATTTCCAGACTTTCAGACTTACGATACTTTTTCCCGGTTTATCTATTGTATAATAAGCCATAAGTAGCCTGTAAACAACTTTTCTAATATGTTTTATGCTGTACAGCTCGTCATGCACGATAACAGTCAATCATTTCATTTTTTTTCATAGTGTGCATCAGAAATTTTCTGTGTTTACATTCACCCATCTGTTTTTTGTGAACTAAGCCTAAAAAGGTCAATGCAGCCAACGAAATTCTTTATGCCCCGAAAGATTAAAATAAGGTAAATTGTTAATAAATATTGGCTTACAGAAGATAAAGTTAATACATATTGATTGAATTAAGTCTCAAAATCTGCATCGATAAAGATTTATGTCGATATCGATGCACTCGGTGATTGTTATCGTTGCACTGTCCACAAAAAAGCCATTCTTTACCCTACTTTCGTAGAAGGTTGTAATTTTTTTACTTTGCTTGTTGTTATAATTATGATTATGATAAATATTTTTATTTAAATTGTAATAATTATTTTTATGTATTTTCACGATAACCCCTTCGCATCCACATTTGCCCGTAGCTGATTTTCAATATAGATTGAACGAAAAAAACAACACATCGTTATAATGACGAGAAAATCTAGTTCCTTTTTGTGTCGTGTTTTTCGTTCAAACAATATTTTTTGTATAATTTTCATCATTTATCATTATTTATTTTTATCGTCACTATTATCATTGTTCAATTATTATAGCCATTATCACCTAAAAACTCAGATAGTCATGTGACTCAAGTTGTTGATAGGAACTTATGTACAACACCTTGTTTAGTTGGCGTAGTCATAAAATCGACGAGTATGATGTGGAATCCACTGGGTGAGTGAAAATCGAAAAAAGGAAAAATTAAATTTTTGTTTCAAAAATGTTTCAAATGACAATGCAGATTTTGTTTTTTTTTTATCTTAAATAATCACAATCAAAGAAAACAATGAATAATTCTGTACTTGCTGGGTCATGTTTCTGTAAACAACGACGTCAAAAATAATCACTGCATCGCGAGTGCAAGTGTACACGTCCGTAGTTCTCTTTTTATAATTGTTGAACAACCAACAAAATTAACTTGCAAACTGTAGCACTTGAAAACACTTTTATCACTCGTATACAAGCCTATGATTGTATCTTTATTTCCAAGTAAGTAACCAGACAAATACTTATTAAAAAAATTATAAAACTCAAATAAGATTGGCTCAAGTTTTGGAAACTATGCTGGGAATGAAGCCTTTACGTGGAAAATAAAATTTGAAGGTTGATTCAAATGATAACCATTCAATTAGGGTTCAGTAAAATCAAACAATCAATGTAAAAAGATAGATATTAAAGTATGACGATAGTCGATGAAATTTTTCACACTCATTCCTAAATAATTAAGCTAAAAACGTTTTCCAATCAAGGAATCTTTAGTTTGGCTAAAAATTCCTTTTTTCATAATGTTTGCACCACAATCCATTGTTATTTGTATACACAATATTTATAAGCCTTTTTCAAATGGCTCAAAGCAGCAACATCGTAATTGTGCATTATAATTGAAAAATATTTCATCGACAAGTTGGGTACAGCTGTAAGAAGAATAAAAAAGAAAAATCAATGTATCAATTTTTTTTCCCCACATTGTAATTATTTTGTGTACTTTTCTTTACGCCAACGATAAAGGTAAGAACACAAATGGATGATTGCATCTCAAGAGTTTATTGACTTCTGTCGGGAATCCTTGGAGTTGCTGCAGATTGATAATAATATAATCGGCAATAATAATACAATGAACCGAGCAAGCGATCATCGCCAGGTCATTCTGATTTCATCTAAAGATCATTGCTCGTTCATACGATCGGCGAAAGTGAAATCTCGACTGTTAATCGAAAATGCCCTTCCACTAAAAGTCACCAAAGACAGGGAAATCATTCGTCCCAGCGTTGCCCAACGGATCCTCCCAAACACGTCTTCCCTCCCCATTGTTGCACGCACGAGGGTTATACACAATGATATCCTCTTCTTTGCCTCCACCCACGATATATTTCTCTCACCACGTAACCATCGAGCGACACTTCCTCCTCTCGTAACGGCTCCATCTCTTCGAGAGCTCGGCTCGACAAAAGGGCGCATCAAAGGATTAATACGGTTATAAAAGTCAGGCGGAGAGCGGCAACTCCTTTCGCAACTCCCGAGCGCGCGGTGCATCCCCTCCCCCTGCACTCTATCGGTTGCGCAAATTAGGTAACGTTGCTGCGGTGTGCTTTATTTCTCGAGAGGCCGTAAGTAGGCGCGCGTGTAACGGATAATCATTAAAACGCGAGAGGCCGAACAGAAATTAGAGGCGAGCCATGCAGATGCATCATAGACACGTGTGTGTGTGTGTATATGTTTTTTTATACGAGTGCGTGATTTTGATTTGTTATCCCCGGCGCGGTGGGGAGCGTTGGCGAGAGAGCCGTTGGAACGGGAGCACGCGAGCCGTTTGCGAAACAAAGTGCGGCGGGTAACGAGGAGGATGAAGAAACCGAGGGGCTGCTGGTCGCGTGCGCCTTTCTGTAAGGCTGGTGCGGTCCAAGCAATGGGTTCGTCTTTCGGTTTGGGGATCCATCGCCGAGGCTGCACAATGGAGGTTGAGAGGTGTATTTATCGCTGCTGGAAATTGAATCGTCTTGGTTTTTTTTGGGTTTGGGGGGGTGCTTGGCGCGGGCGTTTGCATGTGGCCTGACATGTGTCCCGAGTAATTGGTATTTGTCGTTGCGGTCTTTTCGGGTATTTTTCAATTACGTTGGCGTGCAGTGAATGGTCGCTCGCGACCTGTATGACTTACTATTCTTTTGGGTAATTTATAAATGACCAACGCTGTTTTTTTCATTTCACTCGCTACGCATGCGGTGTAATGGGAAAATGTACCCTCGTAAAATTGAAAATGGTACTACTCGTTGACGGGCCGTTGCTTTTTTTGGGGGCAACGGGATAAAAATCCTTGCGACGCTTACTTTATTTACTTGGAATATTTTTTTTAACCGATGAACAAAAAATAAGTGACAAACTTGCATTAAAAGCTTCGTTAAAGAATTACAATCTTTCATAATAATGAAATGTAGAATGAGTAGATGTACTACTAAGTGTAGATTGTTGCTTTATGAAAGAAATACTTTACGATGAAACTATTTTCATTACTATTATTTATTTTTATCATCAACAAGAAAATCCTGGAATATTTGTATCTTTTGTTTCATAGACTAACTTGAAACTAAAACTAATGTAAAAACGGTATATTTGGCACTACCATCTTGAAGCAGCTATATTTTAATACATTTAGATTTTCATCACCAAGTTTATTGTACAATTGTAAATTATCAATATCTTATTAAAGTCTTTATCAAACAAAACTTATTATATTCTCAATAATTTACAATTAACTTTTATATTCCCTGCCTTTTTTGCACCGAAAGACCTTGACAAACTTTCCATAGTCAGAGAAAATAAACTCCCACCTGCATCACGATGAAAAAAAACTATTTCTTGATCAATAAGTTTTTTTTTTATTCGTTGCTATATATATTATGCAGTATCTCCTTGATAATCATCCCTAGAAATAGAACTCGATATAGACTCGTATTTTTCAGATGGCGCTTTTTACATGGGAAAACAACAATAAACCAGAAATTGCTCATCCAGCAGAAAAAAAAAATTTACCCTGAACGCGCCTGCACATCTTTCACAATGCACGCAACCCAAAAGTATCCATGAGTTCCTCTGTAACGAGCTACAGCTCCATGGAGCCCTTGTGGATATTTCACGAGAGTTAATAATTTTCCGAGCAAACATCGTGGAAAATTGCAAATCCACGAGACTCAGACAAGAGGGAAAAAGAGGGGTGCTCGACGCAACCCTCGACGAAGACGCGACGCACATGATACGGGGGCCGTCAAACAAAGGTCGTATTTCAGCCCTCCAGGGGTTTTCCTTAATATTATTCTTCAAACATACCGTAATATGCAGGAGATGCAAAAGGTATGGGGGAGGGGGGGGGGTTCTAAATTGAAAACGAAGGAGGAAAAAATCAAAAAGGCCGAGAATACGTGTTACACCAAGCAAATCGAGAAAGGGGTCAAAACCGGCGGGCGAACCTAAAGACGAGCAGGCGAGGGTTACGATACGACAACGACAACGAGATTTTAAGGGCCTTTGTTTGACTGCAGCCACGATGTAGCCCGCGGCTCTCTGGGAGCCTACATGATTCCGGCGATATAAGCATGAAAGGGTTGAAGCTTTGCTCTCTCTTTCTTCCATGGTACGGGAAGATAGAGAGCAAGAAGTAGAGAGAGGGGATCTTCGTTTGAAGCTCCTTTCGTGCGCCAGGGACTGTTTTTGACATTCTGGTGGTACGTTTCGTCTGGCGACTAAAGTTTTCTTGGTTACACCTACTTACTGGAAGTCAATAAAGCAAGCATGGAACTCCATTGATATTATATATCCACTCATATCCACAATAAGGAATCCTTGATGTACTTGGTACACCCGATCTTACAATAAAGCCACTCCACGCAATATTATGACTCGCTGATTCGGTAATCAGTTTAATTCCACGTAATCACCAACATTAGGCCAGAATGTCTTGATAACGTGAAAGAAGTTTCGATGATGTCTCGCTATCCCTTCGAGTGCGTCCAAGATCCCACGGTTGATCAACTTTTATGCTTTCGTCGGTTTTAGCCTTTCGTCATTAACGAGAGAGAAGAGGAGAATTTTGGGAAAGTCAGAGGAAGGACCTCAAAGCAGGGGTGATGCCATTAAGAGAGAGGGTTCGAATAAAGGGGGTGGCAGGGCGAAAAAATGCAAAGCAAGTCCGTGGCTAAGCGCACGGAAAGCTCGGCGTTACCAAGACACGATCCACGATGATCGACTATTGTGCCGATCTAACGAGAAAGGTGGGAGTATACGGAGGATTCGATGTTACTAGAATTACTTGGATCATTGGAGGATAGAGGCTTAGTTGTTATGATATCTGCAGAATTCAATTATATTTTTTAAATCATATGAATATTTGATGATGGAGTGAAATTCTTCCTTATTTTCATATTTTTATAGGGATTTCAAAAGAAATCCATTTTCATCTTTATAACTATTGAAAATCCAACTACCTTGCTTTGGAGAACATGATCTCAGAATCGTAAAAAGTTAATACTTTATGTAGAGAACTTTATGTCAAAATCGAGACTATACAACGTTTTTGGTGGTCAAACTCAGAACCATTCTGAAGACATAAATGAATTACCTTTCAAACATTTATTCATCACAGATAAATAGTATACAACACTTGTTAACATTTTTAAAAATGGATTGATTTTATGATTGGAAAATACACAATCTAGTAATAAAAAATACAATGCAATCTAGTTGTGTGTATGTGGGTGATGCAAAAATGTGAGAGAAAGAAGACGCAAAACTAATGGGCAAACATTTTTTTGAAAATTGCATCAGTAGCCATCAGGAATTTTTCAATCATGGCACTGGAGACATCCGTTTTAACGGCTCATATCCTTCTATTAGAATTCGAAACAACCGCATGGAACGGGACGGGGGAAAAAAGTATGAGAAAAAAAAAAAAAAAAAAAAAAGAAGAGCATTAACGTCTCAATTCTCGAGGGCGACGCGAGACTCGGCATTAGGCAGCGCGAGCTTCGGCAGTATTGGCTTCGCAAAGTATACGGAGACGGAGAACGGGAAATCACACGCGCGGCGCTGCCGCCTGCGTTTTACGGCTCGTATTCAGCAATTTTCCATATTGAAGCCATCCCCTCACCCCTTCTGACTCTCATTTTCCTCTTTTTCTCCATTCGCGCGAATATTTTCTCACCCCCACCCCACCCCCGTAGTATATACGATTTCTCGATTCGCTGAAGGAGGATGAGTTTGGGAAGGATGTGACACTCGCAGACATCGGGGAGAGAGAGAGAGCCTCGTCGCGATCTGTGCCGCGGATGTTGTATTATATTCGTGTGTGTGAGTGCGGGGCAACGGAGGGAATTTCTCTCGGTCTCTCGTGGGTGCGATTCGGTCGATTGAATGGAAAAAAGGCGATGATTTATCGGGGACAGGTGATTTATACAAACATTGTTCCAATTGCAAGCGCGAATTTACCCTCCACACCCCCTTTCTCTCTCTCTCTTTCTCTGGCTCTCATGCATTCGTGGTGAGGACCCTGCACGTGAGCCTTTTTTTTCGACTCGTGAGTTACGGAACGGCTCTGAAAAGAGGACGGGTGTTTTTTTTTAATGCGTCCAGTGTGTGCTTCCTTTGGGAAGGAAACTATTTGAGCTGCCTTGCGATTGCAGTAGGTAGGCAGTGCTTGGAAGATACAGGACTCAGCAAAATGGAGATAAGATATTCGATCCTAACGAGTCTTATGACCTCAGAAATTGTGATTAGAAGTGTTTTATCATCAGATGCTGGTATGAGGAAAGGGACTAGATAAAAGCCTGGTGCAGTGCAATTTTATAGATGATTGATTGCAACCTCAAGCCCAACCTTTTTCAAATTGGCAAACACTACTACAAACGAAGAATCTGTGAAAATATTTTTTTATCCACCGATGGTGCGGCTCCCTTTTGAAATTCCACCATAAAAATGTGGGATAAATATGCACCCAAAGACAAAAGTACTGCTTCGCGTGCAGACTGCAGACCCTCCCTCTAAGCAACAGAGCAATTTTACGCAGTAAAACAAAAAAAAAGGCAGAACGAAAATAATTTCACCCGCGCATAATGATGACCACGCGGTCGAGCCTGCCGCGGTATATA